>VZTM01034151.1:363774-531740 GCA_013400555.1 Jacana jacana | reverse complement strand
AGAAATACTTCAAGGGTGGGTGTCAGGAGGATGGGGCCAGGCTTTTTCCAGTGGTGCCCAGGGACAGGACAAGAGGGAATGGGCATAAACTTGGACATAAGAAGTTCCATCTCAGCCTGAGGAGGAACTTCACTTCGAGGGTGGCAGAGCCCTGAAATGGGCTGTCCAGAGAGGTGGTGGAGACTCTGTGCCTGGAGACATTCAAAACCCACCCGGACACGTTCCCTGTGCAACCTGCTCTAGGAGGACCTGTTTTGGCAGGGGGTTGGACTAGATGAGCTCCAGAGATCCCTTCCAACCCCATAGCATTCTGTGATTCTCTGAGGGGCTGCCACTCAGAGTGTCCCTTGCACCCTGGGCATCCAGGGGCTGCCACCCAGGGTGTGCCCTGGCTCCGCTGTCTTGGCCTACATCTGGCTGGCCACCAGCTGTGGCTGGAGTCATCAGTGGGCAAAGCTGAAGGAAATAATAGGTATTTCCTTTCCTCACATAGGGGATGGAGCATGAACCTTGGGCTACTTCATTGCAGCACAAGCATGGGAATGCCAAGGTAAACGTAAAGAAGTAACATCACGTGGTAATGCACAAATCTTTTCCTCGATGAACAAACTGCCTTCACAAGGGTGTCCATGGATGGTGTCCCCTCTGCTCTCAGGTGAAATCAGTTAAATTGTAGCGTGGGCACCTGGGCTCTTCCCTGAAGCTAAAACAGCTGAGGGTTTATTGCTGGAAAGCCCTAGTTTAGCCCTTGTTTATAAGAGGAACACCTTCCTGGGAGTGGTGTAGTTCTTGGAGAGGAGGTGTGTGTGTGTGTGTGTGTGTGTGTGTGTGTGTGTGTGTGTGTGTGTGTGTGTGTGTGTGTGTGTGTGTGTGTGTGTGTGTNGTGTGTGTGTGTGTGTGTGTGTGTGTGTGTGTGTGTGTGTGTGTGTGTGTGTGTGTCTGTCTGTCTGTGTCTCCTCTGTGTACAGATCAGGAAACATTTGTAAGGAGGGTAAGTGGTATTTGGGAGGTGTGGGAAGGAGGTAGTGTGCATCAGTGAGGCAGCCCGTGCACTGCTGGGAATTGGATGTGGTGGGGTAGTGTCAATGGGAGAGGGAAGGTCTGGTCCTTCACCAGGGTGAAGGAAGTTGGGAAGTTTTTTTTGGTGACAGTCTGATTTTGCTTGACTTTAGGATGAAAGGTACAACCTGAAAACTGCTGAGTTTGAGGAAATCAGCGGGCTGCTCTTACAGTGCTGATAATTGTAAGTGATTTTACGTTATAAAGCTCCTTCATACTGCTGCTGTTATAGAAAAACTTATTGATTTTTCAGAGGGTGAGACTTGTTTCCTAAATTGATCTTTTGCCCTGTGGAAATGTTGTTTCTAAATGAATTGCCTCACTAATGACTTCTGAAATGTCCTTTTATTGAATTACTATGTCCTTCTTATAAGGAAGCATTTTACAAGAAGGATTATTCTGAACTATGTAAAGAATGCTAGTGTTTTTCTTTTAAAGATAGGGAAATGTAGAGGCTAGAAACAAAGTTTCAGCTGATCAAACATAACCTGATGTTTTTGCTGCTTCTCCCTGGTTTAAATGATTGTTTCAGAGCTGTTTCACACTGGTAGCAGCTGAAGTGATTTCTAGTACCTCTCAAAATCTCTATGTACTAGTCTTACATGGGCATTGTGATTTGCTCTGCTGAAGTTGTCTATGGTGGTCTATTGTAAAAGCTAAAAAACCAATTGAACTTCATAAAATTACAAACCCCAAGAAATATAGGGATGAGTGATGTTGCTAACTTTGTTACTAACAGTATTGCTGGGTTCCAAGAGACTAATGAAGTATAGAATCAATTAACCTTTGCAGAGCAAGCACAGAAGCTGTTAAGTGGCTGACTGCTTACAAGTGTAACGCTGTGCTGCATTTCTTTTGCTGTGGGAGAAACGTTGGTTTGCTCTGAAACGTGTATGATCTTCGGGGTGTTGTGTGGGAGATTAAAAATCCTAGTCACCCTCTTAGGCTGATTAGCGAGCAGTGCAGGCTGGCTGTGGGTGATGACAAGAAGTACTAGAATTCAATTAACTCTACTAATCTTCAACTCCACTGTGCATTAGCTGTAGGATTATTTTTTTAACATTCTGGCCAGTTTAGGGGGCTTTGCCAGGGAGAACACTATTCATGCATGTGTACACTCTGCCTACTGATAGACAAGTGCTTTGCTCTGTAATTGTTCCTCCTTGGTGAAAGCCATGAGGCACAACTGGGTGGTTTTACCAATGTGTTTTCAAGTATTTAACGGGTAATAAGGAAGGCAAAACAATCTGGGGAAGCTCCTGAAAACTCTGCCTAGGAGAGGTAGTCAACAAACCTTTAAAACTGAGAAAAGCAGAGGAACATGGAGAGCATTCTGCCTTCCTATCCAGTTCCACGCTGTTGCGCTTTGAACAAGGCTGAAAGAGCAGAGTGGCACAGGAGAGCTGTGGGGTGGAATCTCTGCTCTTCCCAAGAAGAGCTGTAGCTGAAGAAGGGTGAATGAACATCCATTGTGGCTCAGGAAGGCTGAGATCTTGCCTGTTACACCTCACAGTTTTGGCACCACATCCTGCTTTGTGAGCCTCACCCTGGAGGGCAGCATTTGGCCCTTGCCTCCTTCTCTGGCTGTATAGCATTATTTCGGTAGGTGCCTACTGGTGGTATCTCTGCCAGAATGTGCTTCCCAGTGCAGCAATGAGCCTGGCAGCAGTGTAGCTGAGTCACCAGGCTGGGTGGGCAAACAGGCTTGGGTGTGCTAGTGATGAAGGATGATGATGGCCACACAGCAGCAGTGTGGTCTCTCCCTGCCACGTGTGCCTGAGTAGATGGTGTAGGGGGTAATGGCTATGGGTGAGGGGATACAGCCAGGAAGTCTGTGTTAGTAACCTAAGTTAGGATTGTAGTCCTGGACCCCTGGAGAACACTACATTTTTTTTTCTCATTTGTCTTTGGAATGAGGATAAATTCTTTACCTATATCCCTATAAAGAACATTGATTTACCGATTCTTTTCACAGTGTGTGCATAATAAATGACTTCACTTTTCAAAGTTCTAAGTGTTTTACTCTTGCTGAAGGAGTAAGCAGGTGGCTGTTTACAATGTGAGCTTTTAACATGTCTGCATCCCTAGTAAAACAGCAGTGGGCCAGAGACCTGTTGGAAAAGACTTCAGTGACAAAGGTTGCCTGCGTTAACTGCCAAAAAAAAAAAAAGCTGCTTCTTTTTTTTCTTTCTTTTTAGGCTGAGTGCCTGCCTGCTTCACTGTGTTTTTTGCATGAGGGTGAAGAGAGGACTTTTCTCTTTTTGTGGTGGTGTTGGCTGCTTATTTAGGTTGAGTATTCTGTCCTATTGTTAATTTAGTTCCAAAATGAGCAAGTCGGAGGGCATGTACATTCTAATTAGTAGTTATCTGAGACAGCCCTTGGAGCAAAGACTTCTTTTAAACTGTTTTGGATCTGAACATACTGTATCTACTTGAATGATGAAATGTTAGTAAGCAAAAAAGCCAAAGTTCTTTGTAGGAAGGCAATTGCTGCGTAGCAACTGCACAGAGAAGATGCAATGAAGCTTGCATGTGTTCTCTTTTGTTGCTATTTTTGTCCTCATTTTCTCCATGTTCTGAGATGTACAGAAGTTATTAAAGTTGTTGGAAGCAGTGATTTCATTCATTGTTACTTGTGATCTGAAAAAGAAGAGAAGCAAACAATACCATTTAGGTTTGTATCTTGGGAAGAAATAATAAAGGGGATTTAATATGGCATTTATGAAGGGATGCTGTGACAGAGCTCTCAAATGAGTGTGGACTTTAATGTGTGGGAAGTCTATGGGACTCCCCATAATAGATGTTCTTTCTAGTCTTGCTCCGGTTCTTTAATCCAGCTAAACCAACTTCTGTTGTCTTAAATGATTACCAACCCTGCAAAACTCAAGCATACCATACTTGCTAAAATTGAATAATAAAAACATAAAACATAGTAAATAAATTTAAGGTGGAAATTGTCTGGAGTGGCTTTTCCTTTTTTGGGTAGCTACTCTTCTCTGCAATAATGGCAACAGGAAAGAGGTTCCCCCGAGTGTGGAACAGCTCTGGAACAGGTCATAGAGGCTGATTAGCTCATGCAAACTAGCTAAGCATCTGAACCAGGTAAAACTAACTCCTGTGACTAAATAGAATCGTAGTAATTTGTTGCTTATGTTTTTGTCATCTTCCTTGATTATTAAATGTTTCATGCACAAGAAATATTATTTGTGAACGATGCCCTTTCATGTTTGTACCTTGCCAAATGATAACGTGGGAGCTGAGTGACCAGGATGTGTGAGCTTTCTCGGGTGTCAACAGGTATGAAGGCCCTGCACAGCCTCCACTGCCTTGCTCTAGCAAAGCACTGATCTTCAGGACAACTTAAATGTGCTGTGCCAAGGCGTGACTGGAGTTCTCCTTCGCTGATCCATAAGGGTCAGTGTGGGCACTGGGAATACGGGCCTATACATGGAAATCCAGCAGCTGTCTGTAACCAGAAGTGTCCCCTGCCATGCAGCAAGGCAGTGTGAAATCTGTGTTTATGAAAACATTCAGTTGTCTCTTCCTCTTGTTTCAAGGTTTTGGGAAGACTCATGCCAGTAAGGGGCAGGAATGTAACTGTGAGCTGGAGCTGGCAAATACTTGATCTTCATACTTACAACAGTGGCTTCTAGGTGGGCTCAGCTTTACGAGTATGTTCCAGGCTTGCTGACTTGGGAAAGCAGGCTGAGAGTTGGGTCTTCTGTGAAGCTCTCATCGGGGTTATTTTTGACAATGAAGTCTATTTTCTGTATTCTGTGATGTGTTGCGTTTGTTGGGCAGTGGGAAGAGCCTTAGTGGGTAGTGATGACTGTCTGGGCTGACTGGTGCCACTCTTCCATGGTCCTCTGCAACATGTGGAAACTTTCGTCCCATGCTTTAGGAAACTCAGAAGATTCTTCAGGTGGTATCACTGGGTTCTGTGCTCCTCTAGGAGGAGTGTGGGTCTTGTACACAGCAGAGGCTCACCTAGTGTTAAAAACTCCCTCTGCAGCCTCTGTAAATAGCAGTATTTTGGCAATGTACAGAAAAGTCAGGGCTTTTGGATCTGAACATACTGTATCTACTTGAATGATGAAATGTTAGTAAGCATGTGTGCTTCTTAAGTACAGCACTTCACTGTACTTACAGCTCCCTTTAAGCAGCAGGCTTTTATCTGTAAATCTGGTGACCAGAATGTTTGCTCTCTTTTAGGTAAATTATTCATCAGGTATGAACTGTTGGGCACTTAGAAACTCTGTTTCTAAATTTCCACCTATGTGAAGTGAACCATTGTACATTCCAACTGTATCACCCCCTCAAAGATATTTCATGACAGCTCCTAAGTAGATGAGTGTAAGTCGATTATGTAAAGACCTATTTGTAGGTTGTTGATGAATGAGGTTTCCAGAGCCAGGGTTATTGGAAGAACCTAGTTTCTGCTAGGAACTGGTACAACTGGTGTGTTACCAGAGCATGCTGAAGTGCAGTGGTGAGAGGGATCTGAAAGGATGATAAATTTCAGGATAAACTTTTGTTTTATGTATCTTTTTTTTCAAGATCTCTGGTGACACTTGTATGTCAGCATTTCACCACTGTAGCACCTAAAAAGCTCTTCAATCACCAATCTTAATTTTTTTGGTGTGATTAACATAATTCTACCTATTCTTTCTCAGTGGCCGCTGAGATACTTTTCTTTTATTTTTCTTCTCAATACTATGCTTTGGTTTATCAGTTTGCTAGAACACTTCTTTTAGTCTCCTCTTTTATAGATGGCAAATATGAAGTATGCCTGATTCGTTTTTTGTTGTTGTTTTCTCCTTATAGGACATGCTTTCTAAACCCTGTTCTTGCAGCTATCATCAGGACTGGCTTCAGTTTCTGAAGTGTCTGAAGCTGAACATAGTGTTGAAGCTAATGCATCACAACTGCTAACTGGCTTGGAATAGTCACCTCCATTTCTTACAAGTGACACTTCTCCCTGCTTGGGATTTTTTTGTGTGTGTGTGACACGGTTGTGCTGTTGATTTAGGGCCTTAGCTTGAGGTTCACCATAACCTGTTTCGCATCCTTTTGAGAAGGCAAAGTACAATCCGGTCCTTGTCCCTCTGCATTGCTACCTACACTGTCCTTCCCTATTCTGCATCTGAACACTAGATCCTTTCCTCTTGCACCACTTGTTCAGCTGAACATCAGTGACTTTACACCATTTCACTGGTCACTGAGATCGTCCTGAGGTTTGTTCCTCACTTCTGCATTTGCAGTTGCTCTCATCTCATAATGAGTTCTTGGACTCTGTTTCATTGCTCAAAATGAATAACAGTGGTCCCTGAAGAGATTCCAGGGGACCCACCTTTAAATGTCTTACTGGTCTGTCAGTACATCGTGAATAATTACCTCAAGAGGGGCAGGGATTTTTTTAAAGCAGTTCCCCGACTAGCGTACGATTGTCACTTGGCGCTTGTCTCGTATTATCTTGCTTATGCACAGGACGTACTAGGCAGAGTGAAGAAGGAAATTAGTTCCACTATTTCCCATTTATCTGCTGAAACGCGTTTCCCATGGGACATGAGAAGCAGGGCTGGAATCGTCCCTCCTGTCACCCTGCCCGAAGCCCAGTAGATGGCACTCTGGACCCGTAACTCCGCGTTTTGCAGCAGGGCTGATCGCAACTGCCTTGAAGTACCTGTTTCTCAAAGTTTGGCATCTAAGCACAAAATCAAGTTACTGTAGTAGTGTCCTGTTGAAGTGGGTTTGGGTTCATGTTGTGTTTTAAAAAAAATGTAATAATCCTTCCATGTGTATCTGCAAAGCACATTTTTGCAGTACACTGTGGGGGGAGTGGGCTGTGGCAGAACTGGACCAGGTTCTGGCACCCTCCTGTATCCCTGCCTGGTGCAGGGGAAGCACAACAGGAAGAAGAGAGAAGCAGGGATCGTTCTGCCACGAGTTCTGCTGGTCTGAGTGTGGCCCAGTTGTACTGTAGGGGAAGGGAGGGAGGCTGTTCCTGGATCAGGCCAGGCATTATCACCGTGGTCCATAGGTAACAGCAAAGGGAAAATCTGCTTTAAAGACTTCAAGTAACACTAGTTCTGCTACTGGCCTTAGCTCTGGAACTCTGCTTCTGAATGTGTTTAAGTTGCCTGAAACCATACTTCATTTTAAGTGTTGTGTGGCTGCAGTTGGGCTCTGCCGGGTCCTCTGTAGGCTCCTGCGGTGGTTTGGGAGCGGAGCCCAGACCCTGCTGTCTCTGGGCCCCAAGGCAGGGAGGTGTGGGTGTGCTGGGGGGCTGTGCTGCAGCTGCTGGGGCTTGCAGGGGTCAGCTGCCTGTCCAAAGGCTTACCACGATGGAGCAGGCTGCCCCCTGCCTTCTTGAAGAGGGTCTTCCTGAGAGTTGACTGTCAAGGCAGAACCAACCTGACCTTGGCTTTGCCTTCAGAGAGACTAATGCTTAGGGTGCCAGTTAGCTCCATTCATCCAGGATTTTGGAGCTCCCTCTCAACTCTTCCTGACCTGTGAGCGGTCCTGAGTCTTCCAGGACAGAGTAAAACAAGTTGGCTGAGCCACCTGGCAGCAATTTGAACCGACTTGTTTGACTTTGCCCTAGAACTGACTAGAAGTGCTTACGCAGCTAGTTGCTGGGTCTCAGCTGGAAGATGTTAACTAACAGCTGAGAAACAGAGGAACAGCTCTCGAAATGGGCTGTGAACTCGCATGCCCTGGGTGAGAAGCTTTGCGTGAGCCTGTTGGCTGTGCCGGGGAGAGAGGTGTGCTCCTGTGGCTGGCCCCAGTGGAGGGGTGCTAAGAGAAGCTGCCTTGTCTCAGCTGCTGGGTAGGGTATTTTCCTGCAGAGGTGTGTGGCACAGGAGGGCTTGCTGTGCCTCCTGGTGTCCAGCAGAGCCCACCGTGTGCTTGGTGGGTGCTGCCAGTAGCTCTCTCCAGGGGGAGACTCCATGGCAGAACCTGGTTTTGTTGTGTACCCCAGAGAATGGGGAAGCCAGTTTAGCACACCATCTTGTCTAGCAGTCTTGAAATACAAAAAAGCTTTAGTCCCCTTTTCTGTTAGTAATCTGGTGTATCTGTTATATCATTGAGTGGTTAGGAAATGATAATACTTATCTGTACAATGTTATCATATTTGAGAAGAATAACAAAGTTGGAACATGCACAGTGCTCTTCACTTAATGTATTGGTGAATATTTGCACAGAATAACAAGCAAAATGGTTATCCTGGCTCATCTATGGACAAGATGAAGAGCTGTCCTACAGACAGAAATGTACACTTAAGCCAAGTGCACTGTGCTTGGAGCTCATACACATCCCCTCCAGTACTCGTCTATTACAGGAGTTCACAGAAACTACAATGTAAACCCGCTGGAATAATTTTTATTAAATAATGTTCCCTGGTAAATAGGGAAAACGAGGCTGCAAGGAGGTTAAAATCTGGGCTGGGCTCCCTCACTAATGACAAACTCAGGCCCCAAAATTTGCTGAGACAGAGATGACAGGCTCTCACAAGTACGTGGGGTCATCCCCCCTGCTTTCGGGTTGCTGCCGGGTGTGGGTGCGCTCGGGCAGAAAGGACGGGGTGCCTTTGAGCCTGGCTCATGCAGGGAGCTGAGCAGGAGGGAGGAGTGGGTGGTGTGCTGCCTGTCACACTGGCACGTGCTAGACCAGCGCCACCAAACCCTTCGCTGCTGGAAGAGTGTGGGCTGGCAGCGTGCTGCAGCGCTTCCTCAGTACCGGCTGGCTGTTGTAACCTGCCAGCCTTGGACGGTTCCCAGTCAAACCGATTTGCTTAAAGCGAAGCTGTGTAGGAGCAGGGATGCTGCGGGTGGGCAGGATGTCCAGGGAGCCTGGTCACTGCTCTGCTGCCTGCCCCAGCCCAGCAATGGTGAGCGATGGTCAGACAGCAGTGCTTCGTGTAATCTTGGACAAATCTCTCTGGACTTGAATGCCCATGTCTAAAACACACACGTTTCCTTCCCATTGCAAGCTGCCTGGAGACTTGTAGTCTTATGTGTTGTGTTATCACTGGGGGGCTTCTTCAAGAGGGAGAAGCTGCCTTTTCTTGATGTTAGGCTTTGAAGGTATTTCCCTGCCCCTGCGATGATGCTGCACAGTGTATCATCCCAAACATTTTTGATGATAGCATCAGATTTTTCTCTTATGTGCCCTTTTCCTTAGAAAGGGGTTAGGCTCTTTGGGTGTTGCCTGACAGAATTCAGGAGGTGGGTGGGTGCAGTGAGATTTTCTGGCTGCACCTCTCTGTAGGGTTACTGAGAGGGCAGAGAGCCCTCAGCCCAAAGAGGGAGCAGCCCGCACAAACACAAGTAGGAGCAGAAGATTCTACAAGGCAGCATGTTTCCTCCTTTTGGAGCAACTTGCCAATAGAGAAGGAGATTATGTTGGAAAGCAGCTGGGCTGTTCTGCGTGTGTATGTGTGTATTTGGCCGATCATCCTTCATGTGAACGTATCAGCCTCTTGGAAAGATGCAGTTTAAGCCAGGTGTTGGTATTCACTTGCTGTCTGCACATCACACAGGGAGATGCAAGGGCAGTTTGTGAGCCAGTGAAAGGCTGTGTCTCTAACAGGAGAACAAGAATCTAGAGCTCATTCTTGGCTTGTAATCCCGCTGATCTCTCTTCCAGTGGTGTTCCGTGTATTCCCATGGCAGATGTTGCTGCAGGATGCTTTTGTGTCCCACAGCGCACCCTGAATTCAGTGGCCTTTTTCTGCCTCCATTCACTACTCTGACTGATGTCCTTTCTTGACCCTCTGCATATGTGTTCATGTGCCCCCTGAACATCTTCATCCTCCTTTCAAACTTGGAAGATGTGGACAGACAGACATACCTCTAGCATGACTGCAAACTCTAATTTTCTTGGGAAGTCTTGCTCCAAAGAGTGCAGCTGGTTCTAAAGCACTGAGGTACAGAAGTCTAGCAATACATGGTGTGTAATGGTGAAAACAGTCATAACCTGCACTTGGTAGGACCCGTGGAACTGTAGGACAGCAGACTGGTTGGCAAGCGCTCTTAATGAAATGTGCTGAAATTCTTTGTTGAACTGGAATCACAGTGAGCCGTGGAACATGAAAGGCTTTTGGCTGGAGAGTCTCCAATTGTTGAGTTGAGTCCTGTCGTGAGTTAGGAGTATCTCCAGGAGCTGCTGGTAGCTCAGACAAATTGGTATTTTTCTACCTGAGTTGCTGGCCATCCAATCTGAGCCCAAAGCAGATCTCCAGGGCTTTGGGGAAGCCAGTGACAAGGAAAAGAGTTTAGTTTAACTTTGCTATGGCTGAATACTGTGCATTCTTGTGAAGCTTGGTGTATTCTGCATGAACATCTGCTTGTCTTCTCTGATTCCTAAGATGACCCCTTGAAGGGAAGGGAGCAAGCACAGTTGTCTGAGGTGCTGGTGATTCTTGGTGAAGCGGTTGCAGGTGTGTGCAGAAAGCCAAAGCCTGGATGAACACCTGTGTGCTGCCATGGCCAGCTACAGCTGCTTTACCATTGCTCTTGGCTTGCTCAGGACTGGCTGCTGATGGTACCATGTGGTGCTTGGATTTCAGGAGCTCAGCCTCCTAAATTCTAAAGGCCATGGTTAAATACTCTGCAAGGATTAAGAACGAACGTGTGTCCAGGTGTTCTTCCTGGTACCTGATGTTAAGTACTACCAATACTTTCCAGCATCTAAGACCACAAGGCTGGCACTTTCACTTCTGTTGGGCTCCAGTCACAGTAGTTTCTGTCTTCAGACACATCTCCTGTCTGTTTCTCCCAGTGTACGCACTGTGTCTCCTGCACATTTTACCTTATGTGGACAAAGCATAGGTGGACCCAAGTAGTAGTTTTGTTTGACTAGGGGCTTCCTGGAACTGGCAACCAGAGGGCCTAGCCTAGCCCTGTGGCACAAGCTTTTAAAGTCCTATTATTGCTCTGAATCACACCTTTGGCTCCACACCCTGAGTCATATATTAAAATAAAACTGTGGGAAATAATAAAACCCAGTTATGTGAATGTGCTTTTTATTATAAGAGTTCTTAAATTTTTTTTTATTACTGCTTTGAGGCCAACTCATCATCTTTTGTTATGTTCATTACAAAAGGCTTTGCTCCAATCCCTGTTAACTCGAAGGGAAAGAAACACAGTGCACAGGGAGAAGAGCAGTTCCTTGCTGCTGTCCATTCCCTTGTCTTCAGCATGTCTCTGTCTCCACCACTGCTGGTCTACAAGAGCCCTTTGGGGCAGGAGGTTGACCAGGCAAGTTTGCAGAAGACATCTCACAGAACAAAGGGTCAGATCGAACTCTAAGTCTCATACCTAGCACTCTGGTTCATGGTCTTGATTGTTCCACGTACTCCTGATGTGAGCTACTGTCCTTCATCAAGCAAACATGAAATAGTTTTCAGCTTTGCTGATGTCACGTCTGCCTCATCCCTGGCAGAGTGAGCTGTCTTTCTTGGTCATGGAGTGGTAGAAGGTGAGATTGGGGTTGGGGAAAGTAAGTAGGATGCAGAAGGCTTGTTTATATTTGCTAATTAGAAAAATAGATTGCTCCAATATTTTCTGCATGACCATGGTTTTGTTAAGGATTTAGGCTCAGTAGATTAGGGAATGGATGGAACTCTCTTCTTCCTAATGGTTTGTAAACTAAAGTGTTTGTAGCTTGACCGATGCTCAGGGAATTCCTTTTCATATTCAGCTTTAGATCATATGTGTTGATCACACCAGTAGCAGGACTCCTTGCCACTTTCTCTCACCCTAAAATGTAGCTGAATGTACAGAAACTGAGCTCTGGACCAATGCTCCACTGGAGACTGGCATCATACCAAAGTAAAAGAATCCCTGTTAGCACCTCTGGCTACAGTTTCCAAACCTGNCCTTTTAATGTCTCTGCTTTCTCAGATAGCAGCACGAGCCTTAGCCTGCACTCTAGGTATAGTCTGATATTGAAGATCTTCCTCGATGGCAGAGCATGCTACGTTCTGCCATCCCTGTCCCACACTTACCTAGGTAATCTGAATTTCTTTTGGCTTGTAGAAGAACAGGTGCTTCTGAGACTACAGCCTGAAGCTCTGATGGAGCACGTGAGTCAGAAGTTGGCTTCCTATGGGGAAAGGGTGCTGTAGCTTTTTTCTGAAATTTCTCATAGGGGCACTACTCAAAAAGAATTTTTTTAATAACGGGGCCTTCTGATTATCTAAGATTCTGCTGCCACTGAACTTACAATTCATAGGACAGCCAGCAGCTGTCTGGTGTTGAGGACTTGTAGGTGAATGGCTTCCCAGTAGTCTTTTTATGTATCTACTTCTGTCTGTTTCTGGACATGTATTAAATAGTTCTCCATCATCAGAAATGTGTTAAATGTTCCCTGACTGACCTTCCACAAATCATTTAAATAGCATTCTTCTGGCTTATTGAATGTCTTTTGTGACATGTATTGTTCTCTGCTTAATAAACCATACAGGATCTAGAATTGGCATGTCCACTTGATCTCTGAAGATGACATGCATTTTAAAATGACTTTTACCTGTAGGCTCATTAAATCATGAGACATTTTCTGCTTCACTGCTAGGAAATAAATAGAAGTTCCTGTCAGGTAATCAAAAACCCAGCAGACCAAGAAACTGGCTCTTGATACACCCAGTAGATCAACAAGATACCGTGTTGGACCAAATGCCTGGAAACTGGGCATCATCTAAAAATAATGTATACAACGGTTGACACCTGGGTACAGCTGTGAAATCCCTGCAGGTGTTTCATTCCCCGTTCCTCAGTAATTCAGGTGGGTTTTGTAGGGCTAATGCCTGGAGAGCTCCCATGGAAACGAGAGCTAATGATGGGTAGAAGTAGAGTATGTTACAAAGGCTTTGTAAAAGCTCCTGTCCATGAGGTCTGGCAGATGCTATTGCAGACAGTGAATAATGGATTTGCTCACTGTACAGATATAAAGCTCGTTACCGGCACCGTTCACTAACTCTGGCATTCTTAAGCTGTTCATCCAGGCTCTAATGCCCATCCTTATTAACTATTGAGCTAGGATATATTATCAAACTGAAATACTGGCTGCTTCAACTCTTCCTGTTTCTGTGGTTTGTCAGAGCTTCTGCATTTCTGAAGTGTATTTTTAAGGGAAGAAAACGGCAGCTTTGAACCTGGGCATTTCCCCACAGGGCAGCTCTTTGTGGTCCTCTTGCTTTTGGGAATAATTGGTCTGGTCCTGGGCACTCAGTGTCTAACCCTCTGCATAGAGTGGGTGGGTGAATGACTTATATCCATGGCAGCAGTGCCTGTGGGTAGGCAGAACAATGGGGAAATTCAGTTCTTCTAAATCTATAAAAATAGCTAAGAGGTGCAATGTACTGTAAAGCCGCCACGCTAACACGCGCTGGGCTGTCTTTCATTGTCTTGATATGCAGCAACGGTTTCATGGCTGTCTCAGAAGGTGTTATAAAGCTTTGTTTCAACACAGATAGTATTCAGATTCCAAATTTTCTTTCATTTTTATGTGGTTTCAGAAACTAAAATTAAGTCAATTTCATTTGCATTTACCCTGCTTGTCACAATTACAAGGCAGGCTCAGAAATAATGAGAGTTGGTTTCACTTAATAACAAAGATTCAGCAATGTTTGTCCTATCCAACTGTATATTTTCTTTTTATTTTATTTTTTCTTTTTTGTGAGTGAATTGAGAACCGGAGCTCGAGAAGGACAATCATCCACTTCAGTTGCTTGCCTTTCTCCTCCCCATCCTCCCCCATGTCTCCGCGGGGTGTCCGGGAAGAGCGTGAGTATGCCAGGTAGCACCGAGCAGCCCTCCAGCTGGGGAGGCTTTGGTGTACGTCAGTCTGTACAGCAGAGGACTGATGGCCAGATACAGCTCGCTGTTTTTATGAAGGAGTAGAAGTTAAGGAATGCTTCCAGGTAGAGTTCTTGCTGTCCGCTCTGGAAATACCAGGTTCATACCTGTCCGTTGTGGCTTAGGCTTGGGCCTGCCCCAGGTTCAGGCTGACCCTGCCCAGCAACGAACCTGCCGGTTATCCTGGAGGGCTCAGGCCCTGTGGCTTAGAGGTTAAGGAAATAGAGGTTCCAACAGACAGTTGGCCTAACTTTATGCGTATATTTCCTGTCCTTGTATACTCTCTTCATTGTCAAATGTATTGCTGGTGGTTAAAACAACGTTGTTTACCTTTCAGGTGGGAAATGCTTTCTGTGGTACAGTTTTTGTTTGACTGAGGTTGTATGAGAACTAAATAAACTCAATGTCCAAAGCAAATCAATCTCAGTGTTTTAGTTCCAAAGATGGCAAAGGTTTATGTGCATTTAGTTTGTGCTTTCCCTTTGTAGAGAAATAAAACTGTGGAGTTTGGATCTGCAGGGAGCTGACTGAGAGGGAGCTGCTGCTGCTGTAGTACTGGAGGCCAGGGCCTCTGCCTGGCTTCTGTTCCTTCCTTCCTGGTCACTGGAAATCTGCTCAGCTCGCTCTCTGTGTTTAAGTGTTATGCTATTCCCTGCTTGTGAGAATGACATTTGTGCTAAAGTGATTCTGGAAAGAAAGCTGAAAATGGACAAACCACCCTAGAAACTGCTGCCTTCAGGTGACACGGACTGGTGCGATGTGAGTAATGGCTATTCTGTGCATCTGTAAGAGCTTGTTACATTACGAAATACCAAACAAAATACTTCTAAGATTGACAGAGAAGACAATATAACCCTCATACCTTTAAACTATGTCTGCTTTATGCTCGTACAGTCTATATATAGCTGATAACTTGGCTATTACGCTGTACTGGCAGGCTGCAACAGCAGCTGGGCAAAATGGTGTTGGTGGGAAGAGGGATGAGTTCTGAACGGGGATTTTAATTGATGGGCATTAGAAAGTAGTCTTAAATTCTTTTCCAGTATAGGTAGTCCTAATTAATAACTTTGTTTCAATTTTAGTGGTAATAACAAATAGATTGCCCTGATCATCTTGAGTGATAATGCACAAATAGGCATATTTTGGCAGAACTCTGGAATGACAGGAACCATAAAAGTCTCTTTGCAGACAGAGTGAATCCGGGGCTACGTGCTGGGTTCTGCTCCACACGATGCTTCTGTGGTGTCCTCCTGGGATGGGGAGAGAAGGGCTGGACTCTTCCTCTCTTCTGGCTGCCTGTACCACGGGCTGAGGAGAAAATGAGAAGGAGAGGCAACAGAGACATTGCACACATTCTTTTCCCTCTCCTCACGAGTGAGCTAAGGTCAGTGCTTTGCTCTGTGGGACAGCTAGCATTCCTCTACTGCACCCTTCCAAGGAGGATGCCAAAACAAACCACCCCCCTCCCATATTTGTCTAAAGTGGCCCTATTTTTGTTTTCTTTGTGTATGAACCAGTGGTTTCACTGTTGATAATGCAGCTGAATAAAGTACCTGCTTTTCACTGGGGTAATTATTTATTCCTTCCTGGTATCCCAGAATCTTGGTGGGATTTCATCTGGTTTTGCACCACTCGGAGTCAACCTGTCTCCTGTATTTCCCTGGAGAGAGGATAATATGGTAAAAGCACATTCAAGGTTAGTATTTTCTATTTGATTTGAGACTGTTTTGAGACCAGTGAAGGATCTGATGCAGTAAATGGTGCTTAATGCTGTGAGATGCTGGTGAGCTAAGCACTGAGCTCAGTAGGATGTATTTGGAGGATTAAGCCCCAAGTGTGATTCTCTGGTTTCGTCTCAAGCTGCGGGTGAGTAGGTGTATGCTGTATGGCAGCAGGGTTGCTGTAGTAACTATTCATTAGCTTTAAATAACAGGGTAATTATGGAGGTAAAATTCATATACCCCAACACACCCTTTTTTGCTAGCTTTTCAATTTCTGAAGAATGCCTACAGCCCTCTGCTTTGTGTTGTAAAACAGGGCAGTGCCCCTGGTTGTACGTGGCTGTTTCTTTGCTTTTTGCACCCTCCTTGCAATAGCGTGAACTGGGGTGAAAAGGTGACGTGAATCAGGGAGGCAGGCACTTAAGAGAATAAAAACCTAGTTTCTCCTATGCCTCTGGGGACAACGAAGGTCACTCTGGTGCCCATAAACACACGTATACTGCACACAGGACTGGTTTCTCCCTGAAAATTCTTGAATGATCTGTTTTTTCAATGTCTATTAACTTCTATTCTGGGGCGAAAATCAGCTCACAGAACAGAGACAAAGAGGACAAGTGGCAGTATATTGGGAAGGCAGGGCCTAGTTTGTCAATCAATATCCTAGATATTTAGCCATCAGGGGCTTTTGGGTGATATGATGGATGAACTTGTGTTATGTAGGTGGAATAGGCAGACTTTGGATGCTTCTGGATAAAAGTTCAGATGGGGAATCGGTTCGTCTTGCGTGGATTGACCCTAATTCACTGCATTCAGGGGTGGGTGATTGGGCAGGGGCATTGTGCCCAGTTGTGCTCTCCCAGCTAGCTTGCTGAGGCCAGGGGCTGCTGCTGCTTTATTTCACTGAAATCACTGGGTTTTGCTGCCCTCCACCCAGCTGAGTGCTGTGGCTATTGGCTAGGGGTTTATTCTCTATTTCTTGCTCTATGAACATCATATTGTGTTCAGTGGAACATAGCAGAGCTCATGCCGAGAAAGGCATCTGTCGTTCGGGCGCTCACCCGGGGTACGGTACGTGTGCCAGATGTCTGACGCTGCAGGTGAGTTCCCAGTGCCCCCACTGTTGGGGTAGAGGGGTGGTGGGCAGACACATTTTCTCTCTGCAGCTGTGCCTTCATCAGGGTCCGATCCGGAGAGTTTGCTCTCTCATCGGAGAGGGAGCTTTCAAGAGGATGCTAACTGTGTGATCCCGGGTGTACCTTAGCCGTGAGTCTAAGCCTGGTGCTTGCTGCTCTTGTCGCTGAGACTGTGTTTTTTGCCACCATTCACGACTCGGTAGCAGTGGTGAGGAGCAAAGTATCGGTAAAGAATAAGTGCTTATAAATTTCTGGCCAGCCACCTGGGCACACATGTAAGATCCTGTGTGGAAATCCCCTATCATGTTTTTCTGTTCCAGTGGGGAGGATGTGAGCAAAGACTCTGGTTTGAAAAGACCCATGTGGACCCCCGCTCTGGTGTGTTCAGAACCGGGGAGTTGAAATAGTTGTAGTGTGGCAAGAGGCTGGCGCAATTTCCACAGCGGCTGAAACGCTGAGGAGACTGGAGAAATGGACAGACTTGTGGTAAGGGGAGAAACAGATCATCAGAAATGTAAACTTCTGGAATAAAACTGTAGCTGCCTTGGGGTATGGGGTGCAGATCTGAGACCAACTGTCTGGGAACAAAATGGTTATTAGAGAGCTAATTCTTGGAGGCCAATGGGGTTCTTCAGCAGTGAGCTGATTTGTTGTCGTCATGTCTGGGTGCTCTAGCCCTGCCCTAGAGGCCCCTCTTATTTATCTGAGGCGTTGTAAAATCTGATTTTAAGAAAAAGCTGAAAAGGAAAGCTGCTCAATATCTTCATGGACAACAAATAGTCTTCATATCAAAAAAAACCAAACCCAAACCAAACGTACTCCCCACCTCCCAACCCAAACCCCAACAAAAAATCCTTTTGCATTGTCACCAAATAAAAAAGAAATTAACAGTAAGAATCTGTGAGGAAAAGGAGAGCTCCTATCCAAGCCTGGACAGGGTGGCTCTTATTTTGTTCAAGTCTTGAGCACTATGTTAATGGAACACTGCCTCAGTGTTTGGTATTACAAGAGTATTTGAGACCTTAGTGAAATAAGGTTGGATTCTTTGCAAGGAATGCATCAAATAAACAGTGGAACACTGTAGGAATATGAAAACTAATACAGAAGTAATTAGCAACAGATAATCAATCTGTGTGTAGTTGTTTTGACTACTATAGCTCAGCTGTACACAAGGTGCTATGAGGAAAAATAGGCCACAGACACATACACCCTTTTATTAGTGCATCATACTGTGAGCTGGGCATGTGTGAGATAAATATATAGATATTCCTTGGACCTGACACCCTGTCAGGTCGTAAATAAACTCTGTAAGTGGCTATTGTATTGAGCCTTTGGTTACATTTATCTCATAACACTAGAGTGTTTTTTTTCATGGGTGTTCACCTGAGAAGGTCTGAGACTGAGCAGCTCTTGAAGGGCAGCATGTTGACCTGTCTTAGCGGGTGACTTGGCCAATGGCCTCTGGTCCCTTCACAAATTTCACATCCTGGCATCGCAGAGACCAAAACGTTTTGAGAGGCATGTGAAACACTTCAAATACAGCTTGGAACTGAGGCCTTTATGTTCGCAAAGTAAATCTTCAAAATTTAGATGCTGAGCTGTGGGTCCTGGTGACCATGGTGGGCAATCACAAATGCAGTCATCTTCCCAGGAGCTCTTGGTGGTTGGCACCTCTGAGGAGTTGAGAAGGGTGGGTGTCCTCAGGTACCCCTGATTCTGGCAGACTGTTGATGTATCGGGCAGGAAAAGGACCTTTTCCCATTGCCTTTCAGTGCTCTGTGTTAACCACGGTGTCATTCTTCTCCTTGTGCTGCTCTAATGAAATGGTTGACATGTCAATCTGTTATTTCAGAGGTTAACAGCTACACAGAAAGTAATATAGCAGGCCCTTGTGCCAAAGCACAAACCCTACCACAACATTTCCTTTCTGATCTCCTCAGTTTTGACAACTGTTGTGGAAAAGAGTGAAAAATTAAAAGCTTTTTGTATCATTCTCTCAATCAACCTAGGATTTTTCCAGTTAAGTGAGTTCAGCTTTTATTTTCCTTTTCCATTTTCCTTGTCTCTTCATTTTTAAACAAGAATCAGTGTGTGTGTAAGTTTGAATTACTTTGTAGACGGAAGTGAATAAAAATTCAATTGCAGACTCTGAGAAAGCCAGGGTTGTAAAAACAGGACTCTCATAAAATAGGTGTCTGCTCATTAAACAGGCTTGGCTCTGTCGTACCAGTGTTCAGGTGTAGCAATCACAAGCAGAAAACAAGCAATTTTATCCCCTTTAGAGAATGGCTTCCTGGCCTATTCCTTTATGGTGTCCTGTACAGTTTCATTGAAAAGCTCCACTCTTACAAAAATAAGCCCCTCGCCCCCGCCTTGGGTAGAGACCGAACAAAATTACAAAATATTTTCAACAGGAAAAGCTGCTGCTAGAGTAAAAAAAAAAGAGGAAGGCTTTATTGCTAAACTAGGAAGTGGAAGCTTGTGTGAAAGACGTTTTCCTCAGGAAAAGATGGGTACATGTGAGGCAAGGTGACCCGCTGTTGCACTGCAGCAGCTCTCGGCCCCGCGTGTCACCCTGTCTGGGGGCGCAGCGTGGGCCTGGCTCCCAGGGAGTGAGGGGCTGCTTGGTGGTCTGTAGCAGCGGTGTGTTGGGCCTTGGTGAGAGCTAGGGACTGTCGGCTCTCTTCAGCTCTGCCTTCTGTTTGGTCTCCCCTTTCCCTCCTCAGGGAGCCAGGAACAATGCACTGGAATCTGTGTCACGTTTTGCAGTAAGATAGGTTCTATGAAGGCAATAACACATTAGGAGTATATCAAAGTGCAATCAAAAACTTTCTGGAATGTTTTAGGGGTAAACAAAAATGGTATAAAAGCATATAATTTCCAATTCTGCTTCTTTAACCTTTCAGTGTGACTTAGTTACTAAAGCATGTTTCCCTAAATCAGCACATACATGTTTATCGTAAAGCTCGTTGTTACAGTAGTTTGTCATCTGTTTTTTTTGAGGGGTGTGTGTGCATTAGTTTACTTGTTCATTCCAGAATGCATGTGAGGGTTTTTCTGTTGATGATTCCAGCTACTCGGTTTAATTAATTACAGTTTGCTCAAAAGCCACATGAAATAGCTGGTCTCCAACCCAAAAAAACTTACAGGGAAAGAAAAAACCAAACATCCTTACGCTTGTGGCTTACATGGGCAAGATCCAGGAGTTCAGATAGCAGAAGTAAAAGATGGTTCTGTGTGGGAAAGGAGGCTCAGGAAGGAATTGTTTAATCCTTTTCCATCCTTCCTTCCCAGAGGCGTGTTGTCCTGTTAAGCAGAATGAATTTTCTGTGTTATGTATTTAAATTATTTTTAAGCATAATGATTTATCCTGTCTATTGTCATTCCCTTGACCTTATTCTTCTAGGGATGGTTACAATCAGATTTATGATTTTTTGTTCTGTTTTTCTTCATATAGCAAGGACCACCGGGGTTAAACCGTATTGAAACACGGTCAGTTTCAGTCATTTGCCTGGTGGGAATTATGGAAGGTGTAGGGCTATGAAACCGGGGTTTTCTTTGTGAATTAGTCATAGTTTTCTCCCAGCTTCCCAAATGTCCACATCTGTATACCAGGGTCTTCATGACAGTCTGTTATGTTTTGGATGGTGTTATGGAAAGTGAGGCATCGGCATTCAGAGTGGTTGGTTCTTGTAGATGTCTTTTCCTTGATGACCTGCAAGTGATTGCTGTGATTATGTTTGCTAATAATTTTCAAATAATAGGTCTGAGGCACACTTAACAAATTTGACTGTTTGAAAAAGGCCTTTTCCCCCCTACATTATAATTATTTAATAAGCTAAGAAAAAAGACTGAAAAAAAATCTGCTCTTTTGCAGATGTTACATCTCTTGTAATGTGAAATGTTATTCTAATGCTTTAGGAAGTGTTTATCTTTTGTCTAAGCAATTATCTGATTGGCACCACCTTTCTTTTTCATCCCCCACTATCTTTTTCTCTCCTCTGCCTTCTTCAGTTTCCCCCTCCTTTCCCAAGAACTGAATAGTAATTAAAGAGTCTCATTAAAATACAGTTAGTTAAATATGTATGTTTTAACAATTATTTCTAATGCAAAACCCTACCTGTGATGGCTGCTGCTATTATGTGTACTTTGAAATCATTCTAGATTTGGAAAATGCATCTTGTGTGGACAGACAAAACCTTTCCCTTCCAGAGGTAATTTCTATCCCGAGTGCTTGATTCAACACGCTCGGGCTGTGTTTGAGGTGGAAAACTGAGGAGCGGAGAAGCCTGTGCGGAGCCTGAAGAAAACAGTCAGTTATTAAAACAATTTAGCTTGCCATTAAATCTTTCAAATTTTAAATAGAAATAGTTTTCTCTTCCTGCTTCCCCTTCTGTCCCTGTTAGAGCAGCAGCCCTGGTGGGGGACAGAGGAGGGAGGGTGGCCTGGCCACCAGCACCCACCAGGAGCTGGGATCTTGAGTTTTGCCCTGACTCTGCCAATGGGGAGCTGTGTCCTCAGACCTCCCAGCCTGGCTTACCGCTCCGTAAATGCCATCTGACTGCAGCGGAGGATGCTGAGAGGCTTAATTAGAATTAATTTTAGTCTTTCAAGTACTGTGTGTTTCTCAGATGAAACGTGCTGTGCAAGTGTGGAGGATAATTATTATGTTGCGTCTGTTTTTCTGATACATTATTACTATTCTTTTATTAACCATGTTTTGAAAAAAAAACAACCCATGGTAGTTACTGATTTTCAGGTTTGTTTGTATGGTTTAAAGTTGGTCCCTATGAGCACAGTGAGTAATTAAAGTAATATTGGCATTGAGATGTGGGTTTTTTCATTTGAGAACGTTAACGGCTATTGGTAGGTTGTCACAAAAGGCCCGGCTGTTGCGATGCTTTGAGCACCTTGAATCATGCACTGGAGTGTGAGTGAGGTGGGTCGAGCCGCCTTGAAACACCCTGAGGCAGCCCAGCAACGACCGCCTGGAGACTGCTCCCTGCGGCTGGCCAGGCTTCTGGAGCAATCCCCCAGAACACTGTCCCAGCAATCAGTGCCTGGTGCCTCCCTACCAGTCTGCCAGCCTCCTCGGGGGCTGACCAGCAGCCTGCTGCCCGGCTCTCCGCTTTTTCCAACTGAAACACTAGTCTTGGGGAAGCCGGGATAGCGGGGGACGACGCGTAGCACATGGAAGCACGCCGCCTTGTTTGATAGGAAATAACAGTGGTGTTTCCAGATGGAATCGCTGCTACATCAGAAATAAAAATAACTGATTGCAGCAGAAACGCCGTGTCCCAAGGACATAATAATTCAGAAAGTGTTGAGTTATAAACTCAGCTTGTACTTTAATAAGGATTTGAGCATGTGATTGGGCTTTTCTTACAGCTTGAGCGTTCAGGAGCCTTAAATGGAAAGGCATTGTTAACAAATAAGATCAGATCATTTTGGGATAATGAACTATTTTCAATGAGGTTATTGTTTTATAGGCAGGTCACACTCTTTTTGTCCTCACTTACCATCTGCTGTAAAGTGTGACCGTACAATTACTCTAACCCACAGGGCTGCTGTGTTTAGCTGCAACGAGATAAATGTGTCTGGGGACACAGTCCCTTCCAGTCGGTGACATAGCTGTGATGGAGCCAACCAAGCCCGGCTGTGAGACGTACTGGCTGGAAAACTACTTTGGTGGAGTTTGTCATTCCTACACTTTACAGGTACAGCATGGAGACAATTGTAGGTCACAGCTACCTATGCCAAACAGCCCCAGCTCACCCACTGAAGCTGTGCTTCTGTCCTGCTCTATAGACCCTCTTGAGCAAAGTCCTCAAGAGTCTCACTGGCAGAGTTGTTCAGTCTCTGCCAAGGTGTTTAGTACCTGGTGGTGGCCCTGACAGATGTAAGCTAGGGTTGGCCCATGTCAGCTTTATGCAATAGACTTCTTCACTGGCATAGACCTAGAGACTGCAAGATTCTAGAGGTACACGAACAGGCTTTCTAAAACACTAACCCAACCTTGATGAAGGCCCATTAGGATGGGGACTCCAGGCTGATAAAGTGCCCTGTGTTGGCTGGCTGCTCTTTTTGCAGAGGAGCATCTTGGCTTACTTGGCACCTCGTGTATTTGTAGGACAGGTTGCTAAATAAAAGGGTGCACACTTTTTATGGGGATCACTTGCTGAAAAATGTTATTTGACATACTTTGCCATCATCAGGGGATGTGGTGTGGTACTAGAGTGCTCACACAGCAGGGGACAGGCACAGGTACATCTGATGACCCAGCAGTTCCTTGTTTCTCCCCTGCTCTCTGTGACAGCCTGCAATGCCTACGGTAACACGCAGGGTTTGAGATTTGGTCACGTCACGAACTGAATGTTGGTTGTGTTGTGATGTCCCATGACCACTGGGACGCCTGGGCTCTGGTTCTGGCACTGTACTGGGCAGTCAGCGGTTTGCTGAGCAGCATGTCTCCCTTGCCCTCTGAGAAAGAGCTGATGGTGGATGCAAATCTGGCTCAGCTGTTGACAAAGGGACAGCCAGGTCTATGAAGAGGGTGACAGAGGGGAAGGGAATGCAGATGGGTACTACACATTTGCAAGTGTTTATTATTTAAAGTCTGCGACTAGGAAATATATAGAATGAAAGGGTCAGAGAAAGACAGTGTGCCTTGCTGGCTTTGCCTTTTAGATTTTAGGATCAAAAAGAAAGAAGGAGGAGTATGTCATATTGCAGGTAATTAAGGATTCATCAGGAAATAAGGAACACTTGGTCCCTCTCATAGCTTTGAGGACAAAAGGTGAAGGGTATCTGGTATAATATCTTCCATATGTGGCAGGCTAATTGGAGGGATAGAAATGAGGTATTTGGAAAGCTGAATCTAAGCTCTTATAAATAGAAATTGCTTTTGCTTAATGAGTTTGCTGGTAGGCTCAGAAATTTACACTTGAAAAATAAAAAAAGATTTTTGATTACATGTTTGTAAATTAAGGGTAGCCCTAAGGATTTAATAACCACTAAGTCAAGAATTATGTCTTTTCTTTCCCTATAAATATTTGGGATTTGGATAATGATTCCTGAGCACTGCAGTATCTTGTCATCACCAACACCTAAGAGTTGCTGTAAATGTAGTCTAGGCTGTTGGCATTTTAGTCCAAGTCTTTTCTTGGAAACCTCACATTGGGAATAGCATGCAGAGGTCATTTTTTCCCTGACCTTAGAAATGTATGTGGCACCCTCTGAGGTATAGCTTGGTTTTTGAGGACAAAAAGGCATCAGCACGAGACATCCCTTGGCCCAGACAAAATGGGTCTGTGTCTGGGTGAGTTGAGCAGGAGCCAAACACCTTCTGGGCAGTAGAGTCCTGGAGATGTCCAAGTTGGTCTGGGCTGGAGAGGACAGGATTTCTCTGTGAAGGGCTGTGAGGCGAGAACCGACGGGAGATGGTGCACATTATTCCCGCTAGATGGCAATTAAAACACATCCATAAATCCAGCCGGTAATGCTCGCCAACAGCTCTCCACTCTTGTGGCTTACTTCAAAGTGTTAAAAGCTGGGGTTTTGAGTAAGACTTTGGGGTATCTGTATTTTCCTTGGAGTAGAGCATGCAATAATTTCCATATGACAAAAGAGATATTGTTAAAGCTGAACCGAATTTTGGATTGCACATTTGGATTCATACATGTCTTGGCAGTTTTGGAAAGGATGTATTTGGTTTCTGTTCTGCAGAACCCCCACCTCCTTGGGGAGGGGGAGTAGTAGAGTCAGCAGCAAGTAGGAGAGGTCTTGGCAGGGTGGCCTCCTGGAGATCTGCTGCCAGGACGCCACAAGAGCCCTAATTAGGCAGGCAAGTAGAGCCCGACCCAGAGCCTGCTGAAGTGAATGGGAGTAGCTTGGGTTTGTGCTTCTTTTCCTGCCACAGGAGTCTGTCCTCTTCAGTGTTCTGCTCTGCATGCATTACATCACCTGCTGCAATTGCTAGTGTACCAGGTGTAAATGCACGTCTGTATTATGTGTAATGAAGATATGGCACTCACGTGCTCCGCAGGAATCACTTATGGGATTACATGTGAGCTAATTGAATTGTTTTTCTATTCTTTTCCTAATTAGAGTTTGAAACAATATAATTTTCTCACATGTGTGTTGGGGAGTATAATTTCTTTCGAGTGGAGGGGAGGGGCACCTTTTATCCTGCTTTTGTCTCAATATATTTCAGTTAAAGTTCTAATTAAATGGGGAATGTCACGTGTTTGGGCTGCCCTAGCGTACACCCAGGGACCTTCATAACAGCTGGTCCTGGACGAGCTAAATGTCAGAGCTAGCAGAATTCAGGCAAAAGCTGCCTCGGCGCTAGCCCTGCTTCTCTCTTCGAAGTTGCTCCAGTACTGGCAGTGCTCATCTCGGTGATAACTGATGGAAAACCCTGGAACCGACGCCATGCTCTATAATCAGGAAAACATTCCCCACAGATTCGGTGGGAACTCTGCCTGGGTAAGCCCACAGGTATTGTGTGCGTTGTGAGATTGCACGCAAAGGAAGATCATCCCTAGAAACTAACTCTATGGCTTGATATTTTGTTAAAAAAAGAAAACCTAAATAAAGATTAATGGAAATCGCTTCTCTGATTACACCACTACTTTATGCTTATTTGAGCAACTTTGAATAGATAAGGAAATATGAGTTTCAATCTGTGCCTGGTGCCCCAGAGTAAACTCCCCTTTGTTGCAGAGGTGCTGGCTGTAACCGCTGCAGAGCAGTAAAACCTCTGTCAGATATTCTTGCAGAACTCTGCTTTTGTCTGTCAAAGTTTATTCTCCCTCTTCACACCATGTTAGTGTAATTTTTATACTTATTTTAAAAGCCACGCTTAATCTCCTCGTTACAGAAGATCAGCCTGTGAACAGTGGCAAATCAGCACTTCCAGGATTGCTGTATTTGGAAGTTTTACTCCATTCAGGTGCCCCCGCGCTGGGGTTTGTACAGGGTTGAGACATTTGTGATTGCCAAAGGACTCTGGTTTCCTAAGGGCTGCTCCATGTCCTGCACGAAGAAAGGTTTTCCTGTTTTTCAGTTCAGTGGAGCTGCTGTTGCATCCCTGAAAGGCCCACTTTATTCCTACAAGATGTTGTGCTGCGATTCCAAGGAAGTAAAGAAGTTCCCCCTTCATACAGCTGGGTCAGTCGCTGTGTAGGTGCTGAGCAGGACTCCAGAGCAAGAAGATGTGGTAAAAATTAAGGGTTTCCCTGGAATTGGGGCATATCCAGGTGAGGTATCAGGGTTCTGTGTCACAGTTTTGTACTAAGGTACCTACTTTCCTACTAAATGATACCGTGACATCCCTGCACCTTTGATGACATTTAATCCTTGGATCCCTACAGAACTCTGGATGTTGAAGGACCCTGTTACTCAGAATGCTTGTATCTACTGCTTTATATTTACTAACTAAAGTAAATCAAATAGTATTAAAATACGCACAGGACACACACTGCCTGGTACGTTCAACTTAGTTATTGCAATCCCTGGAGTGACAGACTATTGGTAGAGCTGACCTGTGTCAAATGGGAAGTGTTGAAAAAACCAAGCAACCAAACAACCCCGAGATGATGAGAGCAGTCCCTGGACATGGTCTGTCAGAACCCCAGGAGCAGCGTGTGTTCCGTTATTGTACATGACAACACGTTAACGTTGCCCCGCTGGTGCTGAAGGATAAGTTTTATTTCTTGTAGTGTCTGAACTGATTGGAGAGCCTATGGAGCTGAGCTATGCAGAGTCAGTTAGTGTGAGACTTCTTTGCCCTGAATGAGGTGCTATGACAGATCCTACAAATAAAACACGGGAGGCTTCATTTTGCTGGCAAGGGGAGATGCGAGCAGAGCAAAGGCCCCGCAGAATGGTGCGATAACTGCTGGAGAATCCTTGGTTGGAGAGGACCAAAGTGCTGATTCATGCTCTGGCACTCGGAGCGACCATGCTGTTTGTTGGGAATCACTTCATTGTATCAGTGGGACTGAGGTGGAAAAGGTCTAGGAATTCATTCTGGCTCTTCATTAGACTCTGTGACTCCTGGCTGGGTTTTACATTGCAGTATCTTTCTGCTGCCAGAGAAGGTTTGAAAGAACCGTGTGGCAACGTTCCCTGCCAGGAGTGAGCCTGATCTTAGATTGCTGGTGGGCTTCCATCCCATCTCCTCAAAATACGGATGACCTTCAGTTCCCCTTTCTTTAGTAATTCCGGGCAAGTTAATGGTTGCTACTGGAGGTTAATTAAAAGGTGGAATGATGCCCAGAGAATAGAAGGAATGTAGTCCTGGTGAATAAGTCATGGAACAGGAAATGTGAGGAGACCGGGGCTCCAGTACCAGCTCTTCTGCAGAGCTGGTATCTGTTTGCTCTCTGTCTTTTTGCTTGTCTGTGAAATGAAGCTAAAAATTTTGCCTCTGCTTTGGAATATTTGACATTTATGGATGAAAGGATCTATGTATCTGCTAAACTAATCTTATAAATTTCTCTTCATATTGTGGGGGACCATCCCACTTCAGATACAAGCTCTGAAAGTCCATCAGAAACATCTTCACTGCTAGGTGAAATTACTTGGGAAGGAACAGCAGGATTTCAGATCCAGGGAAGCTATAACACTATTACTGTAGTGTTTCAGTTCCTCCATTGCTGTACAAAGAGGGCTTGATTTTGAAAATCAGTAGGGGTTGCCAGGCAGCAGAAAGAAATGAAAACGGTGTTACAATTAATGAGGGTAACAGTATTAAAAGTAATGGGCAATGTGATTGTACAACTAGTACTTATGTATTTCCCTTAAGTTGTGTCTCTTTTGCTGAGGGGATGCTAGGGATGGCGCAATGGCTCAGTGGCTGGTTAGGAAGGTGTGTTTTCTGAGTTTTGTCTGCTGGTGGAAGCAAAAGCCACGTATAACCCCCAAAGCGTGAGGGGAGGAGTTCCAGGCTGGTCTGCTGGGTTGCTGCGTGCCAGCAGCACTTCTTGTGGATACCTGGTGTAGCCCTTCAGGAAGGGGTTCTGACTCTGCTCAGTATTTTTATACATATTTGTATACACACACACATATAATAAAGCTGTATTTTAGTAGGCTCATCTTCTGTTTATTTAACCACAAAGATATGGGTTACTTTTGCTTGACAATTGGCTGTTAGCTTTCTCTACTGACATGGGTTATCCTGTTGGAGAGGTTTGGGATTTTCTGTTTGGTTCATTCAGCTTTAACATCTTTTATGCTCAAGTTACCTTAAAGAAAGTCTTAAGACAGCAAGTACATAACTACCAAATGGTATAAATAATTTGCTATGTCCTTCAAATCCCAGCTGAGAGCGTGTCAGGAGGAAGAGGTCAGCTGCGGGTGTTTGTATATGAGCATTCAAAGAGGTGCAGTCATGTCTCTTCCTGGTCAACTGTGTTGTCTTCCAGGTAAAGGTTTTCTGGTTGGTATCCTGGAGCGGGTAAAGGGCTGAGTGTGACCAGGAGAGCGGGCAGTTCCATCACATCAACCCCGTGGACGCTGGTGTCAGGAGGAGGTTCCTGGTGCTGGCGTGTCCCACACCAGCCAAGTGCTGGTTAATTTCCCCTCTCTGGGAAGATTTCCCACCACTTCTGACAGGGCACCAACCTGTTGAAGTTCCAGCTGAGGGCCAGTGGGAGACAAACATCCCTGAGAGCAAGACTACTAGCACATTGGTCTCAGCCTGTGCTGCTGATTATCCTTTCCACAGGAAGTCAGTCTGGCTTGTCTTGAGCTAGGTTTCTTGGGGCAGCTCAATTTAGAAGTACTTCTTGCCATCCCTCACTGCCAACTTGAGAAGAGCATGTCTCAGTGTTTAGATTTTTGTAAAGCTTTTTGAGACTTGTCTAGATTGAAAGTTGATAATAACTGAGTGTTACCATCGTAATGGTAGTTGCCATTGTTGTAAATGCTGATTTTCCTCTTTCATGGAAAATCCCTGGAAGTTCACTTTGACATTAGAGTGAAGAAATGCATTAAAAATGCAGTAGTTAAATAGTATGTGTAATAAATACATTAAAGCAGATATACCTCTGAATTTCTTCCACAAACATTGTGTGACAGTCCATGAATTGGGTGCTGTATATGTCTTTGTGTGCTTGTCTATGCAAGTACCTGTATGGTACCTGTTGCTGCAAGTAATCTTATCCATACGCAGTATTTGCATATGCCAATTTGTTCACACAGGGAAGGCATTCTTCACTGTCTGGAATCTTTGCCCAAATTGTACTCTCGTTTTTAGTGCTTTCATTGAAGATCATAGAGGAGCGAAAGGTGAAGAATTGCTCCAGGAATTCGTATTTGGAAAATGCATTAAGATACAGACAAAGCATGCTTTTTTGTGGATGTGTTAGGAGAAAGGAAGCTCTCAGCTGTGGGAGCCTGGAGTCCAGAAGCACGTGTATTCAGGAGGGTGATGCTGGGCTGCTGTAGAAGGTGCACATCAGGCCAGCTGGAGAATGGAACTGCAGCCAGTGCCAGCAGTGTGAGGACAGGGGACAGATCTCAGCTAGCAGAGCTGTGCTGTTCCAGCATGTTCAGCGTGTCTGCACCTCCTCCCGTCGCACCACGCTTGCCTTGGCACGATAGCCTGTAGGCCAGTCCTGGCAGACCCAGCCAGGCTGAACTGGACCGTCAGCCCCAGAAAGCGTCAGCAAAAAGAGCAGACGACAGCAGCTGTGATCCTGCAGGAGGTGACCCAGGTGTCTTTCATGACTTCTGTGCTTATGAGATTAATCTGCCCTTATCTAAAAATCACTAATGATAAAATCCCAAAAGGGAGGATGGCACAAAAAAGTCAGATGACTGATGTTCTTGCAGTGGTGATGTATCGCCTGATCTACCTGTATAGATCATGTATTGCTCATGCCAGTACGAGGACTGATTTGAGTGGTTAGAGGCAGGAAGGGTTAATGTCACCCTTTGGCAATGGTATGGTTCTGAAATCCCGCATAAGGTCCATTTAGAGAGTTTCAGTGAGACTTCAGCAGTGTGTAAGACCTGCCAAGAGCTTTTGTGCTGGAGCAGTGCGGGTTGGCAGGATCAGCCCTAACACGTTAAGTGCTGTTTATGATATTATTATTGCTTTGTGAATTCATTTCCCACAGAGACAGACTGAAGATGCAATGTTCAGATTCGAACTTCCTCTGTGCTCTGGGGTGTCAGCTCCATGGCTGAGATTTGGGCCCATGTCAAACTCATAGTTATTAACAGCACTACTCGGTACCGCATTTACAGACCCTACCATAAACTGCACGGAGCGTGCAGACAGTTGATTTTGATGAAAAGGCTAGGAAGATGTTGTTTTCAAGAATAAAGGGAACATAATGGCCCTTCGTAGGTAAGATACGTTATTTACACTGTGGGGATTCATGTCAGTACATTTTAAGTAAGCTGCTTGGCTGAACTTGTTATCTTGCTGCCAAGAACGGAAGTGAGAGAGAAGAGCCAGTGAGAGTTATTGGACTCCACACTCCAAACTTACATCATGTAAACATTTATAACATGACTTTTATTTTCAGCGTTGACCATTCTGGTGGGGGCCTCTTTGTTGCTGGCAGACTGCTTTCAATGGCGCTTTCTGCCTTATCTGTGGGGATGCAGCAGGACTGTGCAGCACTTGCAATGAGGACAGTAGAACCTATGGCTGTTCCCGGCCACCCCCAGCTGCCTGGGTTTGATCACTCCCCCGTGCCCCTGCCCTGACGCAGGAGAGGGTCGGTCCCTGCCTGCTTGCTCAGCGCAGCGGCGAAATCGATAATCGTGCAGGAGAAAGAGTCTGACTTGTCCCTTCCTCCTTACCCACACAGCTACAAACAAGGATATAAATTCTGTGTTATTTTCCATTGAATAATAGCAGTAATAACAACCTGCAGGGTACCTGGTGGCATCCACCTGGGGACAGGAAAGGGTCTTTCATTACAGCCCAGCCCACCTGCCGGTGTCGGCAGTGCCCTTCCTGGCCGTGGTATTGAGAGATGATCTTCCCAAACCACTGAAGTTCCTGTTGGGAATGGAATGTGTAATCCAGACGAGTTACTCGTTTCTTTCGCATGCACTCTGTAAAACAACACAGCAATGCAGAGCCGTGGGGAAGAGGAGAACAACTCGGGTTTCTTCCTTCCCCCAGTTTCCAGATTTCTGATGATGCTGGAAGTATCTGACCCAGTGCAATTATGTGGGTGAACTCCTCAAGCTTTTCTTTGCATTTGTTGCAGTTCATCAGTGTGTACCATTTAGGTCGCAGCCACAGCTCGGTTTATACACGGGTTTTGTTTGTTGTTGTTGTTTTTCAGAGCCCCTTAATGCTCCTCACCGACCCTTTTATAAGCTATAACTTTTGCTCACACTCCATAAGTCAGGGAGTCTTTAGTAAAAGAGCCTATCAAGAAAAAAAATCTGGGATGCTTTCCAGGCAAAGGCATGTATAATAGAGAATTCTGGCATTTTTTCATCTGGCACTAATTTATTATTTCAAGCTGGTTTGCTCTTGAGATTATAATAAACAGTATTTTACATCTAACAAATCACTTCTAATATCTCTGACCTTGACAGTGGGTATCTAGTATGGGTTTAAAAGAAAAGGCTCTACCCAGAAATACAGTGGGTCACAAACTGATGTAATCATGGTTCTTCTTCACGTTTCAGTGTTTCCAGTGAAATGAAAGATATGTGGAAGAATAGGTTGTTTTAAGAGACATCTGCTATCTCCAGCAATGCCACATATGCTAAGTTTTGGAGAGTACAGTCTTTCTGTTTAGTCTAAAAGGATTTGAATGAGGAAATGGTGGGAGAAGGTACTGGGTACAGCTGAGCGAAAGCAGGGTTTTGCTGAAATCGGGAGGTGGCTGTTTGTACAAAGAAATATCAGCACACTTAAAGGGTGTTTAGATGAAAGTTGCGTCTGTTCTTCCCTTTCTTATCTCCAAGAGAAAAGGGTGGCTCTTCCTTCTGGTGAAAAGCCCTCATAACCCCCCAGAAGAGCCGTGTCAGAAGGTTCTCTGTGCCGCTAGGACTTGCTCCCTTTCTGCTCTCAGAGGAGGGCTCTTGAGGAGCTGCTGGCCGGGAGCCTGGGTGGGAGGAAGGGGGAGATGGTAAAACACGCCTCGGTCATGGAGCAGCAGCAGCCGCTTGCTCTGTGGCTCAAGCAACGGTTTCACCCTTTGGCTGCTGCCCCACCTCAGAGTTACCAAAACACAACACTGGTCACCAGGCAGAGGTTTTAAATCCTTTCCAGTTTCCATCATTGGCATTTTTAAGTTCTAAAGCAATTAGGGTGAATGTAGCACAGGTAAATGCTTTGCATCACTTACAAGCAGTCGCTACCCGTGCACACAGTGTATCCGTTTCCATTGTGATTTGGGTTGTCTTACAGCTTTTTTTATCAATAAAGCGACTAAGTCTCTGCTAGTTATGACCATTCAAGTGGTGAAGAAATGACTTCTTATTTGTGTAATGCTATTAGTAACCCTGCTCTGAGGAATGCCAACCCACTGTTTGTCTTAATAGCCTGCACCTGACTTCAAAGCTTACTGAAATTAAGCTTATTAGTTCTGCTCATGTTGTTGTTATGCAGACACTTGTTAAATGATGCGTCTTGTACTCTTCTCCCTCCTTTTCTTTTTTTCTTCCTTCCTTCCCTTCTCTGACCCTTGAGGTGAAACTTGGCTCTGCTGTGAAGCCCTGTAATTTCAACAGTTGGAAGTTGCTAGCCCCGTTCCGGCCCTGCGCTGCTGGTGTGTTTTTCTAGGGCATGAAGGGGGGGAGTGGTTCCCAAAATAAATGGTGAATGTTTATTGCAGAATATTAGGCAGCCCTTTCTATTGTGTTAATGCTCTAGTGATTGGATTGGTTTGGTATTAGCTCTCTTTAGTGTTTCCTTCCACTAACTTAAATGTGGGTGTGCATGAGTATTTAAAAAACACATTTGAAGAGATGTTTTTTGATACAAAACCTGAAGGATATAAGAAAGTATCCTCATTTTATTATTCTGGAGGATAAATGGAGCTTTTTAATGGTGCAAACTTAAGGTTGTCTGGATCAGCTATTACAGGATTTTAAAAGAAGAGGTTGTGACAGTTAGTAATAGCTTTCCAACCTCTAACTATTTCCTAGTTAACCTGTGTAACAGAGGGGAACTAGCTGACCTTTTCCAGCTCTCGTCACAGGGGCCCCAAAAGCTTTGCTTCAGCAGCTCTGCAGTCAGGGATGTGTGTGCAACATGAACATGCTCAAAGAATTTAGAGAGCAATTGATCACATTTTTTTTAACAGGGATGTTGGATAAATCCCGTGTGTCTCATTCATGCACAGACTCCTTTGAAGCCAGGAGATCGATCGCATGAGCAGAAATTGGTTGAACGTATACAAAATGTCAGGTACAGTTACAGTGCCAAACAGAGGCATTGGAATAGCTGTACATTATGCAGGCATCCAGTCATGTTGGGTAGCCCCAGTCTGGTCTTCGCAGTGAAGAAACTAGCTTTCTGTCTCAGCTCTTGAGCTAAAGTTAGTCAAACACTTGTACTATGCGAATGCACAGCGAAAAATAGTTTTTTAAAGAAAGAGTGTAGCTAAAAATGTGCCAGATGTTCAGAGTAAAATACCAGTTATCCAATTTTCTTGTGAAAAGTTAATCTCCTCTTGCATTTAAGCCATGCTGTGTTATGTGAGGTTATACTGGGGGGTACAGCGTGGAGGGATGGAGTGTGCCATATTGTCAGCAATACAATGGAATAGCTTATATTTGAATGGAGAAACACATTTTCAGATTTGTTGCCAGGAAGATTTGCACATTTTATGTCTCATTGGGAAAGTCGACCAGATTTCACAAGCCTTGCTGTTGAAGAACAAATTAACGTTGACTGGGGCCAATGCCATAATATCTTTCCTCAAAGTACAGCCTACATATTAATTAACATTTGTAAAGCACTTTGAGGTGCTGGATGAAAGGCAGCAGAGTACAAAGTTGTTGCTATGATTAATTAGTTATCACATTGGACATGCGAAGCACTGTATTAGAGCGTTGCAGGCTATTATTTATTAATTGTTGCTTTTGCCTGTGGTCTGCTTTGTTCCATCCTTTACCTACTGTGTTACTGCCCTTATTAATCACATTCTTTGGGCTGGAAGGGAATGCTTTGACCCCTATGGCAAAGGCCATTGACTTCCATCAAGCTGTACCTGCAGGAAACCAGTATCTTCTGGTTAGGTACCAAGGCATCTGTCCCTGATGTAAAGGCTTTGGTGCCACCTCCCTAACAACTTGGTTAATCACCTGCACTATTAAAAATGCACGGTGTGTATTCTGCCTGTTGAAAACTTCTGCTTTTCTGTGTCCTGTTGTGCTTTTGTCCATAGTGCTACTGTAACAGCCAGTTAAAACTTGAGACGCAAATATTCCAATTTAGCAAGTGGGTCCCCATGTGAATGCAGGTGGTCATCAAGGGGGTAGTCATCTACACTGTGCATGTGAGACTGGATCTTCTTGCTAAGAACAGGGAGCATGTTCATTGAAATACAGCCCTTTCCCATGACCTCTTGGTCTCCACACTAGAAAACCTCTCAGTAGCTCAGTCCAGTGTGGCTTTTTGGCTTTTCAGGAGATTCCTAGATTATGGATAGAAGAGCCCAGTCTATGCTCCCACTAGGCTTTTCTGAAATGAGCTTTGGCAGAAACAATTAAGGGTGAAGCTCTACTGGAAGAAAAAAATGGGTAATTTAGTCCTGCAGAAATGCCAGCTCCAAATTGTCTGAGTGGGCTGGGGCTGGTGGTCAGAGTCGTCCATGTGCCACGGTGGTCACTGTTGGTGCCAGGGATGGGGTATGGGAGCTGAGCAGACCTGCCCTGTCTGGGCTCCCTTCAATCTCTGCCCCACCGAGGGTGGACCCGCATTGCCCAGTCCGTCCTTAGCACTTCCCAGACACTCCTTGACACACCAAAGGGGCTTTAAGACCATTCCCCTGGACTGGGCACTGGTGAGGCCCCACCTTGAGTGATGGGTCCAGTTTTGGGCCCCAAGAAAAATATCGAGGTGCTCTGGCGTGCCTAGAGAAGGGCAATAGACCTAGTGTGGGGTCTGGAGTACAAGTTTTATGAGGAGCAGCTGAGGGAGCTGGGGGTGTTCAGCCTGGAGAAGAGGAGGCTGAGGGGAGACCTTCTTACCCTCTACAACTCCCTGAAAGGAGGGTGTAGCTGGGGGGGTGGGTCTCTTCTCCCAGGGAACAGGCGATGGGACAAGAGGAAATGGCCTCAGGGTGCACCAGGAGAGCTTTAGGATGGAGACTGGGAAAATGTCTTCACCAAAAAGGTTGTCAACCTTGGAAGAGGCTGCCCAGGGCAGTGGCTGATTCTGTTCTGTGTTCGTAGAAGTGACCAGAACACATGATGATGACGGTGTGCCAGCAGTTCATACACTACACTGTGCTGGATGTTTTAAAATACTTTCTTTACAAGTAACTCTTGTTTGTTTGTTTGTTTGCTTGCAAATGACTGTGGTCTGTTTTGAACACATTGGTCTTCGTAGGTGAAAGCTGCTTAGCTAGCTCACAAGTTTGGGACAAGCTGTGCCTGTGCCTTGTGTGTATAAATCACTGGAGGTTTCTATCTGGAGCATCACCAGAGGGAGGGTGGGAGGGTGGGCAGCCCACGGGTACTGCTCCCCCCTTGCTGCTGATGGGGCTCCCTGGGCACCCTCCCCTGGGGTCTGCTCATCGCCGTGTCTGCAGCAGGTATAAATACAGACAGAGAGGAGAGGAGAAAAAAACAATGCCCTGCTAGAAGATTAAACAATGGTGTAATTAATTAGTTGCTATTGACGAATTTGATTGTGCCTACAAACACCTTTAATTCCTTAAAAGCTGTTACAGAGACAGATGTAAAGGCTCAACCTGTGGAAATGGAGAAAATTCTTGGATTGCCTCACCCTTGCCTGTATCTTCAAAAGCCATTTCTAATCTTGCACAGGCTGTTAATGTGGAGATAGTAGCAGTTATGAAACCTGGGCTAGGTTCCAGATATGCTGTATCAAAGTGTAGCATGAAAAGGAAATCAATAGTCACTCCTCACAGAAAGTTATGCCAGAATCGTCCAGCGTGGTCTAGATTAATCAAAGCCATAACAGCTTTTTTTCATTAGTGGAACATTAACAAGTAAACAACATTCCTGTTTTGTTATTTAGTTACGCTAACCTTTTTCAACAGCTAAGCCCAGTGATAAGTTTGGATTTTCTCTGTTTATAGAAAACTAGTTCATCAGCAGATAATAGTACAGCTCGGTATTTATGGAGTGCTGGCTTTCTGGAAATGGAGGAAACTGGAAGTTATTACTAGGCGAGTTCATTAAAATGTAAACAGGAGTGAGCAGACCGCACTGGCAGTTACTTCTTTACATCTTCATTGATGTTTGCTGTTGTCTGGCTGTCCAGAGCTGTGTGCTGCCGCGGGGAGGAGGGAGCTCCTCTGGGCAGAAGCGTTTCCTCTGCCCCTGAAGGGCGGCGGTGGGTAACATCCCTGTTCAGGGACACGTCGGTGTAAGGGTGTGATGGAAACCAACGTCTGCCTCAGCGGGACCTCCCTTCTGGTCGGGATATATGTCTGTGTTCAAATTGGAACCGTTGTGTTCTCCTGGTATCTGCTGTTGAAAGACATTGTGACAACGGGGAGGCTGTTTTATGAATGACCAGGAGAGTTCCCGTCGAGTTGAATGCTTGTGGATTGCTTTGATTTAATTGACCAATAGCTGGTGTGTTCTGAGTACCAAACAGATACGTTAGCTGATATGTAAGCCTAGTGACACTCGCATCAGAAGGGGACAGACTGCTTGGCCCATCACAGTGGGTTAAAAAAAAGAATACTTGTTGTACAGTTTATTATGTTGGTAAGCGAGAGCACTGTTACGCGTAATTAGATAGTGAACCACGTGCATTTTTTAAAATTAACTTCCTCTTTGGGTGGTGTTGCTGTGGTCTTTGTGAGGAAGAGTTTGGATGAGCAGAAGATGGCAGGAGAGAGCACAGAGGAGGGAGGATCAAGCTGCCCTGGGCATAAGGGAGCCGCCTGGAAGCCACACGGCAAAGAGCGGGGAATTGGCGCAGCTCATGTGGCTGATCTCTGGAGTGTGTGTTCAACAGACCTGAAGCAGGAGCTGCAATGCCTGGCGGGCTGTAGTAGAGCCTGATACTGTGAGATTAAGTTTTTCTAAGACAAATGCAATTGTTTCAGCTCGTTTAATGTTAAAGTGGAGATCATCTCTGCTTTGGGGATTTCAGAAGTCCTGTGGTACTGTTCCGCTGTGGGAAGGTTTGCCTTGATGCCGGTGGCTGCGGGCATTGTCCCCATCTGCTTTGAGCAACCTGCTCTGGTGGGAGGTGGCCCTGCCCAGGGCAGGGGGGTTGGAACTGGATGCACTTTAAGGTCCCTTCCACTTGACCGTTCTGTGGTTCTGGTGCTTCCTGGGACAGGCAGATCTTGCCCCGGGATTCCAGAGCTTGCAGCATCTCTTTGGAATTTGTTGTATGCAGCTTTCAAAGTGCTTTTGGATGAAAAGTGCTATGCAAATACAAAAGATTAATAATTAAGATTGTGTTAATGTGTAGTAATTGTGCATAATGCTGTGCACCACAGGAATCCCTCTTTTGGGCTGACTGCTCTGTCTGTTTTTTTGTTTGTGTTTTTTTTTTTTTAAAGATACAGGTTAATTATGAGATCCATAACCATAACTGCGATTATCACAGGATAGACAATCCTATTGACATGCATAACAATGATTTAATGAATCACAATGACTTCTGGCTTATTTAGCCTATCGTGAAAACTCAGCACGGATCTTGTTTCCCAAGTTTGTCGTTCCCACGGGTCACCACAAGTAACATGAGTATAGCATCCTGCAAAGGGCTCCAACCATTCCTCAGCTCTGTGGCTGGTACTGATTGTGCTCTTAACATGCTGTAGACCAAGCTGTGATACGTTTTGAGAGGGTGTTAGAGTATGTTAAAAGATAAATGACTAGTGAAATCCCAGTTTTCTACCGTTGGTGTAAAAGGAGCAATAGATGGTGTAGAGCAGTCAGTGAGCCATGTGTTTTGTCTTTGTTATGTTGTGTAATACAGCTGACATGGAGTCCTGAAGACGTCATTACATTTACTTTGCACATGGAGGCTCCACTTGTGTTAAAGCCATAATGGTCCACGCTCTCCCACAACGGGTCCTCTTGGACAACCTGGGCTGCTCGTGTGCGTGGGCCTGAATGGGGCTGGCTCCTCTGCATGTTCCTCTCTCCCTTGGTTGAAGTGCTCTTGATCGCTGGCCTGAGAGCTCTGCTGTCACACCGAGTCGTGACTGCCTCAACGTAACCTTTGAGTACTTTCCAGGTAAACCAGAGTTTAGAAAGAGCTAAAAGCACCCCTGTAAGTCGATGTGGCTCAGGATGAAACTGTTAGAAATATTAGTACTTTGTTTTTATCTGCATTCGGAACTGGAGAAGTGGGGCAGAGAGCTCTAAAGGTGGTGCTGGTTGACCAACTGACCCCTCTGCTGAGGGGTATTGCACTGCAACCTCTCTGGAGGGCTTTACCCTTAGTTACTCAGACTGAATGATTTTGAACTTACGTATGGATGAAGAATGAGATGAATGAATGAAATCATGCTTGCATCTGCCTAACTAATTTCCTTTTGTAGCAGAGAACTACACGTTTTATACACAGTTGTGAGGGAAGAACTGAGCATTGCTGAAGAACCTGCTTAACCTGAGGGTGTGCTCCCAGCTTGAGCAGGGTTTATGCAGATATCTTCAGATCTGGTTTGAGATCAAAGCAAACCCTGGTAACCCCAGCACATCTAGAGTGAACTGAGGGAGGGACAACAGAATGTTGCCAAGAGAAAATCTGAATTCTGGCAATTCTGAATCTTAAATGTAGGTGGAAGATGGTAGATAAAAAAAAGGTGTGGTAGAAATCAAGTGAATCCTCCTACTCCCGTAATGCAGTGGAAGAAATCATGTGTCATGTACTCTGGATGCCTGTGGTGCCAGAAAGAATAGGGTGGGGTTAGCTCTTCCTCTTTAGATCTGATTTTTCCTTTTCCAGCTTTCTTGCCTTTTATTTTGGCTGCTCCTCGCAGCTTCCCCACTGCAGATCCCCAAATTCTCCTGAAGCTTCCTGTGTCTCACAGCCAAAAGACTGCTGTTCCTGTTCCTGTCTTTTTTGCATCTGTACAAGAAATCAGTTTTTGGCTTGGTCACAAGGCTAAACAATAATAATGATAATCATGGTAATTACATTAAATTACAGTTTTTCTTTACCAAACTGAAAACCACATGAATTGTTGCTGTTTTTCAGGTGAAATTCTCCTTTTGTTCCAAACACTTCAAACAGGCTTTTTGATAAGCTTTTCTTATCCAAGTTGCCAGCAGTTAACAAGGCTGCTCTGGATTACAGTTGTTTCATTCCTGCTCTGTCTGAGAGAATTGGAAGCAACATCTTCTAAGAGAGCACGCATCTGCCCTCGCTGGGATGTAGTCTGGGCTCCCTTGATTGCTCTCAATCTGTCCTTTGGTCACAGTTCCACTCTGCAGAAACTCTTAAATACCTACTATTCAGCAGCTTCAAACTTTTCATCCGTCTTGTCAACAACCGGGTAATGGAGTAACTGTCTCCCTGCTCCCCCATCCTTCACACATGCTGAATGAAAGTGTTTCTTACAGAATGAAATAGATTAAGAGACTGCTCCATCCTGCCCTCCCTGCTCGATACACCCCTCGCAATGCCCCAGGGCAAGGCACTTCCAGAAATGTTGGTTGAGATGCCATCTGCTCCAACAGGCGGCCGATCCCACACAACCTGAGCGAGCGTGTTGACAGCCCAGCTTTGGTGACAGGGGGTTGACTCTACCACTTCCTCAGGCAGTTTTGTGAATCTGCCCCCCCCAGCCCCTGCTAACTCTCTCCAGATGAAACCAGTTGACCACTTAACAGTTTCGGGATGACTAAAGCAGCATTTCCCAGTAAATTCACCCTCCTCCACTCTTCTGCTGACCTTGCTCCTTTGTGGCATTCTTCTGTCTTTAGCATGTCTCTCCACTCGTTCTTCCTCCTCTTTACATTCCCTTTTCCTGGCTCTGTTCTTCCCCATTTGTGTGCTCGCTTGAGTCGCCTGCCCGCCCCTTCTTTCCAATGTGACTGCCCTTTTCTCTGAAGTTCCCTCCTCCGTGGCCCAAATCAGTTGGACACAAAGCTCTTCAGGGCTGGGCCATAATACCCGAGATCTCTCCAAGTGACCTGCCCTTAGTGAGAGGAAGCACTCTGTGTAGGCCATGGAGCAGATTAATTCACCTGGGAAGAGCATTTTCCTGTCATGACTGTGCTGATCTGTCTCGCTAACATCCCGCCTTCTGGCTCTGTGGTGATAAGTGTAGTCTATCTAGTGTCCTCCCTGGCTTTACAGGCTTCAACTGGGGTGTTCTTAGACATTAGGATTCTGTGGGGAAGATGCAGCTTGACGCCGGCTTCCTTCCTTTGTCTTCTCCAGAGTGGTTCACGGGGAATGCTGCCAAACAATTCCAGTGTATTAGTAAGAACAAGCAGTGGTACCACAAGGTTGTCTTCCCTTTCTGTCAGCTGTGGCTGCTCAGGCTGCCCAGACCTACCTCTGCTTTGAGTGTGTTGCACTGGGAAGTCATCCTGGTGCTGCCGAAGCAGCAGCAGCAGCTACCAGTGCTTCCCCAGTAGCTCCTTCTGGAGCTCAGCTGGGGCTGGGAAAGGGCCAATGCTTCACTGAGCCAGCCCTGCTGCTGGCTGTCTAGGGTCCTGCTGGTGACACTGCAGTGAGCCAAGGGTGTGCATATCGGGCATAAAGTAGTTGAAATGGTGTGTTCCCTCTTCCCCCGGCTTGTGCCCTACACACACGGCAGTGCTCTGTGCTGTGTCTGGGCCCTGTGCTCCGAACAACGAGAACCTGAGCCCCCGTTGGCGACACAAACTGGATTGTACTGCCATGCAAGCATAAGAATGTTCTGGGACTTCTAAATTCTTCTCTGAATTGTCTTTACAATGTTTTAAAATTGATTCTAGGTTCGGGCTTTGGGGATCGAGGGTAAATCACATCTGTGTTAAGCTCACAATCACTGTGTGGTTTTGGAAAACAAAACAAAAGCAAAGGATCCATTTGAAACTATTTTCCTTTAATCTGTGCCAGCAGTAAGGGATTGATACTGAGCTGTTACCAAGCAAGAAGAGCCAATATCTTGCCAGTGATGCATAAGCTGGTCTTGTGGTGAAACCCTCCGTCTACAGCACTTGTTGTAGAGGTTGAAGATGAACGGCAGGGATCAGGTCTGCTGGAGTTAATTCTGTCCATTTAATCAATTAACTCCTGTAGGCTGGCACTGCTTTTCTTTTGTATTTGAACAGAGCCCAAGACAATAAGGTTCTATTTCTTAATATCTGCTCTCAGAATACAAACATGAATGAAGAGAAATACGAGAGTTGTTTTACTTTCATAGCTTTCTAGGTACCCAAACCAGCAATCTATTTTAAAGGACATTACCAAGCTTGAGGTGAGAATTTAGCTGAACAATTCAGACTTCCTTTTTTTCCCTTGGTGTCCAGGCTTTCTCAGTCTTACAGATTTGAAAGTTTGAGTTTCACTGGCTGGCGGAATACCATTCAATTTAACAGACTTTACACATTCTCCCTTCTCTATGGCATTGAGAGGATTGGACTCTTAAAACTAATATATAAATGAGCCCAATTTATGGGGAAAGCAGATTTGGGATGCACTTCTGTTCTGGCAAAAAGTCTGCCTGTCCTCTTTCCCATACACCATGTGTAAATAGTGGATTTGGCTTAGGTTAAAAAAAATAAATAAAGAGGACAGATTTTAAATACAAGAATGAAATACACAGAAGGAGCTTTAGACTTCCCTTGCTGTTTCTCTTATTTGTTGCACAACTAAAATAAGGACATGAAATTATTGAGCTGTTTGTGATTCTGACAAGCAATGGGAGGTTGTTTATCTGCCCGTTTCCACAATGACACGCAGTGCTGGCTGCTCCGGTGTGAGCAGCCAGGCGTTACTTCTCCCTTAGCCCCTTCCAGCCATTTACTGACTAAGCAAAATGTCTCCAGTTTAAAATGTCAACTTTTTTCCCAGTTCAGAAATCGTAAGTCTCTCTGAGCAAATCTATGACCAGACTGGTTTTTAATTCAATAGGAACAAAAACTACCGAAGTAACTTGTATGCCTTTTAGTGACTTCTGCTGTCCCTGGAGTTCTGCCTCAGCCTCTTCCCTGGCCCTGTCTCTGCCAGCGCCCAGAAGCACATGCTGAGGAGGAGGCAAAACTGGGCAAATCCAGGTGTATCCCTGCTGAGCCCCCACCTCCAGCCCTTGGCAGCTCCTTCCCTTCTCCCCGTGGGAGCCCTGCTGTAGTATTCGTGCTGCAGTCCCAGTCCCTCACCCTCAGGACTCAGACACCCAATTCTGATAGGTATAAACCGAGAGCCATAATTGGGTGTTTGTCACATATTTGTGACCCCAAAGGAGAGAAGTGCAATTCCAATGAGCCGTGGAAGTACTCTCAGGATGTTTCTAGTACCCTGGTATAATCGGATGACATTCAAAGGAGAGTCTGACGTGTGGAGGGGCTCCCCAGCATGGTAAGGACACGGGTACTGGTGGGGTGCTTGTCTCTCCTGTGTTTACACTTTCTCACCATATTAGTTGTACCCCTGAAGGACAGTGAAGTGTAGCAATGGCCCGCAAGCAAATGAAGGCAAATGCGTTTGATTGTGATCAAGGTGAACAAATGTCGGGCAGAGCGTTTCCCCAGGCAGTGCAGGCAGCAGGCTCTGAGAGTCTTCTTCCTCTGCCTTTAGCTCCTTCTCTGTATTAGTTCCCCTTGTCAGTGAAAGGAAATAGGGATGAGGGTGGTGGTGGGACTTTCAGTAGCTGCATCGTAGGCTATGCTTCGGTTCGAAAAGTCACCCCCCCATGTGTGATGCTTCAGGGCAGGAGTTGCTGGTCACCCTGGGCAAAGCTGCATCGGGGCGAGGGGAGCTCTTTAGAAGACCATCCGCATCACACTGGGTTTTGAGCTTCTGCGGCAGTCGGTGTGTATGGACCTGGGACACGCTCAGCCCAGAACCTGCCCAGGAACGTCTCAATTGCAGATGGGATCTGCTGTTCGCTGCTGATCTGCTCAGGGATCAGCAGAGGGTGGCTCAGGCCCATCCTGTATTAAGTACCTGTGGCCAGGGAAGAGGGGAGGGCAAGCACGTCCCCCTCTGAGCCAAGAGATAATTTCCTGGCTATCTGCATTTAATCGAGGCTCAGCATTGCTTGAAAAGGAAAAAAAAGCCTTTGTGCCAGGGAGGTGGTGTCGTACCCCTGGCAGGTATCTAACCCTACTGCTAGGTCCTTTGGGTTTTGTTTCAAATTGTTAATGAAATCCAGGGGTATCCTGGGCCTGTCCAGGGAGTGGCTTAGTTGCTGTAGCTGAAGAGCAATCACAAGACAATTTTCTAAAAACAATAGGAGATGAAAGAGGAAGCTTAAACCACTTCCCAGTTGAGAAAACACAATTCTGCTGATTCACATCTGTGCAGAATGATAGGTTTTTTTCTTTTGCCCAGTTGTTCTCAGATTGTCAAGATTATATTAATATGAGAGTGCAACAGGACACTCCCAGATGTAAAGCCCAGTAATCAAACACAAATCCTTTACCTATAATTATCTCTTCAAATTTCATCTTAGGTTTCAGTTTTTAGCTTCCCTTCCTGCCGTGTTCTTTATACAAATAACCTGCTGTTATTCAAGGATGCTTGGGCAGAAAAACCACCCTCACGGGTGCATGGCAGATTGTGAAAGGGTGTATGAGCTCTGGCACAGCTACCATTCACAGCTCAGGGACTGAGCCTGTGCAGGATGCGATGTCTCACAGCTAGTGGGGTAAACTGAACACTGCCACCGTGAGCAAGCGGAGGGATGTTCTGGCCTTTATAAACTGGTTCTTGAGTCCTTCATAAAAGCAACTCTGGGCCAACCTTTGCCCTTTTAACCCAAGGAGATACATCACAAGAAGAGTTCAAGACACAATGAGAGCAGCGCTTTCTGTACAAGATATACTCTCCATAAAAGGGGAACTTCGGATGTGTTCACTGCCCGGTTTCATAACTCTGAAGATGAGACAAAAAATTCCAAATATATCTAACCTACATAAACAGTCTGAGATGATAGATAAGCTTTTAAGTAGTATCAACTGACCAGTTAGGATTCAATGTATGTGGTTTGGAAGACAGTGCAGCCACCTCCATTCTGATTTGGGTTTGCTGACATCAGGAGTAAGGCTGCTGTTGGCCTGGTGGGACACTGCTGTGGTTTAGCTGGAGCTCGGCGATGGCTCAGCTCCTGCAGCTGCTGGTGTGTCCCTGAGAGCCAGCTCGGAACACAGACACACTTGGCTTTAAATATTTAAATTATAAATAATTCTATGGTAGCTTCAAGTAAAACAGTGCATTTAAAACATTTATGTCAATTGATATTTCTTTTTGGTCATTTTTTGATAAGTAGTTACTAGTGTGCATACAGGATTTAAAAGGATTATTTTAAGATAGCACAGTTATCAAATTTGACACCTATTTGGATGGAATCATTGAACACCAGGACATCTCAGCAGTTACTGAAAGTCTACAGAGACTAAAGGATGGGACCAGAACAGTCCTTTCTAAGAAACAGATATGGAGGCATTGTGTTGGTTTCCATGGGGGCTGCTAACAAAATATTGGCAATGAACCTGTCGGGGGAGTTTATGGGAAACACTTGACATAATGGACATGACTTCCTTTTTTAACTTTCCTTTAATAATTGTAAAAGCCAAGCACAAAAATACACATTTCATGAGTGAAAAAATGAAAGAAACAGTGCATTTATTTTAAGTTACTTTATTTGACTAAAAAGAGTTCCAGGGCCAGTGCAGGAACTGTAGTTTGCAAAGCTGCTACTTTTTGTAGGCGTTTCTTACTCTAGCTGTCACTGCTAATACTCATGTTGAGGGTGAACACAAATCAGGTTGTGCAGCAGAGGGTAAAAGTCTGTGCAAACTTGCAATGTTTCATTTGGAAATTTGTTGTTGTTCACATCAATGGGAATGACAGTAACTCTCCAAGATGTGGAACGTTACACACCTGTAAGTGCCCGGAGCGAAGAGCCGTTGTGCTGTTAGGCGCTGCTGTGAGGCTGCCAGACTCTGGAGTGGCCTGGCATAAACAGGGACGAATTTAAGGTGCAGCTTTTACAAAACTAAGATTTGGGGATATTTAATTCTCTAGGAGCTCAGTAGAAGCTGAGGGAGCCAGAAGGGTTTCTGACAACTTGGATTGATCCTGACATAGAAGTGATGTCATTAGCTGGAGTTCTGGGAGAGGGTCTGTCCCCCGTGCTCTGCTGTTCCCGAGATGGCTTTGCAGATACCAGGGGTGCAGAGCCAGGAAAATGCTGTTTAGAGCAACTTGAGTCCTCCTTTCTCCTCAAAGTGTTTGTCTCTGCAGGGATATGTGTACATGTCGCAGATGGTAATCGAGATTTTTACTGCAAAAGGCTATTTGCAGGACACTTTGAAGGTTTCCATTATGTGTATAACCCTTCTGTACCCCTGTGCTTCACCATCCAGGCTCTTTTTCTTCTTTTCTTGACCGAATTCCTGCACAAGAATCGGGCTGCTGCTGCCCTTGCTGTCCTTTGTCCTCCCCAAAGAGCACTTGTCCAACCCACGTGCCCTTTGGGCTGGAAGGTGGGAAATGTCCTAGTGACTCAGTTGCTCGCCAGCTTGCAGGAGTGAAAACTAGCAGTTTTGTGTCTTCTCAGGAGGTAGAAAACTGCACCTTTTCTTGGGTGAGATGGATGTTCTGGGTGTGATGTTTTGCTATTCAGAGAGCATGTTTTTATAACATATATATAATGCTCGAATCAGCTGACTAGCCTTAATCAAACTATTAATTTGTGTGGCATTTGGGTAGAATATTTAATTTTATGGGAGTCTTCCAAAGTGGTATCCTGAAAATAATGCCTGTGATGCATTCAGTGTACTGTATATTTTATTGTTAGTGAAATTTTATGCTGTTGTAAAAGAAGGGTTCTTCTGGGGCAGGATTTTTTTTTTCCCCTCCCCCAACTAAATAGGAAGATATAACTTTGCCAGTGAAATTCTTTGGTTTAAAATAAGATTTTTATGTATTTTTATTAAAACCGCTTGGGTGCACCTTGGCTCTAATGAAGGTCTGTACAGGTGTTCAGATGTGGAGAGCAGGGCATTGCCCATGACACCACCTGCACCTCACCCGTCCTGGCACAGGCTGCTGCTCAGCCAGGGGCCCTGGTGCCCATTGGGACGTCAGAGTAACGGCGTCACAAAGTCTCCGGCTGGAGAGTGGCTTGAGGAGAGAGACGAGCATGTGTCGGTGTTTGTGCAGCACCAATACCCCAGAGACAGCCTTGTGCCTATCTATGAATATCTACTTATAATAGTAATATCCACACTGCACAGCTTTGGACCTTCTAATGAGATTGTTTTGCGGACACAGTAGTGGATAATCTCTGCTATTGTGGCCTGGGTTCCCCTGCCTGCCCTGAGCCCCTTGGCACAACTGATCCTGCAGCTCCCACTGCCCCAGTGCGGGGAGGTGGGCTCTGTGTAGAAGGAAAGAGCCTCTTGCAGGAGGCGAGTCCAGCTTAGAGGAGGCTCAATTGTCTGTAGATACGTCTCTTCCTTGTCAATGTTGTTTTTTTAAATGACTCCATTTTAGAGTGGCTCTTTCAGTAGTGAAAGCAGAGATAGAAGAGTGAAAACTCTGGGCTTTAGTCCTAATGGTTTCCTGTTTGGACAAATCACTTGTCCTGTGTGTGTTTCGTTTTTGCTTTTCTGCCTTACTTTCTTGTTTATAAGTAGCATGTGCTTATCTCAGAAGGGCACTGTTCAAAGTGTGAAATAATTTCAGTTTCCCAACTGAAAGGTCCTATATAATCTTAATGGATTCTATTTAGCAGTTAATTAAGTTTACAGTTAGACCGGAAAGCAACTTGAAACTTTTGGATGTGCAGTTCCATATAGCTATTGTAAGCCCCACATCTAAACAAGGGAACTTCTTGGTTACTTTGCCATTGATTTTATCTGAATTTGATCAGATCCTGCATGGTGAGGGAGCTGCGAGCACCTCCGTCTTCATGCTTTTCCTTGGTTGGGTCTTGGATTTCCAGGCTTCTGCCATTGGCAAACCAAAGCTGTAATTCTCCAAATGGAAGTGATTTTGTTCCCATGTGTTCTGGAACCTGTGTGAAAACTGCACGATGTTTCAACCTTGTTGGTGAATACACTGGAAACCCCAGCAAAGGTTCTTCTCATGCTCTCTGTCTTCACCGCAGCCTCCGCTCTCCAGCTCTGGGCTCAGGCAGTCGCTCCTGCTGTCCTCATCTGCACTCTGCCGGGGCCCACCTCCCACTGCCTGCAATGGCCCCCTTGCTTCCAGAAGGGCTGCGGGACCAAGGGGCACAGCCATGAGCGAGGTCTGGTTTGCAGTGATGTTTGAGTGGCTCCTGGCTCGTTGTGACAGTGGGTCTCACTGCCTGGGCTCTACAGACGCGTGTCCTGCACCCTGCGGCTCTGTGGCCATTCGGCCAAGGCAGCGGGTTTGTTGTCACGCGTAGGTGAAGTGCTGTCCCTTTGCACACCCCGGCTCTTGGGAAGTGTAGATTTCTCTTGACTGAGGTTCTGGGACTGGGGAGGAAAAGAATAAAACAGCTGAGGGATGGCTGAGCGCTGGTTTCTAGGAGTGAGTACAGTGAGGGGCTGGGCTAGCCCAGGAGAGGGAGCTCACTTTCTAGCCATCGAAGCCAGCACAGCGCGCCAGAGGAGGGTTTTTCACAGCTGATATCCCATGTCTGACTGATTATTCACATATGCTGTCCCCAAAGGAGAGTCATCTTGGGAGTGCAAAACCACCCTCTCAAAACACTGGTTACCTCTGTTCAGTGCAGTAAATATAATGACGTGACATGTTCTTGACAGGGGAGTATTTGTTGTTAATGTACTTCACAATAATTTAAGCACTGTTAGGTATTGTTTGCTCTCTTCCCCTGCTCTTCTGCCTTTTGCCTATTAAGGAATATTATCAAGATCTGACTTTAGTCGTTTCTGCACTGCAGCAGATGCTGCTGGTGTTGCCCTGGGGGACAGTGGGGTGGTAACACTCGGCAACGTGGCCGCAGGGGTCTTTGTGGGCTCCCATGCCGGTGCCTCACTGCCATCCCCGGGGATTGCCTGGGTGGAAGGTGGGTGCTGTGCTGTGCCCAGGGAGCTGGGAAGCAGCTCCAGGAGCCCAGCTAAAGGAGTTTGTACCCTCCTGCCCTGGCATCCTGGCACAGCCTCTGCTGTGGGCACCCCCCTGCAGCGCCTGGGCACAGGCACAGCACAACACCCCTCCATTTGCTGAAATGAGTTAATGAGTTAGAGAGGAACAGAAAAGAAAGGAGACGGGCCAGGGTGTTTTATGGGCCCACAGGGTGAACTGTGCAGGCAGTTGTGCAGAACATCTGCCCATGGGCTGTCCTGGGGAGTCACTGGTGCTGGTACCTCCCGTAGACGCATGTCCCCTCAAACAGGGAACCTGGGCCTGCCCGGGCACATTGAGGCTCTCTGTGCACGTCCCTGGCCTTGGAACCCCAGTCCCTCCTGGGCCAGGAGTGCCCGCCAAGCCCCATCCACGGCTGGCTCCCTCTCTGCATCCTCTCTCCCACAAGGGTTTTAAGCTGACATTGGTAAGCAGGTGGCTTTGAAAACCTGCCACGTCTTTAATAGAGAAGTTCAGACCCTAGAAAGAAAACGAAAGCACTGGGCTCCTTGTGTCGGGGTGACTTGATGAGTTTGATTAACAGTGATCAGTTTTGATCGAGCCTTGTGACATTGGGTGCTTGAGGCTGGAGAACACTGGACTGTGAAGAGTGGCTCTGGAGCACTGTATTTCTCTCTGCACGGAGCCCAGCGACTCTGAAGGCGTTAACAAGAGAGCAGAGCAGATGGAATCATTTTTCTGTGTTACTTATTTTAATACAAAGCAACATGGGGAAATTAATATGGAAAATAAAATATCAATTTACCACATATTTAACATGAGCAGAACATGAAAGCTCAAGAGAAAGGGAAAAAACTTTTTCAGGCTTTGAACATTTTTCATGATTGTTTCACAATAGGCTGGTGTTAGTAAACAAGTAAAACCAAAGGCAAGAGAAATTCTCCACACCCCGCTAGACAGCGAGAAGTTTTGGTGCAGTTTAACGAGGAGCAAGTCCACACTGAGGGCTGGACTATAGCAGGGTGCTGTACTGGCACAGAGCTGGTGCTGCAGCGCTGAGCGAGCTGCAGGGGAGAACAGCCCGGGGAGCCATCCTGCTCTCCACGTCCTGAAGTGGCCTGACTTGGGACTGGTGTCTGCTCAAACATCCCTGGTGCTGGAAAGCGCTCACTAATACTTTAACAGTCCTTTTGGAAGCTGTGTCCATGAAGACTGGCCTGCTAAAGCCTAGTGGAGTCAATTGCAGCAAACAGTTTATTGAGCTAATTAGGCCAGTCTTGCTGTTAATTATCCGTGAAGATGGAGCATTTTGCTGAATTATTTATTTGGAATTATTTGGCGAATAGGGTGTGCAAGTGTAGAGAGCTATCTGCCGTGGCTGTTACTGTGGCATTCCCTGTTCACGCTCTGAGATTAGCTCGGTAAGTCGTGTGGGGTTCTCTCACTGCGATTGGATGTTTCCCAAATTTATAGTTTTTTGAGAAAGCTGGGCATATACTGAGGTGAATACACTTTGGCTGAGTGATCCTTCAAATCCCAGAGAGCATCTCAGATTAGAAGAGCAGCGCAAAGACACAAGCCTGTCGTGTTTTGTGCACGGCTGCAGATGGGGGGGCTGCCATCGTGCCACAGGTACCTTCCTCGTGCAGACCCCAACCCTTCCTCCCCCAGTTAGTGCTGTGCAGTTGTTTTATCTTGTGCATCTGTTCCACAAAGCCAGCAGTGTCACTCTGTTAATGGTTTGCCACCTGAGGCTGGAGTTCAGTAGATGTCCTTTGCTGTGGAGCGTTTTTCACGGGCAGTTAGCAGTAGAAGGAGAGGGAATGGCTGCAAGCTGCAGCAGGGTAGGGTTAGGCTGGACGTGAGGAAAGAATTCTTCCCAGAAATAGTGGTCAGAGTCTGGAATCAGCTGCCCAGGAAGGGGGTGGAGCCCCCATCCCTGACTGTGTTTCAGAGTTGATGAGATGTGGTGTTGGGGGATCTGGTGTAGGGGAGAACTTTGTAGAGTGGGGCTGATGGTTGGACTCCATGATCCCAAGGGTCTCTGCCAACCTGAATGATTCTATGAATAGCAGTGAAAGCTCTTTGTGATGGGTGTGACTGTACAAACTCATGCTGGAAGCCCAGTGCCACCAGTGCTGTTGAAGACCGCCACTGGCAAGTCGTGCTGGTGGGTTTGGTCTCGGTGGCAGGGCCTGTGTTTGCTGGTCGGTGCCCTGTGCTCTCCTGCCCCTGCTGAATGAAAACTCACACTCAGCAGCAGGTACTGACCAAAATGGACCCAATTCTACTGGTTGCCTCCTGGAGCTCTGCCCGCCCCAGCACAGCCATGGGGATACTTTCCCAATTATTCACATCACATAACTGGCCCTTTGAGTTGGGCAATAGGATTCCAGACACCAGTTATGGCAAAATCGCACAATGTTCAGCTCCATTATCTCTGTTATTTAAGGCTTTCAGAAAACCACTAACCTTAACTCCTACACTCAGGCAAGCACACACTAGCACACAGGGCTAAGCCAACTTTTTAACTCCCAGTCATTAAGGATGTCAAAACATTGTGATATATGATATAAACTCATTATGACTGGATTTTGTTTTTATTAATGTAAGGGCTAGGTTGAGAAGAACAGAAGATTTTTTTTTTTTTAAGCCTCTTACTCCTGAGAGACAATGTGATGTGGTGGTTTAACACGGTACCGTTTTAAAGGGCTTGTTAAGCCCTAATCGGAGCACATTAAGCGCTAACATTTTTAAAGTGCATAATAGGACCTAAACGTTTTAATAGCATATTAACTTGTAACATAAACCAAACACAGCCACGGTGTTGCCTTTTTTCCTAGTGTTTTTCCCATAACAGGTTCAAACAAGTAACTGATACTTTCAGTGACTATTAGAAAGTTGAGGTTTTTTTGGTTGTCTTCCTGTTGAGGAGAGGAGGGAAAAAAAAAAGGCCAGGAAATTTATGTATAACAAATTTTGTTTGGAGTGAAATTTTAAAGCTAATGCAGAAATCTTTGCTTTGAGAGTTCCTGTTGCTGAACGCAGCTGGAGAAAAGGATTGTTTTCAGTGAAATGACGTTTTGTTCAGGGAAAACGGTTTTGCTTGAAGTTTTACTCAGATCTGATAATTTTGGAGTCATCTGTGAGTGAGAACTGTGGGATGGGCTCTTGCCAGTGATAAAGGGTCATGGAAAATCTGGGGAGGTTTTGTTTTGTTTTGTTTTAAATATAATCTCCTGCATTTCATTGCAGAAGAGCGGTACGAGTTCATTGATACCGTGGCACAGCAATTGCCTTTGAGAGGAGAAAAAAAATAAAAAAAGGTGAGCGTCTCCTTCATTGGTTTGGAACCTCCTGCTGAGTGATCCAGGCTGCTCCTTCCCCTGGGGTGCTGAGGCACCACCTCTGCCAGCTCCCAGCCCTCGCCAGGACCGGGGCCACCTCTGGGCCTCTCTCTGCCCCGGCAGGGCTGCAGATGAAGCTGTGGCTCTGTCACCACAGCTCAGGCTAGACCTGTCTGTGCTTGTGACCCCCCTGCCCCAGAGGTGGTGGCAGGAGGAGGAGGAGGGTGCCTTTGGGAAGCAATTGCCTCTGGGTGACCCTCGTGAGGGCAATCCAGAGCCTCAGCAGAGCTTTGGCCAGTGCAGGTCAGCTCTGCTGGAGGTGTGGGCAGGTAAGAGTCCCACAGAAGCTCCATCCCGAGAAGCAGCAGATGTTTGCTCTTTACAGAAAGCGCTGCTGTCACTGCAGCTCCGACGCGGCTGGCTCTGCAGGAGGCTCTGTGTGGGTGAGGGTGGTGCCGGGCTAATGGTGTGTGCCCAGGGCCCTAACCCCTGTGGGGAGTTTTCCCCACAGCTGGGGAAAAGCCGAGCGAGGGGCTTGTCTGCAAGGACCCGTGTCCAGGGTGCGTGGTGAGCAGAGAAACCGAGGGAGCCACGTGGATCCCGCCTCGTGTCTGGGCACCGCTGCTCTCCTACGGGAGTGCCTTGTTTGTTTGTCTGTTTGTTTATTCCACGTTGTAGTTGGAAGTAGTTAAAATAAAACATAAAACCCCATCCTTATTCTGGAATAAGACTGACCACAGGGAGGAAGAAGTAATTCCAGTACAACTGCAGAGATTTAACCCCACCAGTGTAATTGTACCGTGTAACTGGGAAAGCGTTCCTGTGGAGACAAGCTCCAGTCAGAGAGAGACAAAGTCTTAAAGCGCTGTAGACCTCACCCATAGAAATAACTCTGTAATCTCAGACTAATGATTCTTTATTTTTAGTAATTAACTTGAGTCAATAAAAGGAAAGGGCTTCATGTGTGCATGACTGTATCCTGGCACCAACATGACTGACGTCCTGCAAAATGCGGGACACCTGGGGACGAGCCAGGGCTGAGGACACATGGCTGTACTGGTACTGATGCTGTGGTAGCCACTGGGTTGGGGATGATGCAGATGTACTTCAGGCCTTTAGCTCTTTGGCAAACAGAATATGAGAGGGGAGAAACAGTGCAGAAAGTCTGCCCAGGGAGAGAGCTCCGGTTACACCTTGGGCTACGTCTAGGAAGGTCTGGCTCTCTGTCCTATTTCTCCCCAGATCCTTTCCTCAAATCTGTCAGTTTTGACTTTATTTGTCAAAATGGGAAAAAAAAAGTGGGGGTGGGGAAGACTTGCATCTTAGTTTGTCTATGGCTCCCTTGAGAGATTGCAATGCTGCAGCTCAGACCACTCTGGCTGAGAACGACCAGCCTGGGGTGCCTTGCTGTGAGGCAGAGCTTTGCACAGATCCATCTACGCGTCTGTTCTGCTCCTGCTGGGGCAAGAGGAAGAGGAGGTGGTGTGCTGTAAGGGGCTTTGCTCTGTCTTTGTGGCAGAGGGTCACCTGTGTTAGGTGACCACAGGAAGGCACCAGGTAGGCAATTTGAGTCCCCAGGGATCAGCACTGGCTGGTGGCTCAAGAGAACTGGTGAAGCCCTGAGGAGGGACAGCATGCTGATTTCCCAAGTGCCACTTCTAAACCGTGATAAAATCTGCACTGCATGTTCACCCTTATGAACAGAAGATTTGTGTCAGCATGGTAGTGTCAGCATGGAGCAGTCTGTGGACAGGAGCTGTGTCATTCCAGAGGCAGGAAGGGACCTGCAGAGGTCACCTTATGCAAACCCTCTGCTCAAGCGGGGTCACCAAGGGGGGTTTCCCAGGACCATGCCAGGCATCTTCTGAATTTTTCCAGGGATGGAGGTTCCAGAACCTCTCTGGGTAGCCTCCTACCTTTTATGAAAAACATCTGAGCGTACCCTGTCCTATGCCAGCAGCTTTGTGCACACTGTGTTGTTACACCAGCAGCCACAGTTCATCTTGTTGCTGTGACCTGGTGGCTAGAAGGTGGCACCCTTCACATCAGTGGTAACCAACAGCAGCACTACATTGCTGCTGCTTGGCTTTCCCTAGAGGAGCAGTGTTTTAAAACAGGTATGTTTTTCCCAGTAACTTCTTTGTTTTTCAGGAAAACATCTGACCTAGGCTAGGATGGCATTTGTAGACCCGATTCTTGAGATCATCAAATACTTGTAGGTTGTCTCTGTGTGACTGTAGGCCTGCTTTGGTGACCTGCTCTGTAGCCAAAGCCTCAGCGGAGGAAGCACCCAGATTCTAGGTTCTCTGGCATCTTAACTTAGCATGTTACACATCTGAGTGCCAAGCAATTTACCATACTTTATGGCTCCTGAGAAACTACCTTTTCATTTTAGAGGGAGGCTTGGGATGGACTATGTGAAGACTACAATCTGTAGGCTGTGAGGTGTGGTTTGGATTGGTTTGGTTTTGTTTTCAAAGGTGGGAGATAGGGCTGCCTGGGATGTGGGTGACTCAATTGTCTATAGAAGTTGTCTGAAGAAGTTCTTGTGAGTTCCTGGGAAAGAAGGCTTAAAAAGGGAGAGTGTGAAAGATTGGGAGAACCTGTTTGAGAGCCCAGCTGCTTTCTGGATGGTGTATGCCACACTGAGATCAACATTTCTAAGCTGGTTGAGTACCTGGAGCACTTTCAAAGTCCATAAAAGCCATGTAAGAAAGTGCTTTAAGTGAGCTTTGCGGGGGCTGTGGAGCAGCGTTGCACATGGTGCGTGTTCCTGGATTAAGTGTACTCTTGAGGATGAGCCAGCCTTACCTGCTCGTTGCAGGAGGAGCACTTGGGGATGCTGGCTGCTCCGTCTGTGTTTTGACAGGTACCGCCGCTCTCTGTTGCGCAGTTGCCTGCAGGTCACAGGGACTGCTGTTGTCGAGTGCAATGGATACGTCTGCCTGAGAAGAAAGGCTCACAGGCTGCTCTGCTCGCAGGCTGAGCTGGCGGGGTGTGAGTACAAACACATTAGTGCAGTACTAAGCCCCAGCTAATGCACCTGCCTCGTTAGCAGGGCTTATCCACCGGGGTTCAGCGCTGTGCTGAAGTGGGGTGGCTCCTAAAGTTCAGGTACTGTCTGGCCGGCTGGGAGAGCCGGCAGAGAGTTCTCATGCCTGTTAATCTATGCAGATGTCTCCTGTGAGTCAAACACCTGAGGAGACTGCCTTAGTGTTACTGGGACAGTAGTTGGGATGCTTTTTTTGTTTAAATGCTGATTGTTTTATTTAAAATATGAAAATGTGTTTTAGGGTATTTGTTCAGTTTCACTGCAAGAACGGATGAAAAATAAAAACAAGCAGAGGAGAAGGCATAATAAAAAGTTGGCCAGATGTTTGTAAATATTAAATTCTAAACGAGCTATATAATTGTCTTGCATAAATATCTTCAGGAACCCAACAATTTTACTTAGCTTGGCACAGAGTTGAAAACCTTCAGTGGTGGAAATGAAATTAAAGGTGATTATTTCTTAACAAGGTGTATTTTCAATTTATTAGCATAGACAAAAATCACATATTCAGTTTGGCAAATGAGCCTAACTTTTTTGCAGGCATCAGTTACAAAGATGAAAGCGTGTGGCCCAGGGTAAAAAATGAGAGGAGTGTGGTGTGATATGAAATGTTGGAGCTTCCAGGGAGTCCCAGATCGGCTGGGGTTGGCAGGGACCTGCGGGGATGGGGTCCAGCCCCTGCCAGAGCGGGGTCATCTGGAGCAGGATGGACAGCATCGTGGACAGCATTGTGTCCGCTATGAACACCCTCCCAGAAGTCCATTTCACACCAGGTTAAAGGTTTGGATCTCTTCCAGCACACTGAAATATATAAACCCTTTTGATAGAACGAGTTGATGGGTAGATCTGGAAGAGCATCATAGCTCCTAATTTGTGTCAACAGGTTGCTGCTTTTATAAAATGTGAGGAGTTTAGGTGAAGTGCGCTCCTTTTCAGGCAGCATATAGAATTGTAACAGCTTGTAAATAGAGTGCAAGTTCTCTTTTTTTCTTGGAACAAAAATGTTGATGTGAAATTGAAAACTCCTTTCAGATGCCTGCTGGGCTGGCAGGATGTCAAGTTGTTTGGCTTGACTGTCTCTTTCACTCCCTTCACATTGTTTACAGACAACATACTCAACTCCAACTGACTGTATTTAAATATCAACTAATTATGTGCAAGAGGATTAGGAAAAGGGCACCACACCAAAGAGTCTCCATGCCTTAGACTGGTCAGGAATAGACCTTGCTTCAGGCAAATCACAAAGTACCGTCCTAAGAAAAGTGCATGGGACAGAGAGAGAAAGAAGGTAGGAAGAGACAAAAGTGCTTTCTGGCACGTGGTTAGAACCGAGGCAGTGGGTGACCCCCAGCATTTGCCTCCGGATGTATGCACTGGTGTGGAAGGTCTCTTGGAGGCACCGTGTTGGCCAAATCCAAGGGGGGGCACTTCCTGGGATGTGTTTTAGTCGAAGAACATCAGTGCTGCATTGCCAGCCTGGGTCTGAGACTTAGTCCCTCTGCTACCCCCATAGGGCTTTCTCAATTTAGGAATCGAGCTGGTTTAAGCTCAGTTTGGCTGTAGTGTGTGCCCAGATCTGCCTGTAACGTGGACTGGGACTTGTGTACCTTATGGTGAGACTAAGTCATTCCAGGGCTGTCAGTCTTGCAATGCCCTCACCATGGTGTTCTTGGAGGACAGGCAGGTTCTCCTACAGCTGGAGAGGAGTCCTGGGGCATCTCAGCCGAGGTGCTGTGAGATGTCATCTCAGAGACGGGTGACTGAAATCGGTGGGACAGAGTGGGTATGGCTTTGGAGAAGGGGGGTCACATCTAGGCCAAGCAGCATCGTTCACATCAGCGCCTGGGTCAGTCAGCCATGGAAAGACGGGCCGTGGGACAGTCTCGGCCACTCAGGGGTTAAGAGTTAGTGTGTCAGCTTTGATGGTGTGGCCACCATAGGAGATGCTAACCCAGGCAGAGGTTTTCTTTTGCTATCAGCCAAAGATCTCCCCATATTTCTGAAGTTTTAAAATATAGAAAAGTTTCTCTTATTCACAGCATTCTTGTTCTTTTGGTTATATACCCTTTCTTGTTAAATTTGGTTGAAATAAGTAATGTGATACAAAAGATAAGTAACTGGGAGTCTGACAGGCTTTTATCTTCTCTGAGGGAACCTAAATGATTCTATGATTCTACGGGGAGTTCTGCATATACAAAGGTGATCAGTGACCGAGCGTGACCTGGATTTTAAGGCTTTATACAGAAAATCCACTCAGCTTTGAACAGATTCATATCAGATTCTCCAGTTGTTTTAAAAAAAAATAATTCTATGTCCAATAGTTCATCTCCTTAAAAAAATACTACATGGAATGGGAGGGCAAATAGCAGAGTTGGATGCTGTGATGACGAAGGACACTTTCTGTGGGAGCCTCATGGACCAAATGTGCTTATCTGTTCTCAGGAATTACACTGTGGTTAGTTTACAGTCTGTTATGCAAAGTTGCATGCAATGTGCTAATGATATTGGTAATTCAGTAACTGTTCTGCGCTAATTAGTAAAGCTGAATATCGTATTGCTCATCCTGGATCACTTTCAGTGCTGCTGCATATTTTTCCAGTGTGTTTTAGCTCTTGTCATTAAAGCATGTACTTACACGCCAACGTACCTTGTGAACTTTGGAAAGAAGCTCCAAGCCCCCAGTGTTTTATTATGTCTGTCATATTAAGCAAGAAAACAATCTGGTGGTTTGATAAAGAGATTATTGTGGCAGGACAGCCTCTGTGGCTGAGGGAATGGAGCTAACTAGACTCCTGTTCCATCACCTCTGTTAAATGTAGGGTAAAGGACTACGCGCTGTGTTGGGAGGAGAGCTGAAACAAAGTTTTGACACAGTGAATCTAATTATACCCCCACAGTGAAATGTTTGGGTAGAGGCAGCTGAGATAAGGAGTTACACACTACAAGATCTCGGTCTTGGTTATTCCTGTTAAATATTTTTTTTTTTCTGTCATCTGCAACAGGTCTTTAAAAATTGAGCATACCCGTCTTCTGGGGAGTGACCGAGTGGGGAAGTGGGGCAAAGGGTTAGTATGGCCCTAAGAAAAAGCTTGGAAGTGGTCGTCTTCCCTCAATATTAGGTATGCAAACTAGTGTCAAATCTGTTTTGTGGTGGGCACTCTCAAAGCCTCTGTGAAGTGCAAATGTGTTAAACCTCTTTCAGGAGATGCATGGATGCTTCACTTCAAGCTGCACACAGACCTGGTGCCTCTTCCAGCAGCTTGAATACTCATCCAGACTCCTCAGCCCTTTATAAAGAGTGTGGGACAATCCAATGTGGGGATTAACCAGCCCTCTGGGAGCAGCCCTGGAAGCTGAGAGGAGACTCGAGTTGATGTTTCAGGTTAACAAACCAGACTGGGTCACACAGAGCAGACCTTCGTGTGGTGCCCACGGTGCTGCGGTGACTGCCGGAGCCTCGCACGCCTCCGAGCGCGCACACCTCAACTAGTTAGTTACTGGCACTTGGGCAGAGACTTGCAGGTTTTAGTAACTAATTCTGTAACTATGCCAGCTTCAGGGTTCAGAGGCAGTTAAAAAAATATATGTTCAAATTTAGTGGAGAGGACTAGAGACCTTTAAAAGAATCCTGCAGAAAGTAAGCACCCTTGCTGTCATCTCTGGACTACAGTCTTTCCTGTGATATTATAAACAAATACTATTTGTTTATAGTGGTAGTATATAGATAGGCTGATGGTGGAGATGAGCTGACTGGGGATGTGTTTTTCAATAGAAAACGTGTAGTGTTGGTTTGACACACAGAAAAGAAAAGGATGCCTCTACAGAGGAAGGGGACTTGGTCAGCACAAGCCAATGTGCTCCCGGGAGCACTGGCTGATAGGCTTGTCTGATTCTTCTGTGGTGGAGGGATAATCAGCTGTACGACTTTCTCTGAGTATCTTTATGGTAGAAGATAACTTTTTTGTCTTTCTAACTTTATCTGTGTTGTTTGGCCTCTTCAATGAGGCTGTTTGTTTCTGTGATGTTAAAAGAAATCAGGTGTCTGGAAAGACAGATCTTAATTCTTTTATCTCTCATTACGTTTATTGCTTTGAGTGTATAAAAACCGAAAGTAGTTTCCCCTCAAGCAACTATTAATGCCCATCTGCTGTGTTTCCTGATGTTGACAGAACTGCTATAGTGCTTGAGAACTTCAGTGCTCTTGGCATCAAATTCAAGCTCCAGTAGAGTCAGAGAAACGCAATTTGCATTTGACCATCTTTTTCCTGAGTATAAATACAACAAAGTTGTAAAATAATAACAAAAAAAATTAAACCCAGAGGTCTCCCCTGGTCCAAGGGGATTCAGTGTGAAACGGTGTCACACAAAATGACTCTGTGTGGCCCAAGGTTAAGCATTTGGTCTTGTGTAATAAGTTACCAGGTAGCAGTTAATAATTTAAGAGAATTCCATATTTTGTAGCAAAAGGCTTCTATATTAGAGAAAAAAACCAACAAAACACCAAAAAAAAGTAGAAATAATGACTTCTGGAAAAGTTAGTGCATCTGTTTCTTTGACCTGAGAGTGCAGGAAACAACGAGCTCTTGATTCACGTGTATAAAACCTATGGAAGAGTGAAGGGCCCCGTGAGGAGGCGGCACTGAACAGAATACTGCAGTGGGGTTCGTTGTGCGGCTGAGCCCTGGCTCAGCAGAGGCCTTGCTGAGGGAAGCCGGGCCGGCCCCTGGTGGAATCCATGGCAGTTTTGTCCTTCCCTGCCCTCAAACTGGTGTAACTCAGCTCTTCCACCCGGTGGGCAGGAGAGCTGGCAGCTTCTGTGGAGCTGGTGAGTTTTCATGGTGTGAAAATGGGAGTGAGACTGTACTCAGCAGGCTCAAGCTCTGCCCTCAAAATAACAGGATCTGGCTGTAATCTGGGGCGTGAGGGCTGTGGGTAGTTCGGCTGAAGCACATGGCATCCCCCTCTGCACAGCCCCTGAACCCCTGACCTACCCTCCGTGCCCAGCCCTGCTGCCCTGCAAGGGGGTGGCAGCAGATATGGGTTACCCCTCACCCCGCTCCCTGTGGCTCAGGGATGCTCAAGGGAGCTCCGTATGCTTCCTCCTTGCTCCCATGCTGTCTTTGCCATGACTGGAAGAGGGTTGGGACAGTCTATATTCTGTTGAAACCTTTGGCACCGTCTCTTTCTTTGTCCTCCTGCTCGGGCTGCAGCTCAGCAAGTCCTGCAGAGCACTCTGAAATGTGCAATGGGTGTATTTCCCTCTGTTTCCCTTGACAAACCCTGTTCCCCTGCTGCAGAACAGGCTTGTCTTCTATTTGCCAATGGGGTCCTTGAAGGGAGGATAGGCATCGTGGGCTTACTTGTTTTCAAAATGGATGAATAAATCCAGATTCTGCCAGACTCTAAATATCCAGAAGTGATTTTTCATACCGGAGTTGTTCCTGAGTTTGGGGCTTTTTTTTTTTTTTTCCCCCACAAATATATCTGTTCCAGTAAAAATGTCATCAGATCCCGGGTGGGGTAAGGCAAGAGGAAGAGCTCCACCCAAGCTTAGTGGTTAGGACACTCATCCGAGATGTGGGAGATCCAGATTCGAGGCGGCGTTTTCCTGGTTCAGAGTGGGGACTTGAACCGGAGTCTCCCCCAGATCAGGGAAGGCTCTTGCTGCTGGCTGTTGAGCTGGGACGCGGGGCTTAGCCTCCCAGGATATTTCAGAGGGTTTGTTTTTATTTTGTATTGTGTTGAAGACAAATTTCAACCACTGAAATTACTTTGTGTGAAATGGAATAGCTCTGTTCCAGCCAGTCCTAATTCCCTGCATGGCGAGCTCAGCCAGGGGTTGGAGAACAGGCTTTTGCCCTGGCTTTGGGAATGAACATCTGGAGGCAGAGCCATGACTGAGCCATTGTACACCCGAATAATGCACTTTGGGCTGCATGGGTGGGTGTGTGAGCAAAGCAGCCAGTGCTCGCCTGCCAGGAGCCAAACCTTCACGGCCCTGGGGCTGCCACTCTGACACTGGCCTCTGGGCGAATGGAAGAACTGGGGTAGTTTGTTTTTTATACCACAAATAGTGTTAAGATGCTATTTCCTGTGGCTTCCTGCCCTGACCCCTCTCTCAACGTGGATTTCATTCACAGAGGTGGGAACAGCAGCACTCTGGGCCACGAGTCCACGTGCATGGCCACCGCGGCAGCCTTGCTGGGCGGGTTCAGGCGGAGGGAGCTGGCTGAAAGGTTACCCTTCTAACCTTCTAGCAAGGTCACTCAGCAGATATAGATACTACCACTTATGGGAAAACTTGGTCTTTGACTAAATCTGTTTAATGTCCGACAACGCGGTTCATTCTTTAATAAAATAGAAAAAAAAATATCCTGTTTTATCCTGATGTATTCAGGCATTTTGGTGTATCCAGGCATCCTGTCTCACATGTGGCTGCTGATGTTTTTCTGCACAATGAAGGCAAATTCTACCTTTCCTTTACTGAAAAACAAACTTGCATGAGCCTGTAACTACACCTGGAGTATTTTCTAAGGAAAAATTCCCTGGTTTGGAACTGTTAGATTCTGCTGAGTTAGCACTGCAGTTTAATGGATGTGTTTTCAGTACTTGGGTAGTAGTTAGTAAGAGAAACTGGTTTGGTTTCCGAAAAATTAAAAGAGATTCCAGGTAAAGAGAAAAGAAATTATAATGTGATGAGAGACAATGAGAAAAGCCACAGAACTGTGTTTGTAAAGCTGAACTATAGAAACGGAGCGTGTACTTACGTAACAGATCCAGGCTCAGCTGGGGAAAGGCAATCTGTGCCTCTTTATCTTGAAGATCTATCACTTTTAATGAAGGGTAATAGCACTCACAACAGCCACATACATGCCTGGAAAAAGCCCACGTGTGGAGGTGCAAAAATTTGCCTTGCCTTGGGCAAATACGCTTGAAAAATTGAATGCTGTGGTTATAGGTTGGTTTTGGCAGAATTGTGAAGAAAAAAAAACACCAAACCTTATAAATATCTTGTCAATTATAATGCCTTATCTCCTTAACCCTTTGATTTGTTTTTTCCTATTTTTTTTTTTTGTACACACCACAGTCATGTTCTGCTTGATATATAGAAATCAGAGCAAATTTGTGTAGCTTACACCCATTTTCTGGTACTGTTTAGTAGTTGTGCTGCTGAGGTGGCCTGTGCTGGTGCCAGGGGCTGTTTATCAGCTGGGCTGTGCCGGGAGGTGGGCAGGGGGCGGTGGAGGACGCAGCTGGACGCTGTCTGGAAGCCTGGCTACAGCTGGAGCAGACAGCCTTGAGGAGAGAGAGGGACAGACGGACACTTGTCAGCAGCGGCCAGCCTCGGGAGGCTCTGGTGAGAGGCACCTCCCAGACTGGTTCTTCACTGCCTCGTTAGCCTGGTGCCCTCTCCAGCTCAGCCCAGCCATCAGTAGCAGAGCGGCTGCGAGCGTGCCTGTCTGATGGGATGCTCTGGCAGGGAATGGAGAGCGAAGGTGATGGGGAGTGTGAGGCTGTGGCTTCCCCTCAGATGGCCAGAGACCGACTCCCAAAACCTCCAGCCGCAAGGTTCTGCGGGGCCATGCAGCTCTAGGTCATTTTCTTCATTGCACCCCTTCACCCCGTTGAAAGGATGTGGCAGGGCTGGCTGCTCCGTGCATTCAAGCTCTCTGTCCCTTGGCCCATGAGCGGGACACAGCTCTGCGCGGCAGCCCCGGCTGCAGCCTGGGGAGCGCAGCTGCAGCGTGTGCTGTGCCCAAGTAGAGAGGTCAGGGCAAAAACCTGCTGTTTTCTGTGGCTTGCTTCTGATTTCTTCTGTTAGAGGTATCTTTGGAAGCATCCATACCTTCCTTTTGGTAAGGAGAGCCCACTGGTAATCAGTCTGAGGTGCTGCCTGCGACAATGGCAGGGGCTTGGTTTTCTTTTTTGGCATATCTGTATTTAAGACAGCTCATCATTAATTATCTGTATCTAAGAAAGCTATTAGCTAATAATTCTTGCAGAGCAACGTGAGAACAAAACAATGTTTGTTAGTGTGTGGTTTTGGAGGGAAGAATTTCTTTTGTGTGCGCTGCTTCCATACGCCAGAGCAGTAGAAAGCTTTTCCACTCAAGAGCCTCTGTAAATACATTGTATTTAAGAAGGTTTTGTTTTTGTAAGATGGTTAATTATTTTTATGTAAAAAGTACATAAACAATTTAGCTGGGTTATTTAAAATCCATTTGCTTTCGTTACAGTAGATACTTAGTTCCTTGCCATTTGCAATGTATTTCTCAAAATTGTTCTATCCCCTTGCCAGCTGGATCTTTATTCTGCCATTGCTAGCTGCCTTTTTTCTGCCAGAATCTGAAACATTTTAAAGTTACATTAAAATGGTTTAAAATTAGACTATATGATTATAATTTGGAAAATGTGTTGATTGACTCAGCCTAATGAGTCAGCCCTATTTTTTAGATACATCGGGTATATTGTAATATTTTATCTGACTCTCAATAACTCAATAAAGGGGGGTAAAAACAAAAAACACTCCAGCAGAGCAGAAAAAAATCAGAATAGTGTGAGAACAACAGAGGAGCTCATTCTGCATTATTTTAGCACCTAAATTCCCCTTTCTTTTGTAGCTATTATTCTAGATACAGCTTTACCTCGGTAACATTCTCCTTTCAAGCTCAAGGAACACGAGTATACTCGTTAGGACTTTAACTCGGGGTGGAGATTTCCATTCCTTAGCACACACCAAGGAGCTATGCTCATGCACTCAGAACTGTTTACAAAAATGGACTAATAAGAGAAAACAGCCATATCATTGTGGTTTTCCTTGTGGTCAGCATCTGCACGAGAGGAGGAAGGGTACAGAGGAAGGGTAGGCAAACAGAGCCAGCCCTGCTCTGGTGGCTGGCTGTAAGGCCATGGCTAACGGCCGGCTTTAGGTGGGTAGTCAGAGCGGTGCTGCTGCATACAGAAACGGGGGCTTGGTGCTGGTATCAATCAAAGTGCTCCAGGGAGGTGGGAAGAAAAGCAGCCTACTGTGTCTGCTTGCAGGTTTAATCTCATCTTGCAAGGCACGTCCTGCAAGAGACAATCTTGGGGATAGATCTTCCTGTGCTGCTCTCTTTCAGCCCACTGAAGTAAGATTTACACCCCTGTAGCTGACCCAAGGCTTGTGTTGCAGCCACTGGGCTATGGGCAACCTCCCCGTTATTTTCCAGCATGGGCTTATGCACCAGTTTGCCATTACTCAAGTTGACAGGCACGTATTGCTCTGGGTAACCTGCAGCACAGCACACATGTTGGGAGCAGTGACCTCGGATCACACAGCTGCGGCTCTAGCACCTCCTTAAAGGCTTCTTGGGCCAAAAGATGGGGAATTGGTGTAAGAGTCAGGATGAGACAGTTCCGTGGCCCTTGCAGTGTGACCTGGATGTGCTCTCCTGTGCGCTTCCCTCCTGCGCACTGCTGTGGGTTTGCATGATCAGTACAGGAATATTGATGTGTGGGAAAAACCTGCTATGGCAAAACACTACATGGCATTGTAGATCTTTGGGATAAACTGCAGTATTCTTTTACCCAAGGGCTCCGTCTTGAGCTCTTTTACCTAGCTTAGATTCCTGCTGGCACTGAAATAAGAATTGAGGCAACTGTGTTTGGAAGGTTTACAAAGAAAACATGCATCCAGTTTGCTCAACATGGGTATCTGAAGAAATGTGAAAAGGTGTCCAAGATGCAAATGTTTGTTTATGAAACACTGGGGAGAATTTCACAATAGCATATGAGAGTAACCTAATTTTCTATTTGAACCCATGTCCATCAGATAGAGGTGGTGTGGATGTCCACATCTGCTCTGCCACCACTGTCCCTCTGCAAGGCTGGTGGGACAGCAGGCCCTGAGCGTGGCCACTGCGTCCTGCTGACCCTGGAGGGGTGTCTCTGACGTTGGCTCCCTGTCAGCGCAGGTGAGACGCCAGCACAACACAACTTGTTGAACTCGGATTTAGCACTGAGGGTAGGTGCAGACTTCCCAAGGTGCCAGGGTAAGAGCTTCATCAGTGTGACTTCCCACAAAGTGTGCAAAGAGGACACACTGGCTTTGTCATTCCACCCTGACTTTTCCCCATTGCTGAGCCCAGGGTAATGACCAAGAGTCTGGGAAGCGACTGTCTGCAAAATTCATGTAAATTATCGTAATCCTTTGCCATATTGTAGGAGAACCATTTCTTAGTTTGTCTTGGTTCTTTTTTAGGCTGTGTATCTAATTGCAAAACCATGATACTGCACTTCAGCGTGTATTGCACGGTTTCCGGGATCACGTGTAGCTGCAAACTTTCACTTCATGCCGATGTACTGTGCTCCAAGGGGTGAACTTTCTCAACTCAATGTTCTGAAAGTGTGGAGGTATTTTGAAATAAAACCCCAGTGGATAAAAATAATCCTCTATTTTACTCCCAGTTAACCTTTCGGTGCGCATGGGTATAGAGTTGGGCAGTAAAGCTGAAAGTCCAGTTGGTCTCGGTGGGATACTTGTGGAATAGCTTCTCTTCTGTGTTAATGAATCAGAGTCTGCCCCTGAGTAACCTCTTAGGTTCAACATCTGTGAAGAGGGACAATACAGAAAAGAACCATAAATACTACACAGTCATAGGTCAAGGCGAGTGGGCATTTTCTGGTGGTGCACTCTGTAATTCTTGAGCTGTAACTGAAGTCCTGAGCCTGTGGATGCAGCAGCTGAGGCAGGAGTTCATGTATTTTGCAGGCCACCTCATTTTTTAGCTTTAGGCTGAGAAATGGCCTCTTTCCCTGTCCTGTCCCCTCCTCCTGGCTCAGTCACTGTTCAGTGGTTCAATGCAGAGTTGAACAGTAGATCCCCACAGCGCCAAGACAGCCCTTTCTCCAGTGCCAGTGGGACATACCTGCTGTCCCTCAGTTTCAGGAAGGAGTTAAACCTGTTTCCTTCCCATTCTGCCATTTTGTGTGAAGGCTCTGCCCACCTAGCTGCTGCTGAGAGTGTGGGATGAAGGCGAGGGTCTTGTAAGAGGAAGGTGGCTGTGTTGTGTGGGGACACTGCTCTGTCTGCAGGAAGCTCTCAGGTTGTGTACTCACTGGAGCAACACAGGAAGGTGCAGACGGTTCCTGCGTGGGCCTGGGTGTTGCCCGCACTGGGCACGTACGCGTGGGACATTGGGACCAAAAGCAGCCAGGCCTTTGGTGCCTGTGGCCATTTGTGTCTCCAGGCCGGTGAGGTCCATCAGCATATCATTAGAGTAAGATCTGCTGGATTGAGCAGAGAATTTCCTAACCCTAATAAAAGTGAAAACAATAAAAACATGTTAAATTCAGTCCTCATTCAGCTCCCAATTGAATAGATTTATCACCAACTTGCTGTGCAAATGTATGTCTCAGTGGCAAAACTGTGTGGTCAGCTGAGAAATCGGTACAAATGGTGGAATTTGAGTTCTAGAACCCATTGTAGGCAGAAGGCTAAACTGCTCTTTTTTCACCTGGTTGATGTTTGCTAACGAGAGTTTAGAGGCTTGGTGGTGTTTCAGTATCTCTTGAAATTTTGTTTGTATCTTTAAAACTCTGATGTGAGATGTCAAAGACCCTCTTTAAGGGATGTTCTACCACATCACTGACTTGAGCAGGACTTTATACCTGAAATACTGTTTTGAAGGGCCAGACCCTGAGCTGTCATGTATTTGCAGGTAGATGTTGAGCCCCCAGCCCTGTTTCGTTAAGCTTATCGATGTTTATCCAGTGAAGTGGGGTGGGAACCCTCACTAAGAGTTTTCCCAGGAGCACATCTGGTCTTTTGGATTCCAGTGGAGTCTGAAAATGTTAGAAGCAGAACTCATCCTCTTCTCTTGGGAAGGTTTGGGCTCAAGGGTTTGCTTTGGTAAACTGGAGTAAGGAGGTGAAGGTGAAAAAAGTTACACGGGTTGTGATGAGAAAGGAGTTCTCTAAAGGTGGGTGCGCAGCGGTGCTGCCTCTGCTATTGCTATCGGTTAATGCAAAAGCTTTTCTTTGGCAGGGAAGCACATGATCATTGAAGTGCTTTGCTGGCCTCCTGATGGCCCTAGCTGTCCTGGTGTTGGTACGACACCTGAGGTACCACAGCAGCGTGATAGTTAAGATCAGTGTTCGCTGGCAGATCATACCAGTAAAGATTTTGTTTCCTATTCTAATCAAATGTGGTATCGCTGATATTGGATGACAATTGCTGTCTTTTAAATAATCCCCACTGTGGAGAGCCTTGACTACTTGGTTATAGCTACGTTTCTGGAGTCCCTTATTCTCTGTATAGAGATGCAGGACAATTTTTGCTCCAGTTAAGCCCAGACTGAGCTGTGCCCCAGGGAGTGAACCAGCTACTGGATCTTTATCAAACTGACACGGGTGGCCCTCGGTAACACCATGTTCTTTCAGCATCATGGAGCAAACCGGAGGGTGCAATGGCCGGGAGGGAGGGAAGGGCTGCAGCCCCCTGCCTCTGCCCCACCAGTGGTGGCAGCGAGACTGTGCTGTGGGTCCTGGGGATGTATTTGGACAGCTGCAGAGCAGGAGTGAGGGGAAGAAAAAGGGCTGTCTCCAGGCAAACATGCCCTGATTTATAACGGAACTATATTTATGTTAGTTGTAGCCACATTATTCAATGTAATTGGGGTCAAGAATTGAATGAGTCTAAAAAGAATGCAAAAAATAGTTTCAAAATTCCTATTATAAATAAAGACCTGGTTTAGAGGTTTTGTGAGAACTCCAGAAGTTGAAAGGGTAGAAAAACCCCAGTGTATCCAAAAGACAATGCCAGAAAAACCACATGAAAATTCCTCTCACTGGAGACTGACTGCTTTCAATTTATTTTTTATTTTTTGGCACTTGTCAGTGTCTCATGCTGCCCTCGCTGTCATTTCATTTCACGCTACGTCTGTGCAAGCTGACCAGTTCAGTACCGGTGCATTGTGATACCAGTCAAGAGCAGGGCCTTGCCCTTGGCAGTTTTCAGGAGTGAGTTTTCCTCCTCTCCCCAGGGCACTAGCAGTTGTCAGTCAAACAAAGCCATGGCAGTGCCCTCTGGTCTTACCCCATGTTTGTTAGATTTTCAGCTGGGAAATGTATGTGTTTCCCCACGGCTGCATTTTGGAAGGCTGGCCCCAGGCTGAGGCACTGCATTCTGCGCTCCTTTACATATATGTGCTACTCGAGGGAAGCATTTCTCTGGAGAGTTCCTGCTATTTGCTTAATTTTTTTGCACTTGCTTCTTTGCTTATTCTCTGTGTGGTAGGATAATTCTGAGCCCATAGTGAAAGCTGTGCCTGGGCATGACTTTTGAGACATGAATTTTACTGTGTTTATCTCTGTCTAAAAGGATGTTTCTTCCATCAATGAAAGCTCTCCTGAATTTTTGCAAAGATATTGCTTCTCTGAAGAGTTTCCAGGCGAATAGGAAGTCTCCTGCCTTCTGCAAGTCTTCTCTTTCCACCTACTCCTGTCTTCCATGGTACCATGAAACATTGATAAAAAGTCAACTGTAGAAAACTATTTATGGATGTGTTGCCATAACTAGAGAAGTTGTCTTCATTTTGACAAAGAAAAAATCAGAATGTGGCTCATAAGTGATAGTACTGCCAACATTTTCTACTACAGTTGACCTTTGCTCTTCAGTTAAAGCTGTATCTCAGACCTAAGCCAAGGGTCATAGATAAAACATCCCTAGGATTTTTTCTACCTCTCAAACTGAGTTGCATCAGTGAACCATTAACCTAGTAGATTATTTGCTGTTACCTTTATGGAAGCAGTGCATACTGTACTTTTCCTGCATTGCTCAGGTGTCATTTACATATGGCTTCAGTTCTATAGGTTCCTCGCCCAGGCAGGGCCTTCATACTGCAGCAGAGCAAATGAGCAGATGGAACTTGTCTGAACAGTAGTCAAAACTTACAGTAATTCACATACTTTTGTCCTCATATCTTTAATGCATAGCACTAGCAGTCCTGGTTTGCACTGGGGAAAAGCTAATTACAGCGCCGTTAGATGCAGATTGGTGTTAGCCTGGAGTGAAACTGCAGAGGCCGGGGTATGAGCTGTGCCCAGGCCCTCTGGGGAGCCATGGCCGGTCAGTTATGGCTCCCCACTCTGAGGACAGGTTGCAGGCTGTCCCCAGCCCTGGGTAGAGAAGAGATTACAAAATCCCAGGGGTGGTGTAGTTGGGGCCAGCTTTGGGTGGTCATTGGGGCCTACTGGAGCACGGCCTGTGTCAGCCTGCACCCTCTGCCCTCACCATGGCCAGGTGGGAGCCGAAGGGATGAGGTGCACCATTTGCTGGGATAAAACAAACATCCAGGCTGAAAATGAGTGATTTCTTTCAAAGGAGGCAGCATACAGAAGTGGGGAGGTCATGGGCTGACTAAATCTTCATCCTCCCATTGGGCAGCTCAGCAGGAAGAGATAACAGAGCAGGAGACATCCGCTGGTAGTGACCAGCTTTTCTGCTCTCAGACTAGCAAATGGAGCCTTCCTGGTGGGATGTTTTTCTACTTCCTCCCAGTCTTACCAGCCTATCTTTGAGAGTCAGATCTTACAGTAATTTGGAGGAGGTAGACTTCCCTATTCTCCTGCACGCTGCTCTGCTGTTGCCAAATGTTATCTCCCCTCCCAGCATGTTGGAGCTCCCCAAAGCAAAGGGAGTGGAGTGTGAGGAAACCAAGGGATGTGTCTGACTCAGCTTTGTTTGGTTCTTCAATCAATTGAGAAACAAATGTGATATCCCCCTCCACTCCCAATCGACCCTGCCTGTAGGCCAGGCATTGGAGCTGGATTTTCCAATGGTTGGGAAAGAGCTTAATCCTTGATGAGATTTGTAGGGAGGTGCGGAATAAAGGGCTAGGTTCTCTATGTTCTTACAGTGGAAGCAGGGAGAGGGCTGATGCACTGGGCTCTGCTGGTGGCCTCCTACAGATGCCTTTTAAAGGAGGCCAGAGCTCCTAGAGAAAGGGCAGTACAAACCAGCTATAGGTGCTTTTATGTTTGCATTTATTTCAGCTGATTTCTTGTCAAAGCAGGTCTTACTGCTGCTGTCATTCTGTATTGTGAGGAGTGACAGGCTTAATCTGTTTTGACAAGTGAGTTTAGTTCTGTGCAGCGTGGCTGCTTTGCCCATAGCTGTGTCTGCTGGTGGTGTTAGGGACGCAGGGCAGCAGCTTGGCTCTGCGGCTCCGTAGCACAGGGTCTGATGGTGCCACAGGGGCTCTGTGTGCTCTGAGCACCCCCAAAGGGCTCCAGTCCCCACTGCTTTCAGACGGAGGTTCCCTGAAGTAGTGGACAAGTCTGGGACAGCACTGCCCGCTGCTATCTTGCTACATCTAGCATGCCAAAAGTGGCACAATTTCTGGGGGCAGAGGAGACAGCGCACAGAGACAATACTGGGATCTCACTGTCTTCTTCTCACATGCAGCTGTGTTAAGCACACGGTTGCTGTGTGTTGTGCAGCCCTGTTCAGCTTGAGTCTGGGGAGTCCAATGGTGTCAGGGCTGCCAATGCTCTGCTTTTAAGCACCAGATTACACCACAGAGCCCAGAGGCTGGCAGCAAGCTAAATTTGGCCTTCCAATGCCCAGGAGTACACCACCCTCTTGGATACAGGTCCAAGATCGGCACATCTCTTGGCTGTGATGTTTTCTTGTGCTCTGGCCTTTGGTTAGATGGTGCTGCCCAGACCACTCAGGGCTCCTGCCCTTACCCTTCCAAAATGCTCCAATACCCCTGGGGTGCTCAGGACACACAGTACCCCCCTTGCAGAGCCCACCTCCCCATCCTGAGACCCTCATCAGTATATCTAGTTCCCAGTCAAACTCAAAAGTCAAGTTTGTTGAAAGGATGCAATGACCTTCTCTTTTCTCTTTCCCAGCCTAGATACTTTTCACTCAACTTAAAACAGCCTATATCAGTGAATCTTCATCTAGTTGGGTGCCACGGTAAATTACATTACTTGAATTTTAAGTAGCCTTAAAAGCACTCACTGAATGAGCTTTAAACTCATTCTAATTAGGCTGTTGTGTCTTTGAGTGGTGGATGCCTTTTGGTCCCAGCTGTGCCCTGGTTCCGTGCCACAGCCCCAACCTTGCTCAGATCCTTTGTGAAGGCTCCTGTGCCCTGGGAGCGCAGCACAGGCTGTGGGGAGGTCCTGAAGGAGACAGTGCAGTCCTATCCTTCATGTTCATAATTGGTGTCAAGATAACAATCTGCTAGTGTTTTTCCAAGGGAATGAAGCTATAATTTTCCTCTGCATGGCTTTAGCTCTGAAGAGGAGTTTGTTTTGCCCCGTATTACAATAGACGATTGCAGCGTTGAGCAAGATGATGAAAACTTTGAGGTTAGGTAAGGTCAGGAGGAGAAAGCCTATGTAGCCTTAATTGTGTTTAACAGGTGAATTTTAAGTACCTTTTTCCTTCTCTGGAAGAAGCAAAGAATTAAATTCTGCTTTTCCAATGGCTTAAAGCTACCCATTATTTCCATTATTATTGTTGTGTATTTTCTTCTATTCTGTGCCTGAGTGTGTGCATTATATTTGGCTGCTGGTTGCTCTCTCTTGTAAGCATGCAATGGCATAAAAACCCCTCAGCTGCAGGAAAGGAGTAAGAGATGCAGTGCAAGGAACATCTGTGTTGCTAGCTCTGGTTGTGGCAGTGGTGTCCTCTGATGGCCCAGATCCCTGGGGTGCTGTGTGAGGAGTCCTCGAGGCTCCAGGGTATCTCCTGGGAGGAAGAGAAACTAGTCTTTGGTCCATTCGTCCTGGCAAGGATTCATGGCATGCCTTAGATTATTTTCAGATTTTTTTTCTTCCAGAATTTTATAGGGGTAGAACATTATTTTTCAGGAAATAAGACGTTTCATGTTGTCCCTCACCTCCCACGGAGGTTCAGGCTGATCATGTCTATTGCTCAGACTCTGCAGGAAGCAAACTTCAGCTGTGTACCATGAACAAGCAAATTCATGCTCTTTACAGCTCCTCCTGATTATATTCATTGGCATCCTGAAGAGTGAGGTTGTAAATCTGTATTGAAAATGCAGAGGCTAAAATTCTGAATGCAGCGTTTTTCTTCTGTGGGTTTAGATCTACTCTAGCAGTTATAATCCTGGCAGTTCCAATGAAATCAGGAGATTTTACCCTACTGCAAAAAACACACAGAGGTTCAGGGCGTCCTCTGTAGCTCTTGCTTTTGGGACCACGGTGATCTGTGTCCATGTCAAAGCCAGGAGCAGTGCACATCACCCTTCAAATACCTACTCTCCTAAAACTAATGTCGTTTTTTCCTCTCGGAGGCCACTGGGTACCAGTGGTTCTAAGCTTTCCTCCTTTCCTGCAACTTCTGTAGGCTTCCCGCTCTGAAAACTTCACCATTTCTAAGCTTGCCATTTCTCAGTTGCTCGCTGTCTGTCTTTAAAAATAGTTTCACTTGCACGTTGCTCAATCAATGCTATTCTTATATTCTTCTATTTTGAGGGCTGGAATTTTAGACCTGTAAGATGGCTCTGAGCAGTGGCCACTGCTGAGAACCAGTGAGCTCCAGGGTTATCAGAACTGGGGAGCAACTGGGGTGACTCCTGTTGGCTCTGCCTGCCAGACCTTGTGATTGGCCAGCTCCAGTGTGGGTCGGGAGCAGGCTCAGGTCGGGTGTTAAAGGCTGAGCAGCAGCACGCGAGCCCTTCCAAATCGCCTCAAAATGCTGCCCTGCATTTTTCAGTGCATAGGTATATTTTCCTCTTAGCTTCCGTTTTGCCTTGGTGTGGAACTGGGGATCTGGCAGCGGGTAACTGAGTGAGAGGAGGATGGAGGAAGGCTCAGGCTGATGCAGAAGTGCTTTGCGTGTGCCTGTGGTGCCTGGGCAGCAGGGACACGGGTGAAGTGCATGCACTTGTCTGCGTGGTTGCTGCTGCTCCTTGCCACAGGGCCCGCAGCCTTTAAAGTGTAAAATGGTTAATAATGTTTTCTATGTTATTTTGGTATAAATAAGGAAGCACAGCTTGCAGCCATCTTTGCAGTCAGCCGTTTTCAGTTCCCCTTTTTCTCTGGTCCGCCCTCGGACACAAGAACCCCTGTGAGCCCGTGCAGCTCTGGAGCAGTCCATGGTCACTTCAGAAGTCATATGAGTCATTTAGTTGACCAGATTTTACTGGAAGGCACTGTCCTGATTTCGATAACAGAAGTGCAGAAACAATGGAAACCATGCAGATTTGAAATGTTTGCTTTTTAATTTGATTAGCAGCAGGATCCATTTTTTTTTTTGTAGTTACTTTCACACGGTACTTTCAAGTAATTCTTTGCACTTCCTTAATTTTAACATTTCACTGCAAATTTGTTGCTATAACTCTGACACGGTTACACTTGAAACCAGCAGGTTAGACAATGGCAGGATTACATCAATTAGAGCAGAGAAAATCCTGACTGATGGAGGGGTGGGGTGGGAAATAGCGCTGGAAGATAAGCTGCACCTCGGCTGGTGCAGCATGACAAGGGCTCTGTTCCAGACCAGGAGAAATTAATGGCTAGGAAAGACGTGTTCAGTGACTGAATCCCCCTGGCTGCTTGTGTGACTCTAGAACTAGCGCAGCAGGCCCTCGTGTGTGGAATGGGTCTGCACAGAGTTGGTGCTGCCTCATCTCAGCGAGATCCACGCAGCGGCACTTACCCCCGGCTGCTGGGACTGGAGAGGGACAGGCCGTTGACCCTTCCTTTAGTCTAGGGGTCCCAGGCAGGAGAAGGGGGAAGTGAGGTCATGGAAAGTGACCATGGTTTGAATTTGGTGAATCCAGCTGCATTAGCATAATGCTTCCTTTTGAGGGAAAGTGTGCAACATCTTTGCCAGGCGTTGGACTTCGCAGTGGCATCCTGCTGCAGAAGCTGAGATCTACTGCCTACCTCCTATGGCATTCCTGTTCTGCTGATTGCCCGACTCCCTCTACTCATTCAGTAGAGGGACAGGGATTTACGCTAAAAATCAGGAATTCAAGCCCAGAGAATAAACCATCTGGTCTTTCCTGGGGAGACCGCATGAATAATCAGTGATGTTAATCATGTGAACAGATGCTGAAGGATTAGATTTTTTTGCTCCAGCAGTGTAAAGATTCCTTATTAGCATGGCAAAGTGTTTTCAAATGCCTTTATCAGCTCTCAGAATGGTACGAATCGTTCTGCCTGCCCATGGTGAGCATACCTACCTGCAGGGGCACGTACTGAGCCAGTATCCTGCCTACTGAACGTCCCCATCACTTTTGATCATTAAAGTATGTGCACGGTCGTTGTGATGTTTCTCAGCTCCTGGTGATTCTGGGCTAACTTTACTAGAATTGAGCTGACTCCAGCCCTGGCCATGTTTCTCTCTCTCTCGCTCTGTTGTAGTAATCTTCCCTTCCTTTCCTCCTCCCTCTGCCCGCTGTGTCTCCTGGCAGTCTGTGACCGCTGCCCTCAGGCTCTAGAGTATTGCAGTTTCGCAGCAGCAAACTGAGAAAATATGGCAAAACTCAAAAGGAGAAACCAGGCTTATTTGAGTTTCTAACATGAACATATTTGAGATCAAATGTAGTTAAGAAAACCCACATTATTGGCAAGACAATCTTTGCAGAAGATACTCTTGTCACCAAAATAATTTGCCAGGGTCTGGTCATTTTTTGGTAACAAACCCAGATCTGTTGGCTTCTGACTAACCTGGCAATAATCAGCTCATAGCATGGGGCTGAAGGTAGCTGCATGGTGTCTTTCACAAGGATGTCTGTATTTCGTTTTTAACATTTGACATGCAAGTTCTCCATCAGTCTGCATCCAGAAACCTCTCCTAAGAGGATGGAGTGAACGCTACAGCTGAGAAGGAGGCTTGTACTTCTACAGGGTCGTCTTAGTTTTCTCAAAGGCGTGGGCATGGCTCAGCGGGACCTGCAGGGGTGAAGTACAGACCATTGTGGTAAGCTGGACAGGATGTGTTTCCATTGATTGTGTGGCCCGTTCAATCGTTAGAGGATGGGTGCTCGTTAGCAATGGCTGTCTGAAGTCACAGCCGCGGTAGCCGCCACTCCAGATGCCAGAAGTCAAACCACAGCCCGAGCTGAGAACAGAAAGTACAATACAGAGAGAGGGGTTTTGAAATGCTGTTTTAGTGAACTTTTCACAGCAGTGAAAATGATGTAACCGTTTAAGGAGTTCGAGGTACAGTATGTCAGTTGCTGAAATGCTTAAAAATAAATGGTGGCACTCTCTCTCTGCGGGGTGGGGAGCGGGGGCGCAGGGCAGCCCGCAGCCCCAGCCGGGGGCACGCAGCAGCCTCCAGCACGCTGGGGCTGTGTCCCAGAGGTGTGAGGTCCAGCGCTGGTGTTCATCAGCGAGGCTGCTGCTTTCTGAGCAGCACTAACCTCTTGTGAGGAGCTGCAGCCTGGTGTCTTTTTTCGGGTTTTCCTCAGCCGGCAGGGCCGCAGGGAATGGCTGTTCCGCTCGCTAGGTGACAGTTTGCCTTGCTGCTCGCTGGGAGAGAGGAGTTACCAGAAGTGCCCTACAGAGAGAACAGGGCTTGTTGCTGGGAAGTGACACGCAGTGTCCAAGCCCGAAACCACAGTGTACTATTTGCTTTAGACAGTCATGCGATAACGCGTTTCTTTTCTGTTAGCCGTTAAAAATAAAACAAGGATGCAGAAAATAGATGCTAGAACAGAAGGAGGGCTGTGACTTTCCACATAGCTAAACCAGCAGGGGGGCAGCCCTCGCAGCAGAGCAAAATTAGAATTCAGGGACTGATTTCTTTTTGCCCAGATTTAAAGAAATGGTCACATTGTTTCCCTACCTTTTTAAAATAAAAGCTTGAATCAGCTCGGAGCGTCACGTTGGGTGCTGGCATGTGACTAGGACGGGGCTCTGCAGAGCGCTCTCTGCTTGTCCTCTGTCTCCTGTTCACACCTGACTCGGGAGCGGAGCTTCCCGTGGTCACAACCTGCTGTTTCCGCAGGGCAGGGGCAGCGGGGCCGGTGTAACCCAGGTGAAGCTGGGTGGGAAAGGGCAACTGATGGTGAGCCATGGCCTCCTCCGTGTTATGGCACACTTTGTGACACTTATCACCCCGGAAAATTATACTAAAATCACTGATTTCTTCAGCTGAATCTTGGTGATCTGAGAAGATGCCGTGAAAGACTTCTGCCATCTGTGTGCTGGGAATGGGCAAGGAGAGACGGGCAGCAGGAAGGGACCTAGAAGGTACATTTTTCCCAGGACTAGAAGAGCTCCTCTCTGGGTGTTGTAAAACAAATCATACCTGGCGCAGGTTCCCAAAAAGAACGTAGTGCAGTGAGTGGTTGTCAGGAATCCGAAACAGGAATGACTGATACTAGTCAGCTGCTGGTGCCAGCATAGAGCCCATCTCCTTGGGATATCGGAGGAGGTGCTGTTTGGTTTCCATGGTGGGAGTAGGCATCCAGAAACAGGCAGGTTTCCTCCTCCTCCTTGGCTTACACAAACATGTTTCCATGGCAAGTGACTGGAGGGCAGCTGGCTCCAAAGCAGGCTCCTCAAGGGTTTTGTGCTGTTTGCACAGCTGGAAACTGCTGCTGATGCCACTTCTGCTCTGCGGGACAGAGCGCGTTGGCCTGCACAGGGACAGAAATGACTCTTTCTTATGGCCATGACTTACATGTGACTGAGGGGGCGGATGCTGTAGCTCTGCAGGTGCAGAAGATGCCATGAGGCATTATCTCTAGCCACGGACTGTCCTGCTTCCCGGAATGCTCTTCTGATGGAGCAGATAAGAGTCTGCCAGGAACTTCTCTCCTGTGAAGGAGTCAGCAAAAGTACATTCACCAAAATGGCTTTGTAATCCCATTAGTTTCTAAGAAGCAGGGGAGGAAATGCAGATAGAGCTGCATATCATATCCTACTTTTTTACGTGTTCTTGTTAGGTAATTGTGTCATACTTGCTGTGTAGCTGATAATTCAATGTACTATGAAGTGGCACACAAATAAATCAGGCCTGCAAATGTGAATGAGTGAACCCTCTGCATCCAGTGAGACGCTTCCAGGTGTGGAGACGGGCACTTTTTCTCAGGGCTGAAAGGATCAGCTGCCAACAGCTCCATTTGTGCATGACTTGGATATTTTTTTAGAACAGGATGGATGGAAGGCACTTATAGTGTATAGCAATAAGTGTGCATTAGGAATTCCCCTGTAATCCAACCCAAATAATCACAACTGTACAAAAAGAACCCTTTATACATAAATCTTGAAAATATTTGGAAATGAAGAAGTTCTTCAAAATTTCAGTCGTGAATTTCAAGCCCCTCTCTCTTGTGGTTAGCTCTAGGTCTCTGGCACCTTTCCAGGCTGGAGCTGAACAAACACTTTGGGGTTTGGCAAGCAGGCGATTGTGGAGACTAAGGGATAAGGGCCTGATCCAAAGGCCATTTTTTCTAGTTGGCCTGGAACATTTCTGTTAGGCCAAAGGAATTAAGGCCTCTGTACCACCCTGCAATATCCAGGCAAGGCTGAGCTCCTGCAGCATGTAACTAAGCGTGTCCAGCTCTTCACAACGGCACATTTTGCCCTGTGTTTGCCCCCTGGCAACCACTTCCACCCCTTTTGTCGTTATCTGCAGCATCCTTCTGGGAACAGGAAGGCATAAAAAGGAGGAAAAAGCAAAGAAACAAGGTTTGCAGAGGAGTTGGGATCTGTGCAAGGGAGGGAAGGTGGTTGTTTCCAGACCACGTTCCTGGTCTCTAAGCAGGCTGTGTCTGGGGATACTGGGGTTCTGTGGTGGATGAGGTGGGTGGTGTGCTGGTGTGTGGGGATGTGAGCTGTGGGCATATAGTGCTCAGAGAAGTTCTGACCGGGGACTAGTGCTGCGAATCGGTGTTTGTGCTGCCTCAGCTCTGCTGTCAGTTATCATTCCTTATCCCCCTCTTCCTCTTTCGGATTTAACTTCTTCTGCTCCCTCTGGAGTGCATCTCCTTGAGATGGGGTCTGTCTGTCCCTTTGGCCCCTGGGTGCGTTCCCCATCTGGGCTCAGCTCTAACACCATGAGTCGGACTGTGCGTGGACAGCAGAAATTCATCTTGGTGCTGGAAATATTGCACTCCAGGGCCAGCTCTTGTGGAGGATTCTTGCTGTCATGTGGAGTAATGGGAAGAGCTGGAGCAATAGCCTGGGGTCTGAGATACACAGCTGTGAGACCTGCCAGAATGCTTGACTGCTCCGGAGGGGAGGCTCGGACGGGCTTTCAGAGGCTGACAGATCCAAGTGCCCAGGCGTTCGCCCGTCCCAGAGCTGCCGTAGGAGACCCTATGGCTGCCACAGCCTTGGCGATCAGCTGGTTCTGTGGAGGGCAGCCACAACCCCCGGGTCCTCCTCAGGTCACATACAAAAGCCGTGTGTGTCGCAAGAGGACTGCGGACCACCCTCAGGAGCCCTTGATGGACAGCTTCCCGCCTCCTGCCCCTCAGCATCACCCTGAAATCATCGCTTCTGCTGGGTCATGGGCCTTCCCTGAGCTGGCCCGAAACGCCAAGGCTTGTTTTCCTCTCACACTGAATAAGAGACTGACAATATCTAATTGTCAATACCCCTCCCCTGGGAGACGCGCAACAGCATTGCTCCTCGGGCATATTCCCCACTGCTGTATTTAGAACCGTTTGAAAAGACCAGATTTTAAAAATAATAATCTTTCCAAAACCTCCCCACCCACCGGCACTCCGCTGCCAAATTTCAGCTTGAAGAAAATGAAAAGGGACAAGTTTATACTCTCTGGTGAACGGGAGTTCAAAATGGAACCCGAACATCGCCGTTGTGAGCGTGCGCTGGTGATGGGGGCACCGTGCCCGGGGCAGCCCTTGCTGCAGATGCTTGTGGTGGCGCTTCTTTTTGCAGTTTATATTAAAGGTGAAAACATCTGCTCTCTTTGGTCCTTAAGATTGCTTTCCTCCCTCTCGGCTTATCCTTGGAAATTTTAAACCAAGCTGCCCGTCCGTAAGTCTGCAGCATTGCTAACTGCACACCGCTTGCACGGGGGGAGTTCAGCTACTTTTCGTGGAGCTCCCACTTTCTGCAGATGTTATTACTTAGGGGGGTTTGGGAACATCTGCCACAAAAGACTAAGCAGGCAGCGGTCAGAATTTTGCTGCTTTTATTAAGTACTTGTAATAGAAGGGGCACCTAAATAGATGGCATCACCTCGGCTCCCGGGTGTCGCCAGCAGTACTTGCCCTGCGTCTGCATCTACCTCTAAGGTGAATGATGCTACCGGGTCAGGTTATTGGCTTACAAACATGTGCTGTGGAAAATCAAAGGAGGCCGAAATGTCATGACTGGGCTTTTCTCTAAAACTGACGTGAGCAGAACTCTTCTGTGCAAGTTGTCTCAAATGCTGTGAACAGGGCTGGAATAGGAATGGCTTTGAGTGTGTAAGTGCAGGGCGGATGCTGGGGTGCCTGGGGCTTGCACAGGTCACGATTGGTGAGGTGAATTTTGGAATTGGTCACCTTTGTGCCAACTCTGCCACGGTGCTGCCAGGGCAGTGGTTTCTAGAGGCTGTAGAGGCTGTTTGGTGTGACATTGGGTAACAGGTATTTTGCCTTATCTCCTGGCTAAAGCATTATTGTAGGTAAATGCTATCACTGAATCCTCTGCAGCACTGGTGAAATCTCTGTAATTAAAAGGCAGAATTTAATCTTTAGATGTTATAAGGGTATAACAATTACCTTTTACCCATGCATATGAGATACTGTATCAGGCCAATATATAATTAGTTAAAACTAAAACAAAGTGCATTTCTATTATTAACAATATTGCATAAAAGTTTCAGTGCCATAGCTGAAAAATCAAAGCCAAGTAACAGTTCAGAGACAGTTGCTACTATAAAACTTTTGACCTTAGTTACCGAATGTACGTACAAACAAATAAACGAACCAGACGGAGATGGTCCCCAAGGAGCAGTTGAGATTTGCGAAATTTTGGGGGCATTTAGCCAACCTGTAAAGTTGATGGAGTAAAAAGTTTGCCTGTGTATGCCAGCTCGTTAATCAGTGCCCTTCTTCACTAGCTGAAAGGCTGGCTGTAGATTTGCTTCTATTCAAGGCATCCGTTTTTGCATCCTTTCCAGAAAATATTGCTGACTCGGAGGCGCCGGGAGTCGGAGAGTGTTTTGCTGACCCATCGGGGACAGCCCTGTGTATCTCGCAGGGATAGCTCTGTGAAGGCTGTAACTCCCGTCCTGCCAGTTGTATTCTTTAGATACAGCCATCCTCTTGGATGCCTATTGCTTCATGTTGGCTCAAAATACTGCTATATTTTCGTCTGGGAGCCCTTGGGTAGCTGGTTCCTAATTTCCTCAGTAATGTTAGAGGTCTTCGATGGGGAGCACTGCTTGTGCAGTGGGTCTCACGTGTGCCAAGTTGGTTCTCCATCTTCCTGTGTTGATTCTTCTCCTTGTTGTCAGCCTTTGGCCTTGGCACTTCTCGCTCGGAGTCCTGAGGACTCTCTCGATGAGGGTTGGTGTTGATCTCCATCATTCCAGTCTTCCAGCAGTCAGCTGCAGCCGTGCTCCAGTCCTCAGCAGAAGTGCTCGTTATTGAAACTTACCTGTCTTTTTTCATCTTCAGTGTAAATTTTTCTTTGACTCCATGCTGATCCCCAAAGCCTCTTAAAGTCCCCTTTAGACTTTTCTAGAGGCTTAAACTTACTGTCTTCCTTTCGCATACTGGGGCTTATACTGGTACACACTGGGGACAGTTCAGGGTGGAGTTTTAGAACATGGCAGCTCCTTCTTTGTGTCCATGAGGACCTATAGGACACATGAAGCCTATTTTCCAGAGCTTTGTTCCTGTTCCCAGCTGGCATTGCCTACCCCCTCTGAAATCAGGGCTGTGTCTCTGAGCCTGAGCCCCCTGAGCCGGGGGGGGGATCCCAACCAGTAGCCTGGTTACCCACCCCTGGCAGTGCCCCTCAGGGTGTCTGCACAGCGTGGGTTTGAGCAGCCACCTCACCGGCCCATCCTATCCCATTTCAACACACTCCTACTCACAGAATATTGCAGTTGGCTTACATCAGAACTAGACAAAACATTGCCATTTCAAACTCGGTGGCGTTGTTTGAGCACGAAGAGAAGGAGCCCTGTGTTCCTGATTTGAGGCTGTGTCGCGGTGAGGCACGGGCGGTCAAACAGTCTGGTGGGTGTTAGGAAACCACTCGGCAAAGACTCCTTCGAAAGTTCACAGAAGGTCTTCCTGTGTTCGGGTGCCCGGAGGGTGGTGTGAAGCTGCCTCTGGCTCTGCACCCTCATCGGTGGGAGCGGGAGGGAAGGACTGGAGTGAGGAGTGGGGTGACTGTGGGTGCCCGCTGTGAGCCACAGAAAGGTGCTGGATGTAGCTGTAACCCTAAAGGAGGTGCCAGCATCAGAGAGGTGACACAGCAGGACAAAGCACACTACAGGTTGTTTTCGGGGTTTCTTTTCCTTTCAGTGCAAGGACACAATTTTTCTGTGTTTTGGGGCAAATCCTATTGTTCTCTTTGCCCAACCCCTGGAACTACTCCTGGGAGAATTAAAGGGCTTAGAAAGTTTGGGAAAGTAGTCCCACATCCCTGCAGGTAGTTCGGTCCTGTAGGCAGTGCTGGAGAAACACGGGCTTCAAAGAGCCATCCTCTGCCCTTTACCCAATAATGTTGATTTCCCAAGGGCTAATCTGAATTAAACCTTCTCACAAGCTATTTTTGAAGCAAATCACCTCACCAAGCCTGGATACGGGAGTCCTGTGAGCTAGGCTTTGACACCAGAGAGCTATAACAAAAGGTGAGTGTCACGCCTAAAACGACCCTTTGCCTTCAGAAAAAGGCCACACAAAGCAGCCCACGTTTTGCCCACCTAATAAGATACACATGGAGCTTACATCAATAAGCCTTTAATCGTATTTGTGTCTTCACGAGCTGTGCTGCGACTCGTTTGGGCTGTATAAACTCTCCAGAGCCCTGTCCTTGTGTATTTGTGTGAAATGTCTTGCACACCTACGGGGCTGTGTATAAAAAATAAATCCTAATCCTCATCAATAATCAAAGGAGGGAGCAGCTGCAGGCTGTACTTTGGCTGACCCTGGCCCAAGCGAGCTAAAGAGGAGGAAATACAACCCTTCCATGTGGCACCGTGAGGCAGGAGAGGAGTGCCCCGGCTCCTATTTGGAATGAAGCCCGTACCTGCAGCGCTGCAAAACCGGGCAGGGTTTCTCTTCCCCTGGGTAAGAGGGTGCTGCTGCAGGTGTCCCCCGGCTCTGCACAGCTCCTGCAGCCTGGGCACGAGGGCAGGCGGACGGGCACTGGGGCTGTCTCTGCCCCGCAGGGGACGAGGCAGGGTGGCTCCAGACACAGCACCCTGGAGGTGACAGTCACCTCTCCTGTACAGGCATTGCTCCGTTTGAAGCCACGTGTCCGCCCGGCTGTTTGCACGGGCTGCTGCGGGGATGCTGCAGTTCTGGGGACGGCTCGAGGTGTGAATCTGCCCTTGGCTGTCCTGCTGCTGCCAATCCCCGGCTCTGCCCAGCCCTCGCAGGGATAGTGGATACGCACGTGTTCCACCACAGCTGAATTTTCCATACAAATCCCCACTTTACAGCTCTCCTGTGCTCTCGAAGATGAGAAATGGTCGTCTTGCCAGTTTAACCCGTGCAAACTTCATCATAAGCTGAGTTTGGGAGAGAATTAATAAATCCCAGTGCGTGTTTCCTGGGAAGGAATTCTGGTCTGTTTTCAAGGCGATGATGCAATCTCGCTGATGGGGTGAGAATAGCTTTTCCTGCAGTCCGCGCCTCGGGTTGCAGATGAGTTACGTAGAAGTGAAGTATTCCCAAGAACACGAGCACAAGGGCGGTCGGTTTTTTCTCTCCTTTTCCCACCATTCTTAAATCTTCCCTGCTCTCCCTTACAGCTTTTAAAACAGCGTGTCCTGCTTTATTTTGAGACCCAAATCCCTCCGTTGGACCCCTTCTGCTGGCTGAGTACCTATCCTCCTCCCGCTCGCTATGCCGTGGCTCCTGCGGTGGCCCAGCCGCCAGCCCTCCCTGGGAACCACGCTGGCCACCGAGGAGGCACCCGAGTGCCACCGGCACCTTGCTGCCTGAGAAGGTGTGCCAGCTTCTAGCCCTTTTCTTTCACAAACCTTGCTAAGTCTCTAACATCTGCCCCATGGAACAACCTTTCCAGCAAGGGGTATCCACGCTTGCAGAGAGGTTCTAGGCTTACAAAGTTTTCTTCTCCCCTCTCTTTGCCAAACCTTTCTCAGGGTCCTTGTTTTCCTTTTCCCTAGAGGGGAGGTAATTTAACACTGATCTCTTAAGCTTACATCCAAAATGTCGTGGCTCCTTCATGATCCATGGACAATCTATTTTCAGACAAACTAATTTTCTTTATAAAATGGAAATATTTTTCTCCTGGAGGTGCTTCTCAAAGACTTAAGGCAGTGTTCATATGAGAAAGCAAGTAGCTTTTAGTCGCTTGGGTTAGGGAAGCTGTTCACCGGTAGCGTTTTGCATTATTTTGGGCTTTCTTCTATGGTCTGAACTTGCTTTTTAAAATGCTGTAATTCACTATCAAAGCTAGAAAACTCTTCCACAAGTGTGTAAGCACTACATGGCTCCTCTTCCTGTGTGCTGTGAGTGGTTGTCAGTGCCTCTGGTGGATGGCTATTCTTCTCTTTACTGCTGCTTAGGCTGATCTGGGGGCTGGTATGCACGTTGAGATAAACCTGAATCGCAGTTTTAGAACGTGGAATTAAATGATGTGTCCTGTTTGTATGGCTTATTTCTTTGTTGTGAAGCAATTAGTACCTCCCATGTGCTGTCAGCATCGTACTTTATTAAAATCAATATTGAACGTACAATTTATCTGCTTTGAGATGGATATTCACCCCCGGGTCTGTCCCTGCTGCCGGCGGTGGCCAGTTGCTGTTCATGGAGTCCCTGGTGGGTGATACTTGTGCTTCTGCTTATCCTGCGCAGTGTCCTGGGTGCAGGTGAAGGACAGCACAAAGCCAAGCCCAGCAGAAGCTTCTTTGGCCCCCAGACAGTCCTCACACCTTTGCTGTCCTTTCCCTAGTGCGGTGAAGGCTGTTTGGCCAATTGGTAGTGTAGAGAGGCAAGGAGACCGACTCCTGTTGTGGGGAGCTCACTTCATCTAGGAAATACTGGAGTTTTCCCCTGAGAAGAGGAAAATTCACAGTTGGAACAGATTTGGAAATGAAACGTAACTTTATTGTTAACTTTGTATAAAATGCTGCCTGCATTGAAGCAGAGTCTTCTGCAGCTGCCCTAAATCAATCAATGGGCCTAATCAGAATGGGCCTTACCTAAGGCATGAATGTTGATTTTAAATCAAAGCTTTTGCTGGTTTAACTGACCTGGAACAAGTTTGTGCATGGATGGATTTGAAGTACGAGTCCAAGAGAGGATGTCAGCTACTCCTGTGTGTGTGCCATCTCCAGCAGCTTAGATGTGTGCAAACTGATTTTAAAAAGCGTGTCTGATTTTCAGTTTCATTCCTTACATGTATAGCAATACATATATTCCCTTTATTATTATCTATAATTCCCTCTACAAGCTAATTCCCATCCAAGCTAATAACCTTGAGAGCCTTTGTGGAAAGTAGCCGAGCTGGACCGGCTGAGAGGCCACTGGCTCGCACCCCACAGCTCATTAGAGTTCAAGTAACTAGAAATGAGCTGAAATGGAAAGTCCATTCCAAAACGCTGGGAAGGAAGGAGTTTTTTAGACTGAGTTTTGGGGACAGCTTCATCTGGTGGGCAAGTGCTAATAAAATGCTTACAGCATATAGTTCTACTGGGAAGAAATTCCTGTTGCCTGTGCCCTCTCTGTGGCTGCCTGGTATGATCAGGCTAGTGAATAAGTATTTCCTTGCCATTAGAGCTCACAGAAGCTGGGACTGAATGATTTGCTAGAAGTAGGTTTCAAAGTGACTAAAATGAAAATTAGGGTGACAGTGGGACTTTGAATCTCACATTGTATGCCTCTCACTTCAGATAGGTCCCTGGGAATGCATAAGGCAAAATGCATCAGAGACAGATCAGCACTAAATAATCAAATTAATTTGCCCAACCTCTAAAACCTGAAATCTGCAAATCTAATTTCCTGTAGAGGCTCTCAGTATTGTTTACAGCTGTACTGTAAAGCATACATGGATGTACAACAGGAGAGTCATCTGGCCTTGAATGCAGTTGATTGTTGGGCTCAGGAGTGTAGTAAAACTGTCAGCCAAACTCTGCCATTGAACACGGAGTTATCTGTACTTGTGACAGGAGCTTGTCAGTGATTCCCAGGGAAAACTCCTGGAGGCCTAATAATTGTAAAAATGCTGAAAGAGAATTTTTACCCTCATTAAGAGTCAGAAATGGGTTAGTACATTAGTGGGCTACAGTCAGGCTATACACACTAGAACTGCCCAGAGCTGCCCCTCTGCTGTGCATGCTGCTTGCCTTGCCATCCCATCCCATCCCATCCCATCCCATCCCATCCCATCCCATCCCATCCCATCCCATCCCTCTGCAGTGCACCATCCACCTTTGGCACTGCCACCTGACTGCTGTTCCAGGCAGAGGCTGTACTGGGCACTGCAGTGTCCTGATTCCAGCTTGCAGGGGTGGCAGCTGTAAGAGGTCCCCATGCCACTGGGCTGCTGTTCCTCAGGGGTGTCTCAGCGGAAGGGACACCCTAGAGAATGGGGGGCACTGGTTGCGCTGGGCTGTGCTGGCAGCATCCCTTCTGGAGCACTCAAGCCTGCCAGCCTTGCTGCGGAGTTCAGAGCAGGCTCTCCAGGGTTCCCTCAGGTACTTGGGAGGTGGGTGCACCCACCAGAACAACTCCCGTGGGTTAGAGGAAGGCGGTGACTCCAGCCCCTTGCATCTGGGACAAGTGCTGTGACCCCTGAGCTGGGGAAGAGAGAGGGATGTGGGCAGGGGGCTCCGCACCTTTGCAGCCCAGCAGGAAGCGTGCAGCGTGACTGGGGTCAGAGAGAGGTCTGTCTCCGGGGTCTGATGGAGGTGGCCAGTTTCCCTGCGCACTCCTACTGCCTTGGTGTCTGTCTCTGGGGGCGCTGGGCAGAAGCTGTGCTCGGGGCTGCAGCCTCTGCGGGAGGGAGCCGCTCTTTGCTCAGCCTGACAATGGTCTTTGTGGATCTAATCCCTGGGAGCACAAGTCTTGTTTGCAGAAGCGATTTAAGTGATCGAGTGCCCAGGAGTGCTCCAAACCACCAGCAGAAGCAGTTCTTGCCCCGAGCCCTGTGAGTACCTGTGCGGGTTTCCATCAGGCGAGGTCGGAGTATTCCCTGTGCTGCACAGCTCAGTCCCAGCAAAGCAGGCAACAGGGATGCAAGAGACCAGAGAGGGGAATTGGAGTTTATTTTAATTATTTGTATTTATTTTCTTTTTTGTCTACACCTCAGTGCCTCTCAAAGATTTATGGGCATTATTCAGAAAGATCTCTGTGGTAGACGGACCAGTACTGTAATAGTCATGGCTGCTTCCACGTGTTTCTCAATTAATCCTCAAAACTCCCTTCGTACTCTTCATTCAGCCTCTGAAAATAAGATTTCAGACTTGACCAAAGAGCTTACAAAGGAAGCAAATGTCTTCCAAAGAGGCTGAGCCCCGGAAGTGTCAGCTGTGATTCATTAGCGTCATAGAGACACAGAATGGAGCTGCAGAGGACAGGGAAAGTTTCCATAACAGCAACAGTCCCAAAATGAGACTGGAAGAGTTGTCATCATTGTTTGAAACAGACACAACCCCGAAGCACATCACTATTATTTTCTAGGCTCGTTGTGGTGCTTGAGGCATTGTGCGACTCACAAAGCCCCTCAGCCACCTCTCTCCTTCAGTTTCTCCATCATTGTTGAACTTAAATAGCTTGTTCTTCTCAGACAATAGTTTTGTCTTTCTTCCACCAATACTGAATTTATTATTAATGGCATTTCTGCTTAGACAGAAGGGCCTTGATTCAGAAAGGGCGGCAGTCAAGTTTTCTTTACCAAAGTAGACTTTCTTTTAAAGGATTAAACTGAGTAGATTTCAGATATTTCTATAACAGCCAGACTTGTGTTCAGAGGAAATTCAGTAAATTCAGGAACACCTGAGTTTAAATTTAATAGCTGCTCATCTATCTATCTATCTATCTATCTATCTATCTATCTATCTATCTATCTATCTATCTATCTATCTACTGTCTGTCTACTTTAATTACAGAGGGTTTTCTAAGCAGCAGGATGGCCATGGCTTTGGCTGCAGGAGCAAGGCACGCAGTTTGGAGGTGGCTGATGAAGCCCGTGTTTGTCAGTCTGGAAGTGTTAACCTCCCTCGAGATACGCTGGCGAGTCCGCTGGGAGCTACTCAGAGCTTTCTCAAAGTGCTAATTGCATATTTTCTCTTGATGTTATTTCCAGAAAGGAAACAGTTTTTTCTGTTGAGTTGGGCATCGTGTTGCGTTGAAGTCGGGACAGTGTTCGAGTGTCTGCTGCTCTGTGTGCCGGCTGATGCCAGGGCTGGGGGGAGGCGGTAGGTGCCTCAGAGGCAGCTCCCCGGGTGACGCCCCGTGAACTGCCCTCACCCGCGGGGCTGCTTGGGATGGGCCTCGGCAAATCCGGGCTTGCGGGATCTCGGTCTGTGGCCTAGCAGTTCCAGCCTGCTGAGTCCTGTTTGGGTGTTCAGGCTCCTGTGAGCTAGGAAGTGCCCAAGTGATGTCAAAAGGAAACAAAAATAATTCATTTGGAACAGGAGCCAAAGTTTCCTGTAGCCAGTGCTAGAGCCTCATGGCTTCAACCAGCCTTTTGGTCAGACGTGTCTTTTGCAGTGTCACTAATGGTGTTGTCCACCTCCCCTGTCGCCTGTCTGAATGCATTTCCCTCACCTGAGATGAGCAGGAAAGACCTTCCCAAGAAAACCTCCTGAGGTGTGAAGGACTGCAGGAGAGCTTCCCTTTGCCATTGATTTTGCAGTGACCAGCATCGTAGAGGAACACCACAGAACCTGTGAAAGCACAGGCTGGGGCCACCTGAATGCAGGATGAGATGGAAAAGGGAGTGGAGAGCAAAGTCTCCAGAGCTGCTGGCAAAATGTCTCCTGGACCTAGGGAAAATGTTCCAGGAGGGGAGGCTGTTGCTGGCAAGGGCAGGGTGAAGGTGCTGGCTCGTGCTCTGCATCCCCAGCTGGGACAGTGGATGGGTGTGACAGTGTGGAGCAGCGTGTGAAGAGGGGCTGGACGCTGCTCAGGGTGGCAGGAGTAAAGGCTTGGGTATTTGCGCCGAACCCCTCGTTCCATAACGCTCTCACTGGTGGGCACTGGTGGGGAGGGCTCTGAGCCTGCTGCCGGCAGCTGGCTGCGGGAGAGGTGTCCGGCTGTCCCCGCTGCCCCCGCAGTGCCGCCCGTGCCAGCTCCTGCCTGAAACGCTGTGCTGTGGGCTGGCAGTGCAGCCCCAGCAGTGTGCCCTGTCGTAGGGCCTGTGGGGCAGGAGCTCACCCTCCTCCTGTCATTAATGGCCCTGGTGACACCAGCGCCCGGCAGCTCTGCCACCGGCCTGGGCTGCTTCCAGGCACCCCGGTGCTGAGGGGCCAGTCTTGAGGGACGAGTACGTTGGAGGAGGAAAAGCTTTTTGTCTCCAGAAACATTTCAAAGGTGTTTTTCAGGTATTTAACGTGCTGCCAGCATACATGGGAACACCTGTAACACACACCAAAGGGAGGAGTCTTCTCTAGAAATTAGATATTTCTCTCCCACCTTCTTTAGTTCGTCTATAAACAAAATGACTCTCTTTGTACCTGCCTGTCTGCTTCAGAGAGACAGACCGTGCCGCCCCGGAGAAGAGATCTGGGCGAAACGGTGTGTATGGAGTCGCTCCTTGCAGTTGGATATTACAGATGAACTCCTCCAGCTAGGATCAGAGCGAGTATTTCTGTATGATCTATGTCGGTTGGATATGAAGCGTTAATGTTTGTTGGCTTGCTTCTCTCTGATCTGCAAAGAGGGTTAGGAAATATCTTTGGTCTCATCTTTCCTGTTATGATAAATAACTGATCTGTGGTCAGAGCCGTAAAGTTCATAACCTACTCAGAAAAAGCCCAGGAACAAACCACTGCTGCTGCAACATTATGTAAAGTGGAAAACCTATTTTCCTGGGGAGGGGTGCTGCTAAAAGATGATTTCACAAAAGAGGAAGCCCTTGCTGTTTATCCTGCTTGATCCAAATGTGCAACATTTCCTGTGGCCAGATCTGCACTAAAATCAAAGGGGGGAGCCATTCTCTGTGGTCTATTGCTTCCTATGGCGTACCCATATGGGAGAGGAAGAAAATTACCATTTGTTATAAAGCTATTCCTAACCCGCCTTATCTGATTAATCAATTAAAAACAACGATGCATTGGTAATAACCCCACAATGTCCAACTGATAATCTGGTTTTCACATCTGTCTGGCAGAACCACTGTCTATTTTAAGGTGACAGAAAGCAGTTTCACGTATTCTGCAAGATGGAGTTTATCCTGAAAACTTTGCAAACGCAGAGGAGAGCTGATAAAATCTTTGCTTGCAGGAGGTCATCAAGTGACTGTGCAAAATAGCTAAATCTGGAGTTTTAGAAAATCAACATGACTATGTAGAGCAATATAGAAATTAAGACCCTCATTAATAATCAAGCAAGTCTTGCCATCCTGACACAGCACAATCGCTATTGAACCTGGGAATTTTGTGTGTTCAGGTCCTGTATTCCCTTGGTTCCTGTGTGTTTTGATGATCCTGGAAGGTGCCTGGGGACCCCGTGGTGGCAGTTTTCTGAGGCCAGAGGAGGAGCAGAGGCAGTGGGCAGAGCCCTGGCCCCGTCCATCACCGGTCAGTGAGCTCCTGAGATTCCTGGATTCTGCTTGTGTCTGGCTCAGCGAGTGAGCTCCAGCAGCACATGTAAGTCAGAGCAGGGCATGCTCTGGTCTGTCACAGGAGGCACTTAGGGGATTAATGAATGTTTGTCAAAGCTCGCTTAGTCAATACTACAAAACACCAGCAGAAGTAACTTGGGTGTTGGGTCCTGTTGTATCAGGGACAGGCTGCAGAACTGAGGATGCTGCTGCAGTGCAAGGCAATCCTGCTGTTAATCTACTGAGAATATATGTTCCTTCTCAGTACAGGGCTGCGAGAGTGGTTTCTGCCCCCACTTTCACTTGATTGGCTGCCACAGTCCATAGTTGCCAGAATTAGTTCATTGAACCCACCTACCATTTCAGCTGCATCCTCGAGTTGCCCTGTCTCTGTGCTGGGTCTGCATCCCTGCTCGGTGTCCTGTGTGGCCAAGGATGGGCCCAAACCCTGGAAGGACAGAAACACACGCATGTGCCCCAGCTGCCTCGCGCCAAGACCCCTTCTTTTGGGATAGGTCAGATTGACTTTCCGTGCTCTGAGGAGCTCACAGGGCTTGCACCACATTTCTAACGTTTCCCTGAGGCATCAGACTGACTGCCGCTGTGCAGAACAATGGGGTAATCAATGCAGGCACAGTGGGGCTGTCTAATTTTGCCTGGAATCGAGACAAAATCCATGGGAAGGACTGGGCCAAAGCGCACGTTCCCAGAGTGAGTGTCTGTAGCGAGCGGCCGGTCTGGTTCTCCAGGAGAGCATCCCAGCTGCTCCGGGAGCTCCATCGATGGGCCCGCAGCAGCCCAGGAGGAGAGCGGGGCTCCTTCCCTCCCCGCATCCTCAGCAGCTCCAAAGAGGAAAAACGGGAGAAAAATACTCCTTGTTGGATACTGCCTGCTCAGTGGTACTGGGAAGCATCTGAGAGACAAAGCTCAGAGATGAAATGCCTGTGCAGAGCATCCCACAGCTGGCCTGAGTGCATCACTGGCTCCTAAAATCCAGATGCCAACTTCCTGCCTGGAAATCAATATTCTCAGTCTGAAAATATCACAATGCTGAAAGCAAGTGCACCAATCCCGAGAAAACCTAAATGTGGATGTGTTTTGCAGAGAAAAAAGCATCTGGGATTCATTTAGATATCGATCCTTTATATTTTAAATAGTTCTTATATAACTCCCCCCCACCCCACCCCCCACCCCCGCCTTGGTAAAATTCAATTTTCAATTGAAAATTAAAAATTTAATTCCAAAAATGTTAGCATGGAATTTTTGAAATATCAAAGCACTGAATTACGTTAGGAGTCATAAAAAGCGATGTCGAGTACTGGGACAGTCACAGCTGGCCCAGAGCTGCGCTGGGTCCCCGTGTGACTGGGGCTGACCCTGAGCTGGCCCCCTCTGCTCTTCCCCTGCCTCTCCCACCCCCTGCTGCTGCTGCTGAAAGGGAGCTCCTCAGCCTGGCTCTGTGCTACCTGTTTCACAGTAGTTAACTCATCGGTTAGAAGTTCATCAGAGATTAGGAAACTTTATGAAGTTATCAAAAACCTGACATTTTAGGATGAAATCAGCTAATCTTTAGCCTCACGGGGTAGAAAGAGGAAATGTAATTGCAACACGGAACTGTGTTTTACAGTCATTATCACTGAGAAAGCCCTTCAGATAATTCTATAATTAGCATGGGATGTGTAACGAAGAGAAAAATACCTGACAGGAGAGGGAGGCAGTGAATGTTTTCCTTACAAGCGGGGTTTAGCTGCACGGCCTCCGAATAAAAGCTCCTTTGAGCAGCGAGTCGAGTCGTGGTTCACCATCTCCTGTGGTGGCCCTTGGCTGAGTGCCACCACCGGACAGCACAGGTCCCTCGGGGGCAAACCGCAGCCCCCCGCAGGTGAGAGACCCGCTCCAGCCGGGCAGCCCACCGCGCTCGCCTGGGCCCCGGAGACCTTCCAGCACCACCCCTGCTCCAGCCACAGCTCCCAGCTACAGCCACTCCGGTTATCACACATGTTGGTGTTTATACAGTACCTGTCAGCACTCACTTAAATGGATAAGAATATGGATAGAGATTAATTCCTGCTCTGTATTTTGTTCTTGAAATGTAAACAGTGTTTATAACTACTAATTCCTGACGTGTGACACTTGGTAAGAGATCTACCTAAGTCTTAACAACAGTTGCCGGTGCTTGGCTCGGGATTGATTTGCCCCAGTGTTATTTATACAATGAACAGAGTTTTTCAGTGATTTCAACTCTGCCCAGGAAACTCAGTTAAGTTTTCAAGTGTTCAAAATGCAGGTTCGAATGTTAATTGTGTAAATGAAAGGAGAGCCGAGCCTGGGCACTGCCTCTCTCCCATCTCTGGGAAGACTTTGAGGTGTATTGGTGGGAACACTCTTCAAGTCTAGTTTCCAGCTCCTGCAGGTGACTATCTGACACCACTCGCATCTGAGATGAGTTTTTTCTTCCCCCTTTTCTCCCTAGAATCCCATTCTGGCTCTCGTCCTCCTGTGTCCACAAGCTTTCCTTCACTTTACAGCCCAAATGCATTCATGGATATTTTATACCTGTTTTTCTTTAGGTGTCTGTTATTTTCAACAGCTCTTGTAGTATCTCCCTCCGAAGTACCTACAGGGAGCAGAAGCTTTAATTTAGATAGGGGAAAAAAACAGAAAGAGCCAAACTCAGCTCAGAAAAGACAATGTGATTTGAAAACAGACCATTTTCTCACCTCCACAAACCACGGTGCCCACAGTCAGGGCACAGGGAGCCCTCCTTCCAGAGCTGCTCACCAGCACGTCCTCTCGCTCGGACGCCGCTGAGGCGTTTCACACCTGACAGAGACCAGACGCTGCGCCATCACGGTACGGCTGTGCAGCGGAGAAGAGGCTACCGAGTGGCTGGGTGGTGCTGAGCACCAACCACGGGAAAGCCCTGGGGGAAATCCCTGTGGCCCAGGTTGGACACAGCCCTTCGGTGCCACAGATGGAGGCATCTGGGAGAGGTTAACCCTGGTTCTGACTCACCTGAGAATCTCTTGAGGGGTCTGTGATGCCCCTGTGAGATGGGGCCTGGCTCTCCGGGTTAGTCAGGTCTCATACTTGTTTATTTGATGGACTGTGGATATCAGGGTGGCTGAGTGGGCACCACTGTAACCCACAGGGTGACACCCAGGCACGGCCAGTGCTGTGGAACAAGCCCTCTGAGTGTCCTGGTCACACCTGGCCTTTGTGTATGCTCGTGTGTGTACTTGGTGGGGCAGATTCTGCACAGATGAGTGGCTGCAGCTTCTCTCAGGTCTGCGTCCGGCTGTGTGTGACCGCTGCCAGAACGACAGTTTGTCACCATCAGCGATTGCTGACGCTGTCATCAGGAATCTGACATCATTGGGTAAACAGGATTTTGATTGCAAGGTTTTTCTTCTCCTAAGGATTAGAATTTCAAGAGTAGAAATAGTTATTCAGCATTTGATACCCAGCCAAACTGGTTGAATTTTCGCTAAAAGAAATATATCCAGCTAACGCTGAGCAGGGATGCTTTGTAAACTTAGCCAGATAACTCAGAGGTCCCAAAGTGCAGGGAATTTATGATTTGAAACCTCATGGTATCACCACAGGACCCAGGGAAGAAGTTCAAGGGATACAACATATTTCTTGTTAGAAGGCATATGCAATGAGTCCCTCTGCTGATGACGTTCTGGTGCTTGTTACCCGTCCAGCTGATTCCATGAAATCTTTGCTTGAGCTTGTTGACAGAGTCGCTTCAGTGTCTTCCTGCAGCACTAATTGGACAAAGTCCGAGTTTGTGCTGGTGAGTGGTCTTTGTTGGCTGCTAGCAATTAACTGCTTAATTCTGAAGCCTTAGGGCTTCACACCCTCAAGGTTTATGCTGGGTGCAACTGCTAAATGTAGAGGTTGGAGTCACCAGAATTATCAGAGAAGCGCCAGCAGATTGATTTCCTTTAAATTTATCTTGGTGGGGGAGACTGGCAAATAATAAGATTATGATTGTTCCAAAAAACAATTACGTATTGAACATGCTGCCAGTTGCTATAAATCCTGGAATTTTTCAAGCGATGGCTCCATTATTAGCAATGTTTTTGTGGAAAAATGAGAACCACAACATTGGCATTAGGAAAATCCTGGAAATTGATAAAAGCAAGCTTTTGTTTGGAGGCAGAGTATCGTTTTGGTTCTCACCTCCTGAAACTGAAAGAGGCCCTGTGTGGTTTCACCCAGAGGAAGCTCAAGCCCAGCCTTGTTTATTACAAACCCAAGCTACAGCGTTATCTGCCGTGAAGAATCGGGTTCCAGGCTGGCATGATTCACCCGCCCGAGCCCCGGGGCTGCAGCTCCGCTTGCGATGACACAGGCAGGGAGCAGGTCTGCTCCGCTCTCCACAGCTTGGCATCCATAGGGACGTGCCATGTACGAAAGTGTCCCGGTGGCAGCTGGGAGCAGAGCCCGTCCCGGGGGGCACAGAGAGACCCAGCCACGGGCAGGGACCAGCTCTGGGTCTCGCGTCTCCCTCCCGCTGCCAAGAAGCCCCTCTTCCTGCCAGTGGAAGCTGCAGGGATGCTTCCTAGAAAAGGTATTTGGGGGGACACTCAGTTGTGATAGTTAGAGAAAAACGGGTTTTGCTCTGAGAGCAGACGAGCTGTGTTCCCCGTCCCCCAAAGCGCCCAGGGTTCCCAGGAGTCACTGGCACCGAGGGGCTGGTGAGCAGTCTCTGAGCAGCCTGCGTTTTAGCATGGCTTGTGTGCCCAGTATGAGCGGGTCCTCCCGCAGGTGAACATGTTCTCTTACTTCTGAGTGTATAAGAATGCTCCAAACACCGGGAAATGAAGAGCAATAAATACTCTACCAAGCCTGTTAGAACTGTGAAAAAATAAATCTAAAATAGCAGTAGTTGTTCTATGAAATCCCCGTCATCTCTGGGGTGACCTCACGCTATTCTTGTGCTGGAGTGACCCGTGTCTCTAGGAGTAACCTGGTTCCTTCAAAACCAGCTCCACGTCAGAGAAACAGCCTGGCTCTGTTGAAGTGAATGGGAATTTTGCTTCCCACAGAGTCTTATCCCCAGATTTTCAAACATGAGGAGATGAAAATTTGGCTCTTAACTATCCCTTGGGATTCTTCAATTAATGGTTCAACTACCAAAAGCTCTGACACCCACTGGTTTCAATGGGAACTGCTGGAGCTCTGTGAAAAAAGGTTGTTCATTTCCAACACTAAATATGGATGGTGGAACCTTAAACTTAGGCTCCTATTTTTAAAAATCTTGGCCCAAACCTTTATTAATACCACACAACTATGTGTCCTGCATCTATTAGCAAATATAACAGCATTCAGATCCACATCTGCTGTATTCTCTAAACGTGGGAAACAAAAATGGTCTTTTAATCAGATTTAGATGAAAAGCTGTCTCTGAAATAATGATAGCCAGTTATGGATAGTCTATAATTTGCTATTAGTTAAAATATTCCCAAACAGCACAGAGGACAAGTGGTATGTGTATATACTGTTCCCAGAGAGCTCTGGTAATTGGAGTAATTGCAGTAATTTTCAATTTTAGAGGAAGTAACTGATCCCACAATGTTACCTAAAGTGATTCTTACTGACAGTATTATGGGCCTGAAACGTTTTCTGCTCTGCCAATAGCACGCACTAGCGGTGCAATTACGAGTGCATTTGTCACTCCTGCATTTATGTTATTAACACTGCTGGTTTTAAAAAGTGTGTTATTTAGGGCAGTCTCTGCCTCTGTCCCAAAAAAAAATGGAAAGAGGGTTTGATGTGTTATTAAAATCATCATTAAGTCAGATCTCTGATATGCTCTTGCCAGGATGAAGCAGGTAAATGGGGCTGGCTCTGATCTGATGGGAAAGCTCTGGGTGCCATGCAAAACGCGGGGGAAGCGGTGTCAGTGGTTCTGTCGGTGGCTGGAGTCCCTAGCCCTGCACTGCTCCAGTCTTGGGCTGGAGAGAGCTCTGGCTGTGTTTTTAATAAAAATTCTATGGGTTGTTTTGCAGAAGAGTTAGTCCAGATGTTTCAGCTGAATTTCGGTTTGGCTATCCTCTGCTTATCTCTCGAGAAACAGCAAGAGTTGGGGTTGCAAAAGATTTTTCCATTGCAATCCTTGCTTTTAGCAGGCTCCGAATTTCCTGAACTGTGCACTTCTGTTTGCTGAAACTTCTCGAGCTCGGCTTCTGTTGAGCAGCGAGGTGCGGCGCTCGCTGCTGTGGTTGAGCAAGATCTCTCCAGCCACTTCTGTGAGGGGAGAGGAACCTTGTACACATTCCCCGGCATAAATCCAACCACCTTGTGAACAGGGCTCTGGTAAAAATCTCCTTACCCCCAAAAATGGCTGAAGTGTGAAGTTGGACACCTGGGGCAAACGGGGCAAGTGTGGGGAAATGATGATTAGAGCCAGATCTTTATGCCTCGTGTTTTCCCTGGGCAGGAGCAGCTGCCCCGGGGGCATGGCAGGCCCCCTTGGTGATGCAGGGGTTACCCTGGATGTGACAGGGCTGGGGGGACTTGGCTCTGGCCAAAGGAGACAAACCTCTGGTTTCTGCTGCCTTGAGAACAGGTCCCCTTGATAGTAATATTGCAAAGTAGTAGCAGGGCTCTGTCTCCTCCATCCCCCAGGAAGCAAGAGACGGGCAGTGAGAAGGAAACCACACAAAAGCCTGGCTGTGTTGCTACATCAGCTTTCTGCATTTCATTCCTGGAGGCAGGGTCTGGCTCCTCATCTGCTTTTCATCAGGGCCGAACCCTGTGGTACCCTTGTATGTTTGGGCTGTTTGAGGCTACCATAACACAAATGATAATAAATAACAAGCAAGCAACCAGAGCCTAAAGCCGTAGGATGAACCCCTTCCAGGTCTGAACGGATGAGTGGAAGGGTCCTGGTGGACTGGGAGAGCCCTGACTGTTCATGCAAGAGGCTGGAGGTCTCTGTGGGTCCCTGTCACGGAGACAGCAGCAGCAGCAGCTCAGACCCTTGCCCAAACCCAGCTGCTCCACCACCTCGTGTGCCCCTGCTTCCTACCAGAGCTTTGGCCAGCACATTTCTGGAGATCTTATCTGCCTGAGCTTGCTTTTGTAAGACTCCAACCTCTTGTGTCTTCTACCTTGTCCCTGGCTTGTGGGGCACTCCTGGTGTTGCTGAGGGCAGCCCTGTAAAAATAATGTATGTGCCTCAGCAGCTCCTGGCTGTTTCCAGCAGTTCACTGTGGTGTGATGCAGAGGAAGCATTGGCAGATCCACCTGTATCTCACACCAGGGCACTGGCTCACCCCACCATGTCAGCACCTTTCCCAGCACAGCGCGACACCCTGTGTGAGGACAACTGTGACAACAGCCTTTGCAGCGGGGCGTTTGTCTGTGTGCATCCTTTCAGCTGGAGGGCTGGGCAACCACCACTGCAGCGGGGAGTGCTGGGCACGGCTGGGGCCACTGGTGGCCCAATGAAAACGAGACCTGGAGGGTGCTTGACAGGCTTCTCCCTTGCTGCTCACCCTGTGCAGCCTCCGAAGTTCGGGAGATACATGACAGGTTGAAAAACCGAAAACCAGAGGCCACACCTTTAATGCCAGTTTGGAAACAGGTATAAAGCATCTGGTTACCCCCGTCTGGGAAGCTAATCCACAGGGAGCTGAAAGCATCTGGCAAAAAACCTCATTTTGCCTTGGGCTTGATTTGGGGAGGGAAAAAAAAAAAGCAATATTTCCAGTTTTTTAATTGGTCTTTGGCAGGCGCAGAGCTCTGCCTTACAGGATTACTGTGATTATAGGCTGCAGCATGCACTGCAAATGAGGACTTTTGAATACCTGCTCAGGGCCTGGTTGATGTGGGGCATCAGGATGATCTGGGGCAGAAGCGAGGGACATGTTTGTCACCTGGTTTCTTCAGCCATAGAACACAGAGACCTTCAGGTTACATCAGGGTGTACCGTAGCAACTTGCCACCCGTTACCTGACATCGTGGGCTAGGTCCTGCTACCAAATTTCTTAATGGTCACAGCAAGAGTGAATGAAGAGGTTGAGGGATTTTTAATATATCTGGGTGGTTAATAGATATGGCCAGTGTGAGAGCTGGATTTCCAATTTCTTCCTGCTTTACCAGGGCTGATTCCTTTTCTCAGCTTTTTCCATTTTAGAAGTCTGTTACTACTGTGTTGGAAGGTTAATTCTGTTAGGATTCAATTGCTAATGAACAATTTCATACACACTGTTAAAACTCGTTAATTAGTACTATCCATAGGGTCCCTGGGAGCAGGATCTCTGCTGTCAGCTCTGGCTTTCCAAAGGAGCCTGCTGTGGACCCAGCCCAGGCTGCTCTGTGTGTTCTGGCCGTACCCTCCCTGGGCAGTGTTCTCCTGGGGCTTTGAACTGGTTCCCTCTGAAAAGAGGTCTCACCAGTGCCCTGGGCACTATTCCCTTTGCTGGCCCTCAACCAACGGTCCCCATTAACAAGGGTCTGCTTCTCTGCTGCCCCCGTCAGCATCTTCCAGCAGCCCCAGGGGGAACTTGTGCAGGAGAAGGTGCAAGTGAGCAAGATGAGTCTGACATGTAAAACCAGAAAAGGTTATGAAACGTGGCTGAGGGCCTCTGGAAGGTTTCCTCACGGCGAAAGGCGAGGGCAGCTCTGCTCAGCGGCGTAATTGCACAGTTGATTGGCCGTAAGCCACCGCTCCGCACTGTTGCAATGTGTGTCCTGCTGTTGAGACACGCCATGGTAGGAAGCTCTGACACAGCCACCGAGTAACAGCAGCGGCCCCCTGTCAGGGTCCTTCCCATTTTTGAATGTGGGGTAAAAATGGCTGGGAACAGAACTGGGAAACAGAATTGCCATAAAATGGAGAAGAGCAGGGGCCCAGGGTGAAGGGGGGTGGTGGCTCAGCGGAAGAGGTCTTCTGCTGGAAAGGATAATGATGAGCTACAGGTAAGAGTCCTCTCAGAGACACACAGAGTGTCCACAAGGCACTCGCTGATGAAGCCCACATTCGTGTGCCACATGCCCAATTCATCATCCTTTCAAAGCCATTTCACCATTGTTTCTGTTGCAGCCCATTGTAATAGGCTTAGATGGGAATTATGTAAGTGTATTCATTCCCAAAATGACCTGGGGAAAGAAGAGCCTTGACACGTTACGGTGAGAGCACGGGGAGTGCTGTCAGCCCAGGTGAGGTGGAGGGCAGTGTGGATTCCTCTTGCAGTTGTGAAGCCAAGCATGGGAAGAAGCAGTGTCAAACCTTATTTTTAGTTATTTTTTTCTCTGGGAGGACAATTGCTGAAGTTAATATCGCACTGAGGTAGGCAGCGTTTCACCTTCTGAGCCGCTGGCTCTGCGCGCGTCTATTAGCACTGGGGAATTACTACTTCCTACCATTTGTAGGCTGTAGCACCATGTGTTGCTGGTTGCACCCAGCCTTTGATGAAGATGTCAACATGTTTTAAAAAATACAATTAACTTCCAGCTCACCCACACTTTTATTCCACTTCATGCAAAAGCCCCATTAAATACCCTTAGCTCACACACGGAAAGATCGGAGAACTCAAATTTTCAGCTGAGGCTTAGCCAGACTTCCACTGGTGGCCATCCTGAATTCTGGGTCCAAAAGCCTTGCAGCTAGAGTGGAGATTAGCAGCAGCAAAGGTGTGTAAAGATGCAGAAATGAATAGTCTCATCTCTGGAAATAAGGAACAAAACGTATTTAGGAGCAGTGCCCCTGTGCGCCTTGTGTGTATTCATGAACACTGGGGCTCCCAGAGGGTTGGTCGGGGATGGTCCTGGAGCATGATTGACTCAGAGCACGGTGGTGCTCAGCAATGCAGTGCAGATCTCTCTGCAGGCCCGTGATGTTTTCCAGAGCTGTTGAGCTGTGGTAATTTCTTAATGAAATCAGAGAGATGCCGGGACCTACCATCAATTTCCAGCCCCACATAGATGTATCTTAATACAGGGTTTAATTAATGTTCAAATTAATCACCAAGCACTTTGTTTTTTCCATTAACCCGTCTGTATTACGTTTTGATAGTCCGACGGGAAGTGTTCCACTTTGTTTCTCGGCAGTACTGTGTATTCAGTTTTTATTGTCTGTGATAAAAGCAGCTCGGCCTCCTCATTGTCCCGGGGTTTGGTGACAGCAGGGAATGCGGCGCAGCAGAGCTGCAGCCTGGCGGGGAGCGATTTCACTCTTCCAGGCACAATTACCACCCATTACAAATTCCAGGAACAAGCACAACCATAACTTTAATAGGTGACTGCGCTGCAGCAGCACAAAAGGAACGGCATCCCTCCCTCAGCCCAGGAGAACAAAGGAATACACAAAGGGCTTTTGGTCGCAGCCCTGCAGAAACCCGGGCAGTCCCGCAGGCGCTTGGCTCTGCAGCAGAAAGCAGCCCCGGCTGCCCCTCGGCTGCAGCTCCTCGGGCTTCAGAGGACTCTTTGGGGCCCTGGTCCCTCAGGGGCTCAGGCAACACCTGAGTGGGAGCTGCAGGGTCTGTGCTGCTGCCGGGGGGCTCTGGTTCCCTGCGGAGGTGCCTCTGTGTGTGTGTGTGTGTCCCCGAGGGGATGGCACAGGGAGACCAGGACAGTTCTAGGACCAGGGTGCAACTAAGGGTGAAAGGGGTTTTCTTCTGCTGCTGTTTAAAAAGCAGCAATGGGGCTTAACTGAAGTTGTTTGCATTTACTTTCCACACTGCAATTACTGCTGCTTTAAATAAAGCATTTTTTCACTAGAAGTGAAACTGGGACCAAGATCCCGTTTCAGGAAAGGACTTCCCTATCCAGAGAGCACCAAAGTAAATTCCTGGGTTTCAGGAACCACCCAAACGCCCTCGACTTTCCGTCCCTTCAGAGGATTGCTAAGGCGAGTGGATGAAACGGGGCAGAAACAAACGCGAAGCTGAAAAAAATCCCTCCAGTGACACTGCCCGTAACTGGGGACAGCGCAGACGCTGACTGAGGACGAGAGCAAGTGCTGCAAGTCAAACTGATCTTCTTTTTTCCAGCAAAACTCTTCAATTTAGACGATCTCGACCTTATAATTAGTATAAGAAGTACGGGCGTGATACCGTCCGTGTTCCTTTGTCACCCTGTATCACACCCGCCTGCACGGAGAGCCCTGGGAGGGAGGTGCTCAGCGAGGACCCTTCGAGCCTCCAACACCTCAATTGACAAAGGGCTCTGGTTTTCCTGCAGCTGCAGTAACTGATGCAGTGTTGTAGGAAAAGGGAAACTGTCTCTACAGGTTCTAGACAGCACGATTTCCATGCGGGTGCTTTGTAGCTTCCTAATTAATTACTGTTCTTGAAGCAGCAATATCACCATCATTTGTTGCAGAGATTTAATCGCGGGTGACACTTCAGCCTACCCAGACGTTCCCATTGGAATAACCCTGCGAGGTTACTGGTGAGAGCAGCATCTTCCCCCGGGGCGTCTCTCCTCGAGTAGCCCTTTGTGATTGCCGGGCAGTCGAGTTGGATTCGTGGGAGCTGATGGTCTGGACCCCTCAAAGCCACCTTTGGCCACCACTTCTGGCCACCGGACCTGTCTTCTACCTGGGGACTTTTCTGAGCTCGGCTGAAGCGTGGTGATGGGCTAACGTTGAGGAACGTGGGGTAACCCCCACGTTCCTCAACGTTAGCCCATCACCACGCTTCAGCTGATACAGTGGCCTTAATTCTCATTTCACTTCATGGGAAAAAGAAACAGACCAAGGAGTTAAGTGCCTTTTTTTTGTTTTTTTCCTGTGTCAATAATCCGACCCGTTTAAATGTATATTTGTTCTATGTTTAAAATAATGCAAACTATTCAGAAAGCTATGAGAGCTATGAAAAACACAGGGCTTGGAAAACTGGCAGTTTTTTGTGGTTTTGGGGTTTTGAGTAAAGTTTCACAACCAATCAGCCCAGAATAATGTCCGGTAAAAGGCATTTCTGCTTGTTAGTCTATTTATTTATTTGCTTTGGCTTTGTGAGCCAAGGCGAGACACATTGGGAGGAAGGTCAGTGAAAATGCTCCAGGTCCATGAGAGGGTCTGGTCCTGCAGGGTGCTGGGGACCCGCTGTCCCCCTGGTGCTCGCCGGCAAGCGGCTGGAGCACAACCTGCCTGCCCGGGTGGCGCGGGCTCCCAGCCCTCCCTGGGAGCTGGCACGGGAAGGGAAACCAGTGTTGGGACCACTGGATGCTTTACTTTGGCGGCCACTGGTGTCTGTGTGTCTCCTCCTCGGCTGGTGGCCCTGATGGCAGCTGCTTCGATGGAGATCTACCCTTTGCTTGATGCTGCATGTTGTCCCGCAGCCGTCCCAGCCTGCCCCGACGGTGACAGCAGAGCCCTGACCCCCAGCGCTGGCAGGGCTGTGGGTGCAGCCAGTGGTCCCTTGTCCCCTTCCCCACACTGTGCTCACCTGTCTCGTGTAATGTCTTGCTCTTGGGTTTTGGTCCCTGGGACACTGGGAGGACTTGAGCTCAGGAGGGGAGATCCCCCTGGGCGAGTGTGTTTGCTCCACCGTTTGCTCTGCTCGTTCCTGAGTTTCCAGCGAGAGAGGCTCCCCCTGCCCAGGGAGGGATCCAACAGGACTGGAGTGTTGCCCAGGGAACACAGGCAGTCCTGGGGCTCGGGGTTAGTTGTCCCACTGTGCTCCAGCCCCTCTCAGTCATGGCCATGCTGTGGCCCAGCCCCGCAGGGGCCTGAATGGCTGTCCCAGGGCAGAGTGTCCCAGAGCATCCAGGGGCAATGCCTGCAAGGGCCAAATCAAGGGCGCTTCACTCCATGGGTTCTGTTGGTGTCCCTGTGTGTGACAGGTACATGGCAAATACCTGCCACCAGGAGGTTTCTGGTGTGGAAAGAACAGTTTTGAAAAGCAAAGGCTGCAGCCCATCCTGCACAGCCCCCCTGCCCTAGGACCAGGGAGCAGTCACATCCCCGTGAGGATCTCCCCACACAGCAGCCACTGGCCTTGCCAGCCAGCCCAGTGTCACCCCTGTGCATGGGGGACACCTGGACATCTGTGCCATGGCATGGCCGTACCTGCCAAGGTGGGCAGCCACCAGCAGCCACCCTGGCTCTGGAGGATCCCAGGGGGAAGGCTGTGGCTATTTTCCGAGAGCACTGCCACCTTGTGTTGGTCCATCCCTGCTCTGGCAGCGCCATGTTCTGGTGCGGAGGGACACGCGTGCTGTCTGTGGAGATCTGGAGATGGCTCTACAGCCCGGGGCGGCTGTTTGTCACCGCTGGGCACCCTCTCTGGTGGCATGGCTCTGCCTGTGCCACGCTCTGCGCCCACGCGTGAGCCGAGATAATGCCTCCCTTCTGGATCCCGAGCACCCATAGCCCAGTCTGGGTGTCCAGACAAGGAGAGGAGCCTGGAATACCCTGGGCAGCCCTGCAGAGCAGCGTGTTGCTCTGTGCAATATGGGAGGAGAGGCCAGAGGAAAGTCTTGTTGGTTTGTTTTTCTTCTCTGACCTGAAAGGTCAGCCGTAGTTCTCCCCGTCCTCTCCTCCGTGCCCGAGCAGATTGCTGGGAGCCGCACGCTTCCATGGGGCACATTCCGCACTACATTAGTTTAATGGCACTGTCACTACGAATTGCAAACTTTCTCAGCTCCCCCCTGTGCTGGTGAAACATGGCAACATAAGGAACATCTGTTCCCTTACCCTTTGCTGGAAATGGGAAACATCATATTGCATTTTTGTTATTAGCCTTATTTGGATGCCAGTGGTTTTGTTTCTAAACACATCAAGGCAGCTGAATAACCTTAATTGAGTACTACAGAAAAAGCATGGTTTCATGCAAATGCAGCTGCCAGCGTAATTATTAGGACAATACTGAACTTCTATTCCTGAGATGGGTTCCAGTTCCTTGGTTTTTATATTGCTCCCTTGCTGCTGAGTTTCATTATAAACATCTCCACACAAACCGATCTATAGTTAGGCAGTAAACAAGTTAAGTCCTTAATTTTGTACATTAAAAAGCCAAACAAACCTAATGATTACAATGTGCATTTGAGCCTTTATTTATACCCAAATTTATCACCCAATCTTCACTAGGAATAGCTACCGCAGGTAAATCTCTGTCTTACATGACTTCAAACAACCCCCAAGGTTTCTAGTGCAGTTTCATTAAATTCAGCAGATTCCTGCAGCTCCTATGGAAGACGTGTGTAAATGGAATCAATTAATAATTCCCAGATTTAATTATAATGGATTCATTGTTATTGCATGATCGACCACAGCATGCAAACGGCAATTAAGCAAAGCACATATATGCAATTGTCTCGTCCACCCACTATATAGAATCCCTTGGCTATTGAGCTCGGGGGCAGGTCAGAGACCGAGCGCGCAGGCAGCAGCAGAGGCACGAAGCGCGGCAGAATGGGTTCCAGCAGCGGTGTCGGTGTCGTTCTGCACCGCAAGATACCTGCATCTTCACCATGGGCACACTTTTAATGAGCCTCTGGGAAAATATTTTGCTTTTCTCTTATCTCCTTCACCAGGTTACTGTGGTATTCCAGCACACTGTTAGCCAGGCAGGGCTTGCTCAGTTTTGGGCAGGTTTGCCCAGATTTGGAGAGGTCCTTGGTGAAGCCTGGAAATCAGGCTTCTGGTGGGAATGATGGGGGGGCTTTTTTCCCTGCAGATTTAATTAGGTTTACTTTTTTTTTACACCCACAACAGAATTCAAGGCTGCTTTGGATCACCCACAAGGATGTTTGGTGTAATTCCTTGGAGAGCCGTGCTCATTGTGGCAGAACAATTGGGTCTGGTGTCGCAGAGCACCAGTTTCTCTGGAAGGCAGGCTGTAGCTGTGAGCAGCAGAGGTTTCACAGGTCAGGATTGTGTTGTATCAGCAGAACTCTTGTGGGGAAGCTGCGCAGCACGTGCCTGCCCTGTCTGGCTGGGGCTCCACAACTAAGAACGTTTACTCCAATTTAAAGCGGCGCAAAGGTCAGCAATTCAGTGTGGGGGGGTATCTTTGCTGGAGTCATTAGAGCTGATAAACTTGGCCAGATACTTGCTGTTGAAAGAGTGAATACGAGAACAATTCTTCAAGTGTTTATTTTCATTTTTACCATCACAGAATAAGGCAATTTGCAGCAAAACGTTGCATGGAACTCTGCTCTCAGTGCATAAGTCACAAGGGATGCCAGGCTTGGTCCTTTGCTTTAATGCTACAAGTTTGTACCAGGGTTGTGCTCATTCTGCCTCCCCCAGTACCTCCTCTCTGAGAAACACTCGCTGCATACTGTAACTGGTCTGTAGTGGGAAGCCCATACTGATGATATGGACCACGGCAGTGATAGTATATAGCTAATTTTTCCTTTGTAGATCTCATGTTCCCCCACAGCTCCATCATATCCCCTGCTATTATTGCACAGGTCTCCCAATTAACCTACTGTAGTTCTCGGCTAATTAACACGTGCCTGGACCCCAATGCAGTCTTGCCTATGGCTCTAGCAATCAAAACAAAGGCAAAACTGCCTGTCAATTTTTGGATGAGTTGTATTAACCAGGGTAAAAGCTGCAGATGCAACTGAAAAGGGCCAAAAACTGAAAATGAGGAATGAGCGCCGTCCTGTCGAGGGAAGATTGGTGTGGCAGTTTGTTCTGGGCTTTGCTTGACCGATTTCATTCTATTTTAACAGATTTGCATTAGTAACTGTGTGGTGATTTGTAGTTTGAGTACAGTGTGTGCTGTGCTGTATTTGGGATTTGTTGTTAGTAAACAGTCCCGAATGCACGACTTGTGGAGCCGGAGCCGAGTGTTGGTTGTCCGTCAGTCCAGTGTGGGATGTTCTCCATCGGCACGTTTGGAACCCTGAGGAAGAGGAGACAGACCCAACTCCTCCTGGAGTTACAGTCTGTGACTGTCTCTTGTATCAATCAAAGAGGGAAACTTTAATGTGAGTAAAGCACCCTGCTGTCCCAAGACACCAAATTGTTGGAGAATACCCATTTTGTAAATCTGTCTAAGCAGATTCATGTCTTGGGGCTGGACCTGAGACCCTTCCTCTCTTCTGACCAAGCTCGTTCCTGGGAGTTTGCCTGGGCTGCGACTCATGAGCTCCCAGTCCATTGCAGTAGGTGACACCCAGGACACCCCTGACTCCCCGAGCTAAGCGGGGGCGATGGCAGTCCCAGGGAGCCGGTCCCTGTGCTCTGACAGGGCTGTGCCCCACTGCCAGTCAGCTCCCTGCCCCCTTGGGCCCATGGCCAGGCTGAGAGGCTGCTGGCCAGCGAGGGGAGCGGGCATGGCCAGTGCAGGGTGCACCATGGGGGACGGAGCAGTGGGCAGGAAGCGAGGGGTGACTCACCATCCCCATGGCGCTTGCGAGGCGGCAGGGCCAGGCACAGCCCCTGGCTTCAGACGGGCCGCTCCGGCACAAGCGGCTCCTGGGGCAGAATTCATTGCATCTGGTGCTGTTCACTTCCTTTCCATTTTTATCTAGTCTCTCTGGGCTTCCTGTCAACACCTAATGCTGGCGGGGACAGCCCGGTGCCCGCCGCGGCCTCGCTGCGCAGCGCCTGGCCCTGCTGGTGGGTACAGCCAGGGGCTGCCATTTGGCCAGCGCCAGTCCTGGGGTGTCCACCCTGTGCTCCTCTGGGCTCGTCCTCTCCCAGGGGTGCCCTGCCAGGGGTGAAGAAGAGCAGTGGCACTGGGAGAACTCAGTGAAACCTATGACATGGATCCCGTGTTTCTGCCGGAAAGGGCCATGGCAACCATTCACTTGAGTATTTTCAGCTTTTCTCAGGCCTGTGAACTTTTGTTTTTATAGAGTGAACTTGTTTGCCAGGCAGGTTTTCCTCAAACTCTCCCGATGCCAGTAATTAAGGGATTATAGTAATTACCTCACTGGTGCAGATATTGAGTATTAGCGCTTAGGCTCAATGTGCCCACTTTGATTTCTCTGCAGTGACGCTAGGTAGGCTGTGGCTGAACTCTGCTCTAAATGAGTACAGTGTCATTAATGACAGCACCCTTACAATGGGCACTTTTGTGCTTAAGAAGCTTTCTATACCTTAATCCGACCTGATGCAAGCTACACATGCAAATGTATTACAGGTACAATTTACTTCATGGCATTAGCAGAACATAAAAAGAGATTCAGACTGCCCTGTGAAGTGTTTAATGAGCTGTGGGTCAGATCCTGGAGCTGGCCGAGCTCCACAGGCTGCAAGTCGGGGCGTAATGCCTTCCTTTCCCTTTCCTGTGCCTGGCACCAGCCCCACTGCTCTGCTCCTCCCAGGCTCGGGGGCTCTTCTCCTCTGTGCTGGCCGTCGGGGGGTCACCAGGAGTTGAAAAACACCCTAGTCTCTTTATGGGTCGCTTTTCTCTGTGCTGCCCAGCAGGGATGGATGGCAGGGGAATGTGCTGCTGGCTGCTACCACGCCATGGTCCGGGTGCAGGGCAGGCCACAGGCACCCCGAGAGGACACCCCACCCCAGGCCAGCAGCCCTGCTCCCATGGGTCCCGAGCAGGGGTGTCACCTCCATCAAGGCAGCTCTGGTGGGTGACTGTATCCAGCCTGGCTGCCATCCCAGGCACCGCTCTGCCAGCCACTTTCATGTCTGGCCTGAAATGGCCTTTCTCCGAACAGCAGCCTTTCCAGTGCACTGCATGACGGTATCTCCTGAGGTGATGATAACATGGCGTTTCCCTGTGAGCTGTGAATGGGAAGCTGTGTTTCGTTTTGCATTTCGTCTGCTGCAATTAAAGTGGCGATGAAACCGCTCAGGAGCCCCGTGCCCTTCCACTGTGGCCAGGGCAGAGCTCTGATGTTCATGGCTATGAGGTCTGACCCCCGAGCTCCCGTGCAGATCCATTCCACGCTCTGCTCTGCTCCCTTTCTAAACCGGCGGTAAAAGCACCGGTGCTGTGAGACAAGCTGTGCCTGGTGGGCACTGGGAGAGATGTCGCGCTCAACGTGCCTGCTCCTCCTTGGCAGGAGAGCAGCCCGAAGCAATGGCCATGCCCGCAGAGAAATAACCCCTGCCATTTCTACAGCCTGTAACTTGTGTTTGCCTTTCTGCCGGGGAGGCTGTGTGTTCCGTGTGCCATCTCCGCTCGCTTCCTGCCCCGGCCAGCTGTGGATTGATGATAGCATCTTCAAGTTGTTGGACTTCCTCTTCTTGTCTTTAATCTCTTCTGGTTTCAAAATGGCCCCCGCGTTTACAGTTGCCAACCACAGTGGGCAGATAGCCGCAGCTGGCAGGCAGCGCTGCAGACACAGAGAGAGATCTGTTCTTTAGGTTATATAAGGGGATTTAGTGCTAAGATTTGGTGCAACTCAGAGCAGTTTCTGAAACGCTTGGCAGTTAACATCTTAAACGCACTAAATCTTGACATCTTTGAGTTCACGTTGGCTACGACTTGACCCAGCAGTACCTCTCGGAGCAATGACAGCCGTAACGCATTTGTGCTGCAGAGTGTATAGATCTGAAATGTGCCAGTTTAAAGAGGATTTTGTGCTGCACAAACCCCTCGGCCAGCTTGTAGTAGCTTCCCCTCAGACCGTACAGCCCATGCCCTGAACCTGCGGGGGTCAGACGAGCACCACCTTCTCTGTAGCTAACACCTGTGCTCAAAGCCTGGCTAAACCAAGCCTAGTGCAGCCATCCAGTTCTTCAGAAGCAAAGCCACAGGTGATTTTGCTTCCTCTTCCTTTCCTTCTTCATTAAATTCTGGTTTCACAGGGCACAGAGCCTGAAGGAGCTGTGGAGCAGATGTTTTGAAGAAAGCCCTGGCCAGAAGCCACTGGTTGCTTTTGTTTTAAGATAGAGAGGGAAATGTACCTTATTATATATAGGTGTTAATTCCACGATTATGGAAAGTAAGAACAAGTCAGGAAATGCAGAATTTCTTCAGTCAAGTGCTGCAGACCGGCCCAGCTGGGAATGCAGCCAGTGCACAACTGGCGTAGCTGGGGCACCCACACGGGCCAAGGTCATGAAGACAAGAGGAACCGGTCACTTTGCTGTCAGTATGCATTGTTAGTTACAAGCTGCTTCTTGAGCTGGTTTCCGTGGTACAGTCCTGCCATCCTGCTAATGCTCTGGTAATTCTACATTACGGGCTGCCCAGGGAAGTGGCTGAGGCACCATCCCTGGAGGTATTTAAAAGATGGGTTGACATAGCACTTAGAGACATGGTTTAGGGACGGTTTATCAGGGTTAGGCAGATGGTTGGACTGGATGATCTTAAAGGTCTCTTCCAACCTGGACAATGTTAGTTAGCATCACAGTTGAACCCTGGGTGGTGATAGCAATTTCTGCTTCTGAGGTTTCTGCAGCCGTCACCTATCAAGGTGCCTTCAGGGCACCTCATGTCCTCGCTTTCCTCTCTCCGGTCACAGTCCCAGATTGCAAACTGTTGTACTTCAGAGTTTTATTGTAATAGTTTTGTTTAAAGCTGTCATCATCTGCTCAGTGTTTCTTTGGGAGGGAAGTTGTGTTCATCATTCAGGAATGGTGTCCACAAGCAGGTGATCGATATTCAGTTCATGATGCTTCTCCAGACACTGTACCTGCTGCAGGGCCTGAGCGCCTTGGGCTGAAGCCAGTTGGAGGCTGGTATGATCAGTATCATGGACTGGTGGAGGACGGTAGAGGGTTTATCTTCTCTAATCTGTTATCTCCTCTTGTCTCTTGCTTCATTTACAGAATGAGGACAATGTCATAAAAATCCCTTTATCAGCTTGGCTTTAGAGTTGTTTGAGCAGCTTTGTCCAGCCATCTTCTGTTGGAACCCTTATACCTTCTGGGTTTGGTCCAAAGCCCAATCAGGACAAATAAGGCTTTGGGGAGAAATTGGGGAAGACTATGCTGTGTGAGTCTGATAGACAAAACGTCCTTGGAGAGCCCCAGAGCTAACCATCAGCTGCAACCTCCAGCCCCGATGTGCTGGGAGCATGGCCAGGCTCCCAGGCTGAGGAGATGAGATTCATCCTGTGCAGCTCTCAGCTATCTCCTCTTTTTTGACTCCAGGAGGCGGGATGCAGATTTTACTTCCCACACAAGGCTTTGCATCAGTAGGTGCCTCCTGCCTGATGGGGCCTTCTGGCAGAAGAGCTCCTGTGTCCATCTCAGCAGGTTCTGCAGAGCAGTCCACCCAGCAGGGAGGATCCTCAGCCTGAGTGAGCCCACAGCACCCTCTGGGAGCAAGGCTGGCCAATCCAGTGCAGTGGCCCCCAGCAGCACCCTCCTCCCCGGCAGGCTGCTGAGTGGCCTCCACTGCAGTGCCCTCCATCCATAGACCTTTTGTACCATCTGTGCATCAGGACAGAGATCCAGGAGGAGAGGGATGGTGCCTGAGCTGTGCCCTGCAGCGGTGGGGAGGAGGTCAATGGGGTATCAACATGGGTGTCACAGCAGTCTCTCGTCTGTCTGGCCTCCAGTAAACGCCCTGTGTCACACAGTCCACTCCTCTCCTGTCTGTCCGGGAAGCCCCATAGCTGCCAGGGGTGGCCAGCAGCCACCTGTGAGTACATCTGGGGTTTGTTTTTCAAAGTGTTGCTTCCCCCCACCACTCCCAGACTCAGGACAGGGAGACGCCAGCCGAAGGGGAAGGAGACAGTGGAGAGAGAGCTCAGCCTTGTCTCATTGGGCTGATACATGCACTCCCTCTGCCCCCACCTGATCTCCCTGACCTGCCGGGGCAGAAATCAGATTGCCCCTGGCAACAACCCATGTTGGCCTGAAAGCCACAGATTAGCTTCTGAGAAAGCCTGATGTAACTTTTCGTTCTGGTTACCAAGTCTAGAGGGAAGACACCCCCCACACGCCTCCTCCCTCCCCTTGGTTCAAGGCTTTCAGTTTCCATGTAGAAGGTGGTGCTGGTGGGCACCATCCACGTGCTTGCATGGACACGTTTAGATGTGAGCCAGGGAAGAGCTGGTCTCCTCTCCAGGATGCCTCATCCTTATTTCCCCGTTGAGAGTGTACATTTACACGGCACTGACTTTTCAGAGATGTTGAACCAGAGGGGGCCGTAAAACCTCCGCTCGTGGTTCAGCCCAGAACTTTATTTGCCACTGAATATTGCATTAGGGAAATGTTTAATGGTAGGGGAAGACAGAGTACCCTTTCTCTGATATGAGCAATATATTCTCCAGAGCTCAAATCACTACCTTTGCTGAAGCTTAACAGTGTTGTGTTATGCTGTGTTATCAAAGGCTGAATACTGATTTTTGCCAAACTGGTTTAAGTCCAGCCTTTCCCTCCTGGCTTCGGGGAAGGCAATCTGGATTTATCCCATTGATCGAGTGTTTCAAAGCCATCATGACTTCACACTTCCAAAGCCATTACATTTAATCTCATCAATATGAACTGAATATGCAAGCAGCGTAGGAACACTAACAAATGGGGAAGGCCTGCCCTGAAAGCCCAGCAAGACCTGCCCTTATCAGCCCAGGACCTATAAATCACATTCTTTTCCAGCTCATTTAACCTTGGCCAGTGGCTTTATGCCTCAGTTTGCTCTGTTTCCAAAAATGTGTCCAGTTCCTCTCTTGATGCATGGCTAAGGCTCTCTTCTATCGCTGACTCTGTCAACTGGGTAGTATCCCAGCCCCTCCTAATTGTGTAATTCTGCCTCAGTTTAAATATATTGTTCCACTTTTGCTTTCAAATGAGTTGTCTTGGAAAGGGCACTGGCACTGTCAGGTCCCTTTAGCTTTCTGGTTTCTGTGTGCCTTTCCAAGAGGAACTCTAACTTTTTACCAGTTTGTATCTCCCTTACGCTCCCGCCATCGTGTGTGCAGCTGCATGTTGGAGCCCACGAGGCACACATGTGAGAGGGAGGGCGAGACCCAGTTGGGCTTTAATGTGAAAAACTTGCATCTGGGTGCAGCGAGCAGTGCCAGCCCTGGGAGAAGCTGCGGGGGTGACCACAACCCAGCCCCACGGGTCGGTGTGTGGCACCCGAGGGATCTTGTGGCTCTTCCCCCTGGCTGCAGTCAGGGTTTGGGATCAAAACGTGGCAGAGGCTTTGCCATGGCTGTGGTGCTTGTTCTTTGGTGGCCACTGAGAGCTCCGAGCTGCAGCTCAGGAGAGTCCGGGGTACATCGGATGGAGCAGCAGGAGGGTGAGCGCCCGCAGAAAAGGGTCTGTGACCAAAGGGACTTCTGAGACAGGCTGCCAGCATTGGCACCAACAGCAGCTCGTCTGAGCCAGGCTGGTCTAGGGCTGTGACTGTTTCATTGTAAAGCTCTTACAGGGTGTTATTACCCTTAAACAAGCCAGATTCTTGAAGGTTAAATCCATGCACTGCATATAGCAATGTCACCTCCATAAGGACACAACCTGTGCCAGCCTGGCTCTCGGGTCTGTGAGACTGCGGTGCTGCTGCAGTCTCAGACCAGCATGGGGACACGCAGAGCCCTGCCATCCTCCTGGTGCTTGTTCTTGATCAGGCAGAGCTATGACCAGTACTAAGGTGTTTTAAATGGGGCCCTGCACGCTTTGGTGACCGGAGAGCACATTCCAGCGCAGTGGGCTGTACCTCTATGAGTGGTGGCATCACAGAGTGTGCAGTTACATAGATACGTGGGGTTCCCATGATGTGTTGCTGTTCCAGAAGACAGGGTGTAAATCCCTGGGTTTGCTGCAAAACTGCCCGTTTTTGCTGTGGCTGCCAGCCTGTCCTGTCGCCTGCACAGAGCTGGTTTGGGCTCCGGAGCACAGCGCAGGGAGATCTCCGGCAGGGTCATGGGCTGGGAGTTGCACCCTCAGAGGGGACCTGCTGAGCTGCAGCACTAAGAGCTCCCCAGAAGCAGGTGCCTTGGCCATTACTTGGGGCACAACCTTGTCCCAGTAGGTGTTGGGTGGAAAAAAGTGGTCCCTGCCCCTCAGAACTCACAGTCTTTATGTAGCAACTATTAAAAATACTGAATGTTGTTTGAAAGACATGAATGAGCTAAAGGAACAGGTAGAAGAAAAGTATGGGTGGAGTGAAACATTTTCAACCAGTGGCTGATTTACGTGTTTACATTAGCTGGGTTTTAAGTACCCTTTTTATTCCAAATTTTTTTCATAGAAAAATCTTAGCTATAAAATAATCTTCTTTTCCTCATACACTGATAAAGATGTTAAGTAAGAATTCTTAAAACATTTTCCTGCTCTGAGAGACATCGGGATGTAGCAACACCGTATTTAAAAATATTCTTTCCTCTTCCTGGCAAGATTTCTAATTCCAGTGGAGCGTGACAACATCTCCTTCTGCTTTGATAATGTCATGCATGCATGCGCCTGCTGTTACTTGCAGGACAATGACTTCACACCAGAGACAAATGGCCAGGAACTGGCAAAGCCAAAATAAGACTCTGTTTATGTTGATAATAGCTTTATTCTGTGCTTTGTGTGCTCCTTCTAGTGCAGGAGCCGATTCCAGCCTCGGACCAGTTTGCAGCTGATCACCTGCTCGGGGTGGCTTTTGAAGTCACGATGTGCCGCGGGGCTAGAAGGTGTTGGGATTCTCCCAGTGCCCCTTGCAGGGGTGAGCAGCAGCTGGCTTGGCAGAACCTTGACACCAGCAGTGCTGCCATGGCTCCTGTGCCAACACCCCGAGATAAGCATCCAGGGTTAAGCTACAGGCTTTTCTACGTCCTCTCTTTTCTTTGTGTGTGCAGCAAGACAAAGCTCCCCTGGCTGTTTGCTTTTCGAATTTCAGGTGTCTTCTGGTCTGGCGGGGCACCACGGTGGGGCTCACAGGAGCAGCCCTGGAGATGACCCACACTTCCTGGCTGTGAGGAAGCTGGTGGACACTGTGACGTGCTCCCTGTGGACACACAGATGTGGTCTCTGCACCTGAGCGTCAGCACAGGGGAATGTGGAGATGTTCACAGGAACCCTGCCCAGCATGTACCATTTCTGTGAGCAACAGACTTTAACCTTCAGAATTAGAGGCCAGATGAGAAATTAACTCTTTGTAATGGGTATCTGTGGAGTGTGTGGATGGGGGAAAAAATTTGCTCAGAGCCCATGAGGCTGAGTCCTTCACTCTGATTGCTGGTGACCTGACCTTCCCCAAGCTCCTCCCTTTCCACCAGGAGTGAGAGGAAGTAGAGCCTTCCTTTGGTTCACCAGATTTGATCACCTTCCCCATAAGGAAAGTGCCATTCCAAAGCCTGCAGTAAGGGAGCCCTGGTAGTTGTGTTTCCCAGGCAGAGCACCAGTGGGCTCTGTGTGACACCGTGGAGGACAATCCAGCAGAAAGCATAGAGAGCAGAGTCTTGACTCACCGCCATGGGTGCAAGAGCTGTTCTTTGAACCCGCTGCACTCCTGGGAACAGCTTTCTCAGAGATGTGACTCATCTCAGGGGAAGTCCAGGATGAAGTATGGACACCGCCTCCCCAAAAGGGACAGCTGTGATCTCTCACATGGACTCCTCCCCTGGCTGTCGTAGCTCTGACAATGACTTGCTGCTTCTGGGAAGGAGCCACGTGGTGCAGATCTCGGGGTCTTGTCTCTTCACTGTCACTTCTGAATTACTAAGACTGGACCACTACGTGTAGTGCCCCTTCACATTGGGGTCTTTGCCAACAAGGACTTGCAGATGGTTTAATGGGTCTTTCTCAGGAACCAAGGAAGTTTGCATGGGGATTTCCAGAAGCACCTTTTTTGTTTTCACACTTTGCAGAAATCTGATGTACATTTAATCCACCTAGTTCAGGAGTGTCACACACTCCATGGCCTAACCTTGGGCATACAGGCTGGTAGCACCAGAAAATCGGTTCACCGCTTCTCATCAACTCATTTCTCTGCTACAAATAAGCCAAAAAATCTTGGGGAAATTCCTAATCCACAGAGACTTTGGGGAGAGCTCAGAGAGGGGCGCCAGCCCCAGACAGAAAACAACAAAAATGAAGGGTCAGAAAGAACCGGTGAGAGTGAAGAAACACAGGACAATACGCCTATGCTGGGACCATAAAGCTTTGAGAGTTTGTAGCAGCTTTCAAGTGATGGACAGTCCCAGTAGGTGACTGAGCTTTGGGCATCTTCTTCATCAGCTGTGGTAAGGTTTGACAGACAGGGAAGAAAGGAAGAGCATGTGAGACTAAGGGTGGAAAATGCAGATGCATCCAGCATGAAGAGGGTGAAGAGTGTCTGGAGGGCAAATAAATAAGAGAATAGAAAGAATAAGTCTTGAGAGAGCACAAGGATTAGGGGAAGCACAAGGGCTGTTGAAGGACGCAACCCAGGGCAGCTCACAGGGCTCTAAGGACATAAAAACATAGCTGGCTCCAGAAATTTCTAATCTGGAGATGGTTGGCAGCTGGGAGAGCACCCAGGGGAAATGTTGTATGTGCTTACCCTGTGCTCATACTTTTCCCCAGGCATTTTGCTTTTGCCCACTGTTGGAGACAGGAGCTGGATGGACCTTTGGCCTGGCCCAGTGTGGCTGCTCTTGTGTTCTTGTGCTCCCATGTTGTGAAAGAGTTGGAGTCCTTGTGGTGGCTCCTGCGTTCTTTAGCGCAGGCTGCAGGACAAGCCGCGCTTCTCGTGGCACCATTGCTGAGTCAGGCAGGGAAGGGATCTTGCCGACATTCCTCCTTGCTTTGCGCACAACGTGCTGAACACATTGTGAGGAGAAGACTCTGTGTTTCCCAAAGCCAGCTGGGCTCTTCACTGAGACAGCTTTTGCGTAGGTAGAGGGAACTGCTGTGGGTGTTGCTGGTCCGGCTCCCGGCTGGGGAGGGGTGGCAGCAGCAGCTCCGTCTGACGGCGCTCCTTGCTCTTCTGGGTTAGTGGCCAAGCTGTTGGGTTGCTGGGGCTGCCTGGGGAGCCTCTCCTGGGGCGTTCCCCTCACCTCTGCCCCACTGCAGCCCAATACCCTCCATGCTTTGCCATGTCGCCCACAATGTGTTTATGAGGCCAATTTTGTTCCCTGAGGGGCTGGTGGATCCCGTCGTTCCTCTCTCTTTGCTAGCATTTTGGTGGAGGGGACAGGAGAGCTTTCTGAACCTCCCCTCTGGACCTTTTGGCTGCTTCCCTCCTCCCTGAATTCTTTGGCTTGGTTCTCCCAGCTCTCTTGAGGCTGTCATTATCTCCCATGATTAATGCTGCCCTGTTTTGTCTGTCGGCACTGGCATTGCCAAAAGGCTGTCCATTATTCCAGGAATATTGCGGCACTTTTTAAAAATCAGTGTCCACCAAGGAGGCAAAGGTACTGTCAGACTCTCCTGATAGCTGTACTCACCTTCTTTTGCCTCCCTGCTTTTCCTTGCCTACTCATTCCCATGAGGAGCATGACAATATTTCTGTCTATTAGCAGGTAGGAAGAAGGGGAGTCTGCTTCCAGAGTAAATGGGAGGACAAGGGAGGTCAGAGCAATGTTTATACATGCATACAGTGATTTCTCCTTGGTGTATACATACATATGCACTGAACTATATATATCAACAGTGCATTTTTTCTATGGCCGATGTTTTTCTCTGCAAAGCCCAGACCCTACTTCAGGGAGAAACAAGGCTTGCCAATAACTGGATTCAATTTATAAGAAACTAGGTGGAAATAATGATGAGGAAATGAGAAAAATAAGCTTTTGATGAAATAATTAATGACTAGTTGTGACACAATCTCACAGCAGCAATCCAAGGCTCGGGGAGATCAGAGGAGCCCATCCGCTGCCAGACAATGCTTACCACGCAAAGCCAAGTAGCCTCCTGTTTGCAATTTAAAATCACAACCATATACGCGGGCTGCAGTCGGTGGCGGCTTGTTTGTTTTAAGTTCTCTCCTAAGGCACTAACAGCACTCCCCTCGCCCTGCATCCAAGGGAGGAAGGGGCCGGCGGGTTCCAGGCGGGTACGGAGCATGTACGACAGGTCCGGCTCCAGAGCCGCCAGCGCCGGGAGAGGAACGCTTCAACATGGGCCAGTTATCCTGCTGCCACCGGACCCAGCAGAGCTCTGCTGCTGGCAGAGCTGGGCCTAGTGGCCACAACCAGGGCTGTCTGGGCAAGGGAGGGACTGCAAAAGGTGCAAAGGAAAACCAGACCTTTTATCGGGAGGCTTCTGTTTGCTCTCACTGAGTCCTCGCCCCCATCGCTGATGGTTTTCGTGAAGCTGCAGGTGGACAAAGTTGAAAAACAGTTGGCCCAAAATATTTTTAGCAGAAGTCTCAGGCATTGATTTCTCCCTGCCTGCAGAGCCGAGGGGGAGCCATGGGAGCGGGCTGGTTAGCTCAGGAGCTGAAGGGGATCTGCCGTGTCCCACGCACCCGGCTCTGCTCCCAGGGCAGCCAGGGCTCAGCTGTGCCGACTGCATCCCTCTGCCCGAGGGAAGGGGGCAGAGCCTCGGGGGGAGCACCAAAGGGGCTGCTGCTGCTGGGGAGGCTGCTCAGTCCCCGGAGCCGGTCTACAGCTGGTCTGGAACCCCCGAAACTGCTGCCACACAGGTGGCCACAGCGTGTGTGTGTCACAGCGTTATCTGTCGGTGCTGGCAGAGCCGCTGCCACCTCCTGAGTCCTGATGGGGCTGACAGAGCCCCCTTCTCCCCTCCCGGCTGTGGGGGTACCCCCTGGCACTGGGCTGCTCCGACACCCCCTGTCCCCAGCAGAGGGGTAGGGGACAGCCCACTCCTAATGGCTTCCAGAGGTCCTGTTTCCAGCTCGGTCAAGGCTCTGCTGAGTCATTTTCACGCAGGATGAGTTATGGCTGTGTTTAAAACCTCTTTATTACCCTTCAGTAATCCAGAGTTCAATCTTGCGTTTTTAATGTTGCTCTTCTAAAGGGCAGATTTGTATGTAAAACACTTTACACTTTGGTTTCCTCCTAAATAATAACTAACGTTGTTCTTCTGAGTGCTTTATGACATTAGCTAACTAGTCCTGACAACACCCTGCTTTTCCATATGCACAGCAGAAAGCTTGGATGAGCTTCTTAAGCCTGCTGTTTCCAATTCTCATGATTTTATTGTGAGTCTGGGGTGGGCTTTTTCTTAAGTCCCAGCTCCTGGAAGCACAGGATCACATGCCTCTCTCACTTTTCATTTTTTTTTAACAATAAATTTCTAATTCTTCCAGTTGCAGGGAAGAGCCTGGAAATGTAATCCAAACGCACTGCGAGGCTCTGAAAGCAGATGCCAGACAACGAGAAGCCAAGCCGTATTGCCATTGAAAAATCTCTGAAGTTTGAAGGCGATCTAAGCGTGCTCCAGGTCTTCACCCATGTCTTCTGAGTGTGGAGGGGCTGGGCAGTAAATAATAACTCATATTGCAAAGAGGCAAAGGCAAATAAAGTCTTCAGGGATGCTAATATTCTCCATCTCCTCTCTCTTTCTTGCTTCTTTCTGATTCTCGTCCTGCGTGTGCTTTGCTTTCCACATTGTCAGTAGTCACGTTCCTCACAGTGGTAAAGAAAAGCATACAAATAAATCTTTGCTGGAACAGAGCATATTTTAAATCAAATCAGAATTTTACAAACAAATAAAATCAAGGTTTTAAACTCTTCCATCTGTTACTGTGTGCCTGTGGAGTGCCATGTGCGGCCGGCCGGGGCGGGCAGCGCCTGACTCTCGGGGCTGCTGTAACACAACAGCCACTGCTGCTGCCCGTGCTGCTACTGCTGCTAGGAAAATAGAATTGGTAGTTGTTAAGTAGAACTTGTAATTGTGAGCGTCTCCTTAGAAAGGTGCAGGGAAGCGTGCAGCAGGCTCTTCTTCCTCTGTGGCACTGCAAACCAGCAGCTTCCATGTGGGAAGAGAAGCTGGGCAACAGAAAGTGGTCAACGTATTGACTACGTGTCACAGGTTTTGAGTTTCTCCTACTTTCTCACTGGTTTTATACTGACCCATTTAACTTCTCCCATTATCTACTGCTGACACGGTCACAGACCAGAGGCTGTAGCTGGCTGACTACGGGGCAGCAATTTAGATTTGTCTCACTAGGTTTTTTGTCTTGTGTGATACTTGCTGCTCTAAAATTGCTATTGCTATTCCGTTTATACATTCTGCATGGGAACCTAATGCTACTTTAATGACTCTATGTGTGTATTTATTCTTTAGCTACTAGAAAATCTCTATAAGACTTTAAAGTCCAGAGCTTCCTGAAGGAAATATTTCCCAGCCTGCTAGATCTTAGTGATACAAGATCATCTTGATATGTATTACAAAGCATACTTTTCCTCATTTTCTCCCATGACTTCCAGAGGAATGTTCCTGTGGCTCCCTTGTCCCCCCGAGTTGGATAACTGCCTCCCTCTCACTTCTGCTCCTTTGAGCGCCTCAGTCGTGCTCACTGCTCTTTAAACTGGTTTATGATTGCTCTTGTCAACAGCAGGCCCTGCTACGGGCAGAGTGCGACCAGCACAGGGTGCTCCGGGTGGTCCCTTCAGGCATCCTAAGAGAGCGAGAGTGTAAGAGAGCGACCACCGCCTCTACAGAGAACTTTTCTGAGCCTGGGAGCAGAGGAGTACTGGAAGAAGAGCCTGAATATGTGAGTAAAAATTAATGAATGATTCTAAAATGGCTGGACTGGAGCTTCATGCTGAAGAAAGTGCCCAAGACTCCAGTTGGTGAATTTGCTGATATCACACGGGTGAATTGCTATCAAGCATCTGAGAACTAGCAGCGGGTCCTTCCCAGCAGGGAGCTAGCTTCATGTGAGACCCTCTCCTCTCCTCTTCCCCCAGTAAGAGCCCGTTCTGGGGGGTGCCTGGCTGAGCTGGCTGCGGTGGTGTGACTGGGAGCCCCGGCAGTGCCAGCCCCCCAGCAGGGAGCAGGCTGACAAGGTTCTTGGACAGTGCATGCCAAGGAGGGAGTAGATTTATACAGGGATGGTTTAACATCAACATTAGGTGTCTAATCAGATGGGCATTTTTTTTGCATGCATTCTAGCATAGAAGGAAAGAAAGGCTGTGGTTGCAGCATAAGGGCTGACAACGAATTTATGAACTGACAGGTAGGTGTTGTTATGCCTCAGAGGATTGGCTGCTCTTTTCACAGTTGTGTTCAGTGAGGGGTATGCAGCCCAAAGGGCTGGCGTCTGGAGATGTTCTTCTCCAGCCCCAGACAAGCACTGGTCTTCCAAGAAGGCGATAGCAGGGGAGAGTGAGCTGCAGGCAGGTGGTGGTTAGCTCGCTCTGCCCTGGCAGATTCCTCACTTCAGGCCACAGTTTCCTGTGTGAAATGAGGGGTAGTGGCAGTGCTGTACCTTTTGGGGTTCCTGAAGAGACTCTGTGAGGGGCTGTGGGATGCACGGGCAGTGAGTGAAGGCAGGGGTTTGTATGTACAGGGTGCTCAGTGAGCTCAGGAGGGTACTGATCCTGGAGAATGCCTTGCTGAAGTGGGGCATGGGGAAGGGACACATACAGCTCTGGTTACACGTGCCACGCTCCTCCGTGTCAGTCCTTGGGAGATTTATGGAGCAATTTCAGTTTGTTTTCCCCTCTGCAGGCAGTGGTTCCTGTTTTCCCCTCTGCAGTGGTTCCTGTTGTGATGATTTAACACACACCTTACAATAGAGCGACTCAAGGCAGGGGATAGAAAGATTTACTTCGCTGGTTCTGCAACGAACACCCCCAGTGCCCAATGCGCTGTCGGGGCTCCCTGCGCGGTGCCCGCAGGGTTGGTCCAAGGCCTCGTGGTGGAAGACAAGGAGAGCCCGGTCATACCTGGGCACCAGCTTCGTCCCCGTGTTTTGGGCACTTTTATTTCCTGCAGAGGCAGTTCATTTCACATGCAGCTATACCTCTCCAACAGCTCCTGAAGCAGCTTAAACAAGCTTCACTCCAGTATTTGGACATTGACCTGCTTCTTTCTTGTTTGTTTAGTGAAACTGCCGCGAAACTGGCCCAGCAGAGTCCAGAGTTGCACAGACAGCGGGGCTGTGTTGGGTCCAGCTTTCCCCTGCAGACAGCCTGTGCTTTCTGAGGAGCAGAGATGCTCCCCAGTACGGAGCCCAGCTCCTCTCTGGTGAAACACCACTGGAAGAGGCAGCAAAACCCCTGTGGCATGCAGGGGTTTGTACTAGAGCGTGTGATCAGCTTGCAGTCCCTTTCATTTCAGGATTAGGCTCTGTCATACCTTCGTGATACACAAAGCTGTGGCAAACAGATCGGTCGAGGAGTCTCCCCCACGCTGCTGTGCATCCAGAGCAGCTCACCTGGAAACAGCTCTTACACTGGGACTCCCTCAGTGACCCTGAGAGTTAGTTTGTCCTACGGTAGCTTTTTGTTCTTTACACGTGAAAGTACAAATTGTCGTGTTTGTTGATTTGGGTTTTTTGAGGCAGAATTATTCGCTAAGGCTGTAAATATTTAAATCCATCTAAATATTCTAGAATATAAATGCTATTCTATTGAATATTTTAATCTGAACAGATAGCACCTACCTTGAAAATGTACTATAAAGGCCATAGTCTCTAATTTAAACTATTAAAAACAGTCTCACTGAAGCTGGTCAAGAATGGTATCAGTTCTGTGGTCTGTGGTGAATAAATGGCAGTGGTAAAGGGGGTGGCTAGTATCAAACCAGGAATGGACCACCATCAGCAATACAGAGCTGGCCATGCCTTTAGAAATTAGTCCTTGGGGGGCTTGTGGAGGCTTCCTGTGACCTGGAGGAGACTGGAGCACTGAGAAGTCTGCTTGGAGAAATAGGCAGATCTTTAAAACTATATGTTTGCACCAGTGAATTAATTCAGAGACGTGTTTCCTAAAGGGGTTCCCTGCAGGGGAGCTATTAGACATGTTTTAGCCTGAAACTTGAGCTGGCTGGAGAATGGAAATTGTGTTTCACAGACGATTTTGAGATTTTGAAATTTGTTTTCATTCCAATTCAGAACAAAACCTCAAAATGTTGAAATTCTCCACAAAGGAAAATTCCACAAAAATAAATAGTTTTGGCTTATTCAGATCATTACAACTTTTAAAAATGCATATGTTATATAAAGTAAAAAATCTGAATGTTTTGGTCCAAAAATCATTGGCGTTTTTTTCCTCAAAAAAAAATGTTGGTAAAACGTAATAGTTTCACAAGACATTTTGATTGTGATAGAATGACATTTTTGAAGGAAAGCTACTCCATTAAATAATTGTCCATCTGAAGTTCATTAGAGTTCCTATTGCCAGTTACCCAGACCTTTTGCTGTAATGCAAAAACTTTACAAGTGGTCCAGCGCGGGGGCCACGGTCTGCAAAGCTGCTGTTTGTGGGCTTCTTAGTGCTCCTTTGTGCCATGGTGAGGCCTAGAGGGTCCCCTTCTCCTTGGCAAGGCAGGAGCTGTAGGAAAAGAGCACTTTCTCAAGGTGTGAGAGAATTGGCTTGAGGTTGCTCTTGCTGCTGCTGAGCCCCCTGACACTCTATGATTCGACGAAAGGCTCTCCTTAGCAGGGCAGCCAGCAAACCAGCCACTGGCACCAATGCTGGCACCTTCCATTGAGGGGAAACGACCCACAGGAGGAAATGTGCTCCTTCTCTGTCACTAGCAGGGCAAAGTCCATGGCAAACAGGCTCCAGGACACTTCAACAAACAGCAGCGTCAATAGCCCATATCCCAGGGCTTGAGAGAGACAATGCTGACGTGCTTTCAGTGTCTGTGCTGAATTTTGGAAGACTTGTGCTGTTCCAGGCTGACCGGAGCAGAAGGGAGCTCCGTTTTAAATCCTTGTCCAAATATGAACCATTTGGCACCACAAACAGATGGAGGATGTCTCTCTAACTGAAGACTACCTGAAGAGGAGCTCTAGATGATACAATAAACATTGGCCACACTGTGTTGTGTCCATACAAGGCAGAGAGAAGCGATGGGCATTGCCCTGCATTTGGTGCAAAGGCTGTGAAAGAAAATGCCCACCTGTACTGGCCGCCCTCCCACTCCTCCTTAGGGGCCTGGGCAAAATGGATGGAGCTAAAAGACTTGGATGGTGCTGCTGCCTCCTTGTTTCTGATAAGGGAAGCGTATTTGGTGTGTGTCACAGACAATGCCAGTGGCAGGGGATGAGGTTATTGGATGACAAACCTGGTCCCACAGGTCTGGCGAGATTCTTGCCCTGCATGCTGTGCCAGAGGAGGAGGAGCAGCAGCCTTTGGGTCCCTATTGTATGTACACAAAGCCAGCATGTTGTCTGCAAGTGGGATGTTGGGACTTGGACAGTAATTCTGGAATATGTTTTTCTCCTTGGGATGTTTCTGAACTGCAGTCAGCGTGCTCCCCACTAGAAAGTGACATGTAGGAGCCACCCTCTCTTGTTGAAAACTTGGTAGAACGTCTGTACAATATTATGGTCACCAAACTATGTCTAAACCTAATTGGTTGCATGTGGGATTGATTGCTTTAATATAAAGAACTGAACGCACTGAAGACCTGCCAGAGGTTGTGGAAAAGATCAAAGGAGGTCAGATAAAAGGCCAAATGTCACGAGCAATTGTAATTGCAGCACTTTGGTTGAAGGGATCCTGTCAGCTCCAAGCTGTGGCTGTGGTCTTTCGTCTGGTGCGTGGAGATGGGCCTCGGCAGGGCCTGTGCTTGACAGCCATGTCCATCCTCTCATGGAAACACTATGGTCCAGGCAGCTGCGTGGTTTTGTCTTCAGCCAGAGCCAATAACTCATCATAAGGAGCTCAAAATGTTTCAGTCCTCCTGGAAGTAAAAATCCTTCTTGAGAAATTTATTAATGAAATGTCTTAAACAATTGTCAGAAACTCCATAAAAGCCTCAGGAAAGAGGCACCAACCTTCCTGGTAACCCTGCCACCCTCCCGTTTCCCTAAGGACTGCAGAGCTGTTACCATCATCTCGTGCCCCTGCGCAGCAGCCCCACTTGAAGGCCCAGAATTCCCTGTATTGCAAAGAGAAACCATTACAGTTTCAAGTCAGGGATCCAGGACTTGCCATACCTTCGGAGCCCACAGCACGGAACTGCTCCATCAGCTGTAGGTTCCTTTGGGGAAGGAGCTCAGTGGAATCCTCACAGAATATTTGCACTAACTTGCGATAGGTTTCTAGGCCAAACCAAAGTGCCGTGAACTTATTTTTCCATCATCTAATTGTATCAGCTGTTCCTTGTTGGTTTGCTGCCATCTCTGAGCATGTGGAACAGCTTTGCTTGGTGTTCGAAAGCAGCGAGTGTTGCTGGGTCTGGAATGAGGACAGTTTTGGTGCAGAACTTCAGCACATGCCATGAAGGAAGAGCAAAGCCTCAGCCACACAGGGGCCATCGCCAGGAGAAGCTGACCTCCCTGAGGGCTGTGTGGTACCCGGGGCCAAGGGCTTGTACCAGGGCCAGTAGGCTCTTACAGGGCTCCGTCTGTGCCATGAGAGTTGCGGGGAAGAGCTTATTGGACATCATGAGATGTTGCCATTAGGGATGCACAAGGCAGAGGCTCAGCTCCCACGCTTGGGCTTGGTCTCCATTTACATTTCATAGAATCGTAGAATGGTCAGAGTTGGAAGGGACCTCAAAGATCACTGAGTTCCAAGCCCCCTGCCCTGGGCTGGGACACCTTCCACTAAACCAAGTTGCTCAAAGCCACATCACACTGGTCTTGAACACCTCCATGGCTGTCCCTGCATCTCCTCTACCTCAGCACCAGGGGCTGCAAACAGCCAGGGTGAGGGGCAAAAGCAGAATCTTGCCAGATGCCAGGTTTGTTCTGCACCAGATACCCAAAGGCTTTGGGGGCTTTTCCCATCTCTAGAAAGGTCTCTGTACCTGGCCCTGGACAGTTTAGGGCTGGTCTTCACCGATGGGCTCTGGGTGAATTATGCTTTCCTGTTCGATGTACCAGGAACTCCTGAGATATGCCTAGGTACAAGTCCTGTAATTAGGGGAGGGGGGATGTTAGCAAATTAGACTGCGCTGAGCCCAAGGGCCTCACTGAGGTGTGAGGTGACGCTGCGTGCTTGCTCTCTGCCCGGGGAGGACACTGCCGCACAGCAGAGCTTGGGGTGTTCAAGGAGGGCAGCAGCCGGTGTGAAGCCCACCTGAACTGAGGTCATTTGAACACAAGCTCCTTTGACTGAACTCATGAGCAGATTTTAAAGCCTTTATTTCCTCCAAGACCAGTTTGTATTTAGACACCTGTGAAGGGCTGTGCCCTTGGCACCCACCAGCCGCCCGCGGCTCATGAAGGGGCTGCCTGGGCTCCTGGCAGAGGCCGGGGCTGGTGCTGAGCACTCCAGAAATTCCTCTCTAGCTCCCATTCTGTTTGTTTGATCACCTTTGCAGAGCAGGCCACCTAACAGCCGCCTTCTGAAGGGCCCCAAATTAAAAAGCCCCGAACACTCCATGGCACTAAGTGGTGACTCAGAGGGGGGTTGTTTTCCCCTGCGAGACGCCCACGGGAGCTGAGGCGGTGGCTGGAGTGTCCCTGTGACCTGGGCTTGTGACTTCGAATGGCCTCAGCCTTCTCCACACTGGGCAGAGACGGCAGCGCCTCCGAAGCACTGAGGGAGAAGTCCATTATGTTCAGAAGCCAGGAATTAGTCACCCTTTTTTTTTGTTAAATTAGTATTTCATTAATTAGTACTAATTTAACAAATGAGTGCCATGATTACCTTGATTAGGACTAGAATGGAGGGGAAGGTGTGGGATATTGTGGAGTATAAGTGGAGCTAGGGGCTGATGTCCTGCCAGGAGGGAGGATGCAGCCCTGTGGGTCCTGTGGGGCTGCGGGGATGGAGAAAGCATCCACTGTCCTCATGTCCCCAGAGGCAGAACGTTGCAGGCTCCTGCCCTTTGGTGCCAGCGGGAGGGTTGTGGTGGGTCCCTGTTTGCATAGAGCCTGTTGCAGGGACAGGCAGAAACCTGCTAGGGAGGAGGAGATGATACTTATGGTGGGAGAGGGGAGCCTGAACCATTGTCATGGAGCTTCTGTCTGTGGTGTCCCCTTGCAAATGCAGGACAGACACCTTTGGAGCTGTCATGACCACAGTGGGGTGTCCTGGTGACAGTCCTCATCTCCAGCTTCTACCTGCTGCCGTCAGCTCCCTGCACTCAGCCTGTGTCCTTGACACAGACACCAGGACCCCCCCGAACTCCCAGGGTAGAGATTTAAGTACAATAAGCAATTTTGCAACAGCCTCTTCCCTCTGTGGTGCTGCCTGACTAGAAAAGAGGGTGAAATCTCTGCAGGAAACCTTGGATACATCCCCTTCCAAATCTGCGCATGGCATCCCTGCCCCTTTGGTGCTCGGGGCAGTGGGGAAGCTGAGTGCCAGGCTGGCACCTGGAACTGCTGCCCTGGGGTGGCCTGGGCTTCTCCAAGACACACAGCTCCTCCAAGACATAGAGCTCCTCCAGTGCCACCAACCTCATCAGCTCCTCCAGTGCTATCAACTCCGTAAGCTCTTCCAGTGCCACCAACTCTGTCAACTCTTCCAGTGCCACCAAACCCAGTCAGCTCCTACAGCGCTGCCCCACCTAGTCAACTGCTTCAGTGCCACCAACCCCATCAGCTCTTCCAGTGCTACCCAACCCAGTCAACTGCGCTGGAACAAATTCCTGTTTTCTTCCCCAAATCCCAGAGCTGTTGAGCTGATGGTGCGTGTCTCTGGTGGGCCGCTGCGCAGCCCCGTTGCGCTCAGGGATCACTGGCCAGAGCAGTGGTCCAAAGGAAGCAGCAATTATCTGTCTGTTGTCCCTTTGCTGCCTTTTTGCAGGGATGACTCCTTGACATCAGGCCTATGGAGTCTGCCCCTTAATAGTAGTTTTAAATGGTCAAGAGGTTACAGCAGTGAGGAATGTTAGTCAAAAATGTCTCTGTGGAGTTTAAACAACCAGTGTTTTAGGCAGGGCTTGGTGGGTTAGTGTCCCTGCACAAACAACTAGAATGTGAGAGTCTGGGCTGGGAAATACTTAAACTGTTTGGAAAAACTTGTTTTGTGCAGCTTGAGAGTGTCCCTGGAGGCTGTGGCCCGATGCCATGACTCCTGGTAAAGGCTGGGCTGCAGTAACAATGAAGCTTTTATGGGGAAGCTGGAGTACAATCAGAAACTTTTTGGTCCCGAGGGATGATGGGGAGGGGAGTTCCTGGGTTCAAGATGTCTGGCACATTATGCGCCGTTCCACCAGGATTTGGGGGTGTTCTATGGCATGCAAGGTATGCAAATTGCTACATGTGTTTTCAATTCTGCTGTGCCGTCTTTGCTGGGTGACCATTTTCTTGACAGAAGACAGGATGGGCTGGTAGCTGGAGAGGAAAGGCGTAGTTGTCTCACCAGCAGTATTGACCTGTGAGAGCCTGTGGGTTTGGTTCTCCAACGTCTCCTGACTGGGTGGCTGCAGACCCTTCACTGGTCAAGCTCCTTCTAGAACTGTGAGGCATCTTTGGTGAGCTGCTCCTTACCAAAGTCATCAGGTGTGCATGTAGGAAGAATCTCGCTCCTCCTCGCTATTACTTATCCTTAAATCATTTGCGGGCTGTACCGAGCAGATGTCACAGGAGATCTAGCAAGTTACTGGAGTATCCACTCGGCACTGGAATCTCACTCCAGATTTCCTTCAAAGGCATCCTGCTGCTGCTAATTAATTTGAAGGCTTTGTTACAGGAGAGAAGGCACTTTCTATTAGACATAGACTTCCATTACTAATGGTGTTAACTACTAGGAAAACCAGGCTGGATCAGCGCTACAGACCACAGGAGAAGGTACAGGGCCATTCCAGAGGGCTGAGCTAGCACTGCCACCGTGCATGTGTTCCAGCACCTGGTTCAGGGACATCAAGTCTCATCCAACAGCCATGGAAATCAGTGAGAAGATTCCTGCAGGCTTTGGTAGCTAACCCAGCATGGGTGAGCAGGTCGCTTCTGGCCAGCCTGTGACATGGGCTGGTGGCCATACCCCTCACTTGCTGCTCACAGTAGGGCTGACCCAGGTTCTCCTGGGCATGGGGAATGGGCCTTGCACCAACAGAGCTGGGGGGCAGAGAGGAATCTATCCTCTTGGATTACAGAGATGTTGTTACTGAGCTGGGACTGCCCAGAGATTAGTTGTCGGATTCAGTGGATTTTATTGCTGCTGCCTTTCCTTTCCTGGACTCCAGAGGAAGCGAACCAGGGACAAGGGGCTGGCTTGCCAATGGAGTCCCCTGCCAGGACCCTGTGTCCCTTGATTTGTGTGTCGTCCCCCTTGTTTTTGCCGGGGTTTGAGCTTGGGGCTGCCTCCAGGTGGGAAATGCTGAGTGGCCCTTGATGACGGCAGCACAAACCAACCCTACAAAGGCAGGATTTGTGATTTACATTTCCCACAACAAGCATATTTATTCTCTTAAGACAGGAACAAGTACGAGCTTGACCAGATTCATCCTGTGCGTTTATTCTGCTTGTAGACATTTTTGCAAATCTGTAAGTGTAGGACAGAGAGAGACAAAACATCTCCCATCGCTTGGGCAGTAACTCACGGGCTGTGTGCTCTGCTGCCTGTAACAGCACCAGCATTTGCTTCAGATCTCATACAAAATAGACTTTATCGTGACTTTTGCTGTGTTGTCTTTTTTTCTTGAAGGAAACGAGTAGATCGTAAAGGCGTAATAACTGCGGCAGAGTGATCTACTGCTCTGACACCCGCTTGCCACAGGAGGAACGTGAGGTCTACGTTTGTTTCTGCTAAGCTAATAACACCTGATTGTTATATTCATGAGGCTGGAAACCTGCAGTGGCAGGTGCTGGTGCCTGCCCAGGCCCTGTGGCGTGAAGCTCTGCTTCAGTGAGGGTCCTACACAGTCTGCAGTTTGCTTAATTTGCTTGTTACAGATGGCAGCAAGTTGAAGGTTCACACCATCGGATAGAATGGCTTGATTCCATCCATCCGATTGGCAGAAGAGGTGACTGATGTAGGGATGGTGTAGGGAGGTGACCGGTGGCTTCGGGGTGCTCTGGTTTTAGGTGATGGACCACTTGAATGACTTTACAGGCACCAATGTCAGGAAGCACTGCCCCTGGTTCCATTGCCTTCTGACAGCCACAGGCTGCAAAAGCTTTTCTTCAGCTGTTGGTTGAGCTCAGCCGTAGCCCTCTCTGGGTGTTGGGTGGGCACACGGGCAGGGTGGCTGCAGTGGCCCCGGGTTGCTGGAGGGACCCAGCGCTGTGCCAGCCCTCCCCAGTCTCTGTGGGACACAGCGTGTCCTACAACACGGAAGATTTAGTCATCTCCATTGGAAGGAAGTTGTTTGTGTTAATGCTTAAAGGTAAGGCGAGACAAGGCAAACTCGTTGCTTTAGAACACGGGTTGTGCCGTTGATGTACAGCAAACACAACAAACAAAGAGTCTGCTGTGGCATTTACACTCACCGCAAATGCATTTGCAAAATAGGATTATTTGCCATCCAATAAAATAGTACTGCTTTTAGGCAGAAACTCTGTGTGTTCAGTGAAGTGTGCTCCTCAACTTTTCTTACCATTTATCAACCCAGCACATTCCTCCCCATTTTTTTTAATGCCTTCCATTAATAGTTAAGAAAAACCTAGGGAAAACAAACACTCTATTCCTGATTGTTTATTCACCAGTCTCTTAGGAACCATAATTACGTCTCCCAGGAATTGTGTGTTTTATCATACTGTATATCTTAAAGAGCCACTTTAGGTAAAATAACAAGGAGTGCCTTATGAAGGAAAATTGGATTCATTTTAAGACTTTTTTAACCCTCCAAAGAATGGCTCTTTGTTTACTCCTTTAGTTCATGTGGCAACTTGCCCAAGTAAATACTATGCTGCATAAATACCAGAGATTGGTATTTATGATATTACATAAACATACTCTGAATAATGAGTCATTGTTGCAGTGAAGAAGAACACAAGCAATATACATTGCAGTCAGTGCGTTATTTCTCGTCACAGAACTAAGAGGCACTGCAGCCCCGTAGTACCAGGTGATGCTGAGAGCCGAGAGGAGGAGTCCTGTCTGTCCTTTGGCATAGCTCAGTTTACTAAACAAAAGAGAAAATAGCCCAAACAGGAGTGTAATGAGGGTAAGAAATGCAGCAGGCCAGTCATCGATATGCAGGGAGGGTGGAGTCAGTGGTTGGGCGTATTTTGGGGCTGATTGGCAAAACGGTTATTGCTCTTTAAACTAAAACCTCACCCCGTACATTCATAGCGCTGCTGTGGGAGGGAGCCGAGCCCTCGGGGTTCATGCCTGGTTTTCACTCATGCAGCCACACTTTCAAGTGAGTTTATTTCTCAGAGCCTTAGCTTACCCAGCTACAGTGTCATTAAACATCTACCTGCATTTCAGCAAAATTGTGTGTGTGCCCCTGTGCCACACTTGGTGTCACTGCCCGGTGCTGTCTCCCCTGCTGCAACAGAGTTCTGATCCAAGGAATCAAAATCCCAAGGGGAAGATGCCAAAGCTTCTCTTTTAAAGCCAGTGGGGTATTAACAAACTTTATTTTTCAAATCCAGGGCTGTGGCCTGTCTCGTCCGGACAGCAAAATAAAATACACTCCAACCCTCAGAGGGGCACTGAACCGCTCCTTTAAAAAGGATGATGGAGGTTGTCACCCATACTAATGCACCAGCCTAAAAGTGTGACTTTTCTGAAATGCTCCTCTTTTCTTGAAGCAGCCACAGCCCTTCAGGAACAGCAGAGGAATCCCAGAGGAGCATTCCACAAAGTGGGTGCTCGGTCCTCCTAAAATGCAGAAGTTTGGGGGTGCTCTGTGGCGGGTGCACCCTGCGTCGTGGATGCAGGTTTGTGCGTTGTGAAGAGGGGTAGCTGCTCATGTTTGCTGTGGTTTATCAGCAGCAGAAGACACGTCCTGCCTAGGTGTGAACAAAGGGGTGACCCGGGGAGCAGCCCTCCTTTCCCCCTGCGCTCTCACCTGAGAGGATGGGGCTGGGTGTTCCCAGCAGCCTCGCAGAGTTGGTGGGTTTAGGAAACTGCTGCATCACCGCCTGGTTGGTGGCTGTTTGTTGTGGTTATTTAACTGTACCTTATTCCTCTAACTTTTACTAGTTCCTGGTTTTACTTCTTTCGACAAAGCCCACCGTGTGCAAGCAGAACTGATGTTGTCCTGGGTGCTGTGTTCTATTCCATCTGGTGTGCAAGCTCTTAGGGGACAAACGGAACACTTGTTGACTGGTTTTTGTACAGGGCAGGAGGGAGTGGAGGTGATGGGAGAACAGAAGGCTGCTGCTCTGCAAGGAGCAAGGTTCAGAGGATGTGTCCTGGGCCAGGACCCACGGACCAAGAGTTTGCTGAGGCTGTGCTGGTGAGGCTGGCAGTGACTGCCGTGCCCTCTGTGCTGCCCTGGCTGACGGGAGGTTTGTGCCTGGGCCACTTGCAGACGCCACCTGAAGTGCTGCAGGTGCCAGCAGAAAGCTACACCTCCAAGGTTTGTCCTTAATTCCTGTTTTCCAGGAAAAAAACGGAGCAGAAATGTCTATTGGCAAAGTTGAGAGAACAAGAAATAGGTTTATATTTCAAACTCACCCATAGTTCTATTTTTATTTTTTTTTATTATTTAATTGGTGCCACTGCCCAAAGCCTCCAGTTTTGTGGTGTTTGGTGCCTTTCAAACACGTGCTGGGACATCACGCCAAGACATCACTCCTTTATTTGGATTTTGAAGCCATGCCTCGCTACCAGTTATCTCAAAACACATACCAAAACCTGTCCCAGGCAGCTTTAACCTGAATTCTTTCCTCACATTGTTTGGGGTCTGCAGTTCTCCCTTCCTGGGAGACGAGGTGGCAGCCTGAGGTCAGCACCAGAGCCGATAACAAGTCAGCCCCATGCCGGCCCCACAGAAGCCAGTGGGAAGGTTTGGGTGGACGAGTGTGGTTTTGACTCAGGCCCAGAGAAACTAGGAAACAACAAAGGGGACAGAAGGAAATAGCTTGTTCAGCCTTGGGTGCTCTTCCCTCTGTCTTTTAAATGGAATATGTCTATGGGATTTGTTATGAATATCTGCGAGAAGCAGCCTCTTCTCCCGGGCAGCCGTGTCACGGAGACATGCCCGTGTGGTGCAGGCAGAGCAATTCTCTGCTTACAGGTTTGAACATCCTTCTTCAGCGTAGTTCATTGCTGTGAGTCACCCCTCTTCTCTCTAAGCCTGGTCTGCTCAGCATAAAAGCATCCGTACGCTTTGCATAAGCACGAGGATCAGGCTGACAAAGAGCGATAGCGCCGCTTAAGTGGTTGAGTTGGTTATTTATTCATTCAAACGTATGTGCATCGAGACATTTTTCTGTGATCTGAAGCGGCTGCCAAACCTCTGATTAGTTAGTAACTATTACCATGTCTTGTCTCACTCCTTTGTTTCGCACAAAAGGACGCAGACACGGTTTCACTGGCCGTTCCCTGAAAGCAGCAGCACCTCCCAAGCGGGCAGGAGGCTTCGTTGCTTCAGTTCTGCAGGAGTGAACTGCCCGCTCTGCCTGTAGGAACGCACAGGAGAGATACCGTTCTGGGCAAAACGTACCCCCGCAGGCCTGGTCCACAGGCAGCTCTTACTGAGCAGGGCAGGATTTGCACTTTTCAGAAGTTCAGCTCCCTGGACAAGGCCATTCGATGCTGAGAGCCGACCCGGAGTGTTGCCGCACAAGTGGGTACCAACCTGATGGCAGGAGGCAGAGAGGGACGAGGCAAACCCAGCACATTCCAGTTGCTGAGACTGCTTCAAAAAGGATGTGTTTTTCAGACATCTTTTCTGCTGTTTTTCAAAGACATTTTCTATTCTTATTGTTGATCATAAAGCAAAAAGATAAATAAATCTGAAAACCAGACAAGGTTGAGAGTTGCCTGATGAAGCTGGCATCCAGTTACCAGAGCAAGGGACTTGTCTCTCTTCTTGGCCAGTTCAGTGATGGGTTGTTACACTGTGCAGAAACAGATACTTCTCCACAGCATCTCAGCTATCCTGAGGGGCGAGAGTGGTTCAGAGGAAGGATTCACTGCTCCACAAAAGTATTTGTTTGTGAAATGTTTTAAGATTCTCAAGTCGAAGGGATGTAGGGGCCGTGCCCACAAATACATTAAGACAAGACACAGTCATAGAACTACTCAGACAGGGAAGAAATGCCAGATTATTCCATTGAACTTTGTACAGTTCTGCACAGTGTAAAACCCCGTTAAAATTCAAAATTGGATTTTAATCCTACAGCTCAGTAGATCACCAGCATGGCACGCTGCCAGCACTGCAGAGCCACCAGCGGAGCTGAGCGTGACCCCAGGCAGAGCAGAGCAGAGCAGAGCAGTGGCTGCCCAGGCAGCGCTGGTAAGTGCAAAGACCCCGAGACCGGGCAGTGAGCGCGTGTGACACGCTCCACAGTTGGACAGTGATCCCCAACAGGACCCTTACCCAGACACGTGGAAACTGCATCCCTCTTGCCCCCAGCCTCAAGACAAGGGCGTGAGTGTTGTCATTCCCACCACCACCAGTCGCACCACCTGAGAGCAAGGAGGGGCAGGGACAGCGCTGGTCCACAGGCAGGTTTTGTACTGGCATTACCTGGTTGTCACCTGCCCTGCTCTAGCAGGGACAGAGGCTGCTGGACCACAAGCCTTTTCCTGCTCAGCATAGGCCTGCTGTAGCTGGTCACTCCCTCATCACCCCTGGTGCCCTCACCCCATCCACCTCACGCCCCACAGCTCCCCGGGAACACTGAGCATTGGCTTTGCCCCTCTGTGTCTCCTTTCAGCCAGGTGGTCACTTGGATGTAGAGATCAGAGTGTCTGAGATGGACCAGAGGTGAAAGAAAATGCACAAGAGAAGCTCCCTGAGGAAAGGCAGGCTGCTGACTCTCCTGTCTGATCCACATAGCTTTTCCTGGCATTCCTGCTGCCTGGTGGCAGGATTGTGCACGTGAATTTGTAAATAGAAATATGCTGAAAAAACTGCTTTTTCACCCAATGCTGTGCAGCCTGTCCTTTCCGATGCAGAGGTCTGTGAAATGACTTAGCATAAGACCAGGTAGAGGTATATGATTGTGTGCTTCCACTCCGTTCTGCTGCAAACAGTTGCCCTACAACTGTTCTTCTGCTGCCCTGCAGCGTTCAGGGTTTCCCCCTCCCTGTGATCCAGCTCCCCTGCCCAACCTCAGTCCAGGGCAGGAAATGTGCTGGAGAGTGTCTGAAGAAAGACTTAGTACCAGGGCACAAGGTGCTCGGAGGGCACACTCAGAGAGTACCTCTGCTCTCTACAGGAGGTGTCAGAGATGCCCAAGAGCAGTCACAGCTGGATAATGAGCTCCAGCAGTGGCCTGGGCTCTCCCATGGCTGGTAGAGCTGACGTTGCTGAGAATGCAGGACCCACAGCCTTTGGACAGCTGTGTTCCATGGTTAGACACTGCATCATGCAGTGCCACAAGCATCTGTGGATCCAAAGATTATGTAGTTTGTGGCCTTGGGTGTGTTATCACTGAACATTTTCTTTAAGATCAGTAATAGGGAGGACTTTATCTAGAAAAACAATAAATCTCAATGCTCTTGACAGATACCCCCAAGTGAATCACTAGTCATTCCGTCTCAGTGAAGAAGTCAAGTGATTTTCTTCCAACCTGCAAATGCTCTAAACTCGACCTGTGATCTGAAGAAAACAGGCAGCATACTTACTTTCTTTGGTTTGCATCAGTGTGCTAAAGAAGATTCTGCAATCAGATTTTATCTGACAGGATGATTAATTGTGTTGCTGCATGAGTGCAAGTGGAATTCAGGTCCATCTCCCACCCCTGCATTTGGCTTTCCATGTAGGAAAGACATTTTGGTTGGTTTTTAAAAAGAAAAATGTGGCTTTTGTCAAGCCTGCAGCTTTGACTTGAAACAGGGTCTGCTGATTTCCATTTTTTACCACTTTGCTCCTGTAACCTTAACTACCTTTCTTACAGAAAACTGAGCTCATCCTCATTGATGACACTACATGAGTCAGAGAGGTGCCAGAGACCAGAAGTGTGATAGATGTTCTCCTGCAACCACAGGCATCCAGTGAGTATTATTTATGTGCCATTGACAACGGGACATGCTCAGACTTGAAGGACTGGTGCTGACCTTCCCTCGCTAATCATTTATACACTCCTTGTTCTGAGTGCTCCACCTTAAGGTTTCTCATGACTCACTTTCTCTCTGGAGTGAGCAAATAAATCCTGAAGGACTCTGTACGCTTCCAAGTGTGTAACCTCTCCCCTTGTGCTCACCCTGCTCTCAGCAGCAGAGGCTCTCCAGGTAGCAGAGTTGTTTGTTATGGTGTGACCTCAAGGAGCTGAGGACGATGGTGTTTGGGTTGGTTTAGGCTTCTCCTGCTGAACGTCAGCCCAGCGCTCTCACAGGCACTGGGAAAAAGGGCCGAAGCTCCTGTGCTCCCTGGAGACAGGGAAGTCAGGTCACCGTCCAAATGGGGAACCTCAAATGGTCAGGTAGATACCTTGGCCATAGTCAAAGGTTTATTGAAGCAAAACGAAACCTGATTATATCTCATAGTGGTGTGTGTATATATTGTAATATCTAGCATACATTCTATATAATATCTACAGTATCATCCGCATTATGTTATTGTATATTTGCAGTTCTGCCTTAGGTATAGATTATACATTGTGGGGGTATATAGGTATGTGTACCCATATATAGGCACGTATATCCGTATACACATGTGCATATATAGATATATGCAGGCATGAGTATATACATATATCTGTGTGTATTTATAAACACACACACTTTTAAAAACCATTTTTGCTCATATGCATGTCTGAGAGCTCCTGTGGTGACCTGTGGACGACTTTTTTATCTAAAGGGAACAGTAAGTTGAGGGGACCAGTTTCTGGGTTGTTCAGACCAAAAGAGTTCATGGTAGACCCTCAGATGCTGAGGCTGCTGCCAGTAGCTCTGACCCATTCTGTGCTGAGGGGTACATCTCCCCCGTCTGCTAAGGGGGGCTGCTAGTGCTTTTGGGAGAAATAAGCAGTAAATGGTTGCAAATGCTTTGAACGTACAAAGGTTGTACAAGGGTGAAAATTATGAATAGTACAAATATTATGGAATATAGCAATAATGGAAAAGCAACAATATCACCATTAGTGAGCCACGCAGCAGTTCACAAAGATGATGATGAGCTTGAGAAGCTTGGTGGAAGCACAGATGAGAGGGGAGGACATGAGTGCAGGAGGCTGCAAGGAAAGGCCATCTCACCTTTGTCCTTCCCTTGTATAGCTCTTCCCCAAGAGGTGCTACAGGAGGTGGGGTGGGTGAGTCAGGTCTCCCCTCCAAAGGCTTGTGGGGAGCTTTGGAGAAGGCCAGTCTCACTGGGATAAGACTGCCTTGGCCATGGGGTTGGAGGTGGAGAGAGAGGAGCAACATCCTTTGGCTTATGTTCAGCAGAGCTGTGGGACTGGAGGGGCTTGAGACAGGCCAGCAAGGGTGGGGGACATATCAAAATGTCATCAGAAAGAAGGAGGGGGGCTTGATGTAAGTGCTAAGAGCATTGCTGCCCTAATGGTCCCTGGTGGAGACCCGTCCATTGGGATGGAGCCTCACTGCAGCAGCCACAGGGGAGCAATGTTAGAAGCAGGGCAGTGAGGGCTGGTCCATCATGAGGGAGTAGCTTCAACGGCAGGGCTGTGATGCAGAGAAGGATGTGGTTCTTTTAATTCCTTCCCCTTGTCCCATTGTTTCCTTCCCAGGCGCACACAAAAATCTGCCCTGCCCCTCCCTCCCGGCTCAGCTTTGCTCCTCTCTTTGGCTTTGTGTCCCATCCCTGACGTGGCGCTCACCAGCACATACCCACGCCCAGCATGGTGGGAACTTGCCCACATTTAGTTAAGTTTGCCTTCTTTTTGGCTATTTCTCCCTATCTGGGACCCATATGTTGAGCAAAACAATTGTAAATGGGGTTAGTTCAGTTCTCTGGCATGGGGCTGGGAGCGGGCTCTTGAGAAAAGGTTGTATTTCAGGGCTGTGCCCATGAGTTGTGCTGGGGGGACTCGGTTTTGTGCAGTTGCAGAGCCCGGTCACAGCACGAAGCTGTAGGTGGGGGCCCATGCCTTGAGTCCCCTCCCTGCCAGAGGGGAAGACGGTGGGAAGGTGTGGGATCGATGGGCACGCAGGCAGGTCCTGCCTGCCCAGCACCTGGGGGACACAACCTGTCCTGCCATCAGCTCATGTGTGTGTGAGGAACTGTGGCAGGGTCAGGGCTAGATTGCTTCACGTCACCAAAGCACGGATTCCTACCTTCCTCCTAGAGCAAGGCTTGTGCAACGGGAGAGAACAGAGCCACGGGAGAGCTGGGAGCGGGCACAGCGTGGCCAGGGGAGAGGCCCCAGCAGCCCCGCGGGAAGGCAATGCTGAGACTGCTGTCAGGGCAGCCAGGGATTTTTCTTTTGCCAGAGATGAGAGCATAAAGCTTTCCTTCCCATGCTAAAGATGCCGCCCTTGACACTGAGAGGTGCAGTGCAGAAGAACCACGTCTTTTAATGGAAGTTCCCAGGCGACGTGCCAGTACTCTGCAAACAGACAAATTTATGGTCTTTCAGGTACAAACAGGCATGATTTGTGATCCAGAGGAGGATGTGGTTCTTTCCATTCCTCTCCCTGTCCCCTTCTAAGCCTTGCAGAGCACACGTGAATGTGGCCCAGCGATGTAATACTCCCAGGGCTGGTAAACAATATTCCTACTCTAAATTACTTGAGTAACTTCACCAAAAAATAGTTAAATCCCTACAAGCACAGGCTATTAATCATCCTGCAAAACACTAGGCCAGCCTCACTGAGGCTCAAGACATCCAGCCACTCTGAGGCTTATACAAATCTCTGCTGCTGAATCCTTTGTTACCGACTCCAATTTAAAACTTTGTAAGCATTGAACAGTTTGTAAACTGGGAAAATTTCCTCTTTCCAAATTTAAAATGTATTTTCCCATACTGATCTTGCACCAAAACAGGCGGTGTCCACCCTGGAAAAGGAGCTGACTCTTGTTCCCATGCAGTGCTGGAGTAGCCCCCTCTCTCCAGACAGGAGCCCACAGCCCTGGACTTGCTTGGCTGGAGCTGGATGGGTGCTCTCGGAGCACTGCTAAAACCAAGAACATATTTTTGGAGCCCAGCTAGGGTCTGACAGCATAGAGGTGGCTGCTGCGTGGTCCTGCAGTACCTGTGACAGTAGGACTGTGCTCCCCTGTGCAAAGGCAGCTGCTATCCACCTTGCCACATTCAAAAAATAAAAGAATTAAAGGCAGATCATGCCCAGCACCAGCCCCGAGGTGTGCTGGGCAAATGTGCCAAGATTTATAATGAAGGAGCAATCTATAGCCCTTTGCTTTTGACAGTTTTCTCCCAACTAGCTGAGAGAGAAGCATTTGGGGCACTTTGGGCCCAGAATTTGGGGCATTAGTTCTTGGGGACTGTAAACAGAGGGGTGTTTTTCATGTGACTTTGCTATCTCGGGTTTTTCCCCTGTAGAACTTCTCAGTGTGTCAGGGAGGGAGATGCAGAAGCTGCTGTGTGCAGAGTCATCTTTACGGAGGGCTGTGCTTAGCTATTTCTCTACCTGCCTGGTGATGCTCTCCATGGATCTTAAAACGCCTGGTAGACCAAACTGGTGGGAACAGCAAAGCTTTTATTAGATAACCGACAAATAAACAAACTGACAGATAAATAAACACAGGTGTTTGGGGCACAAAGGTCTGTTCCCATTCAGAAGTCATAATCCACAGCAGCAGTGATTTTTCAGTGTGTGGGCTGGGCAGTGCTGGGGGCTTGGGTCACTCTGATGTCCCTGGCTCCCCCATGCTGGGGGAACAGCCGGGTCTCACTGCTGCACTGGTGGGGCAGAGCAAAGGGTGGGGGGATTTCCCATGCTGGGTGCCCTCTTCTAAGTCCCTAAAACCACATTTTCTCCTCTCTTGGCCAGTATTCAGCAATATTTTTGGTTGCTCTCATATAAAGCCCTTTTTTTCCCCTGGGATGTTAATATTGGCATGTAGGTGTTTTCTACCAGCCTGGTACAGAAAACTTGGGTTGTTCTGAAAAGAGAATGAAGTGAGGAAGATTTACTATGGTTTAAAGAAGCCAACACTTCAGTGCACATCCCCAGAGGAATGCTTTGTCATCCAAAGTATCATTGCCTATCACTGCATTGGCAGTCCTTCCTTACTCAAAGCCTTTTCGTGTTTCTTCCTGCAATGTTAACATGGATTTAATCATCAGTTAAAACATCAGGGAGATAAGGTTTGCTTCTAAAAGTGGGTTAAGTGGAAGGAACATCAGGTTCCTTATCTTGAGTTTTTCGTGGGGTTTTTCTGAGCATTGATAATTACACAGGTTATTGGCTTTGCCTCCCCTCCAATAAAACGGACATAAACTGGAAGAGTTTCACAGAGGTCTTGGGAGAAGAAGAACAGGATGTCATGTTCCCTGCACAGGATTTGTTTTGAAATTCATTGTTATTTCCAGGTAACATCTTTGTCTGGCTGTTTGCCCTGGTGTCTCCCTGGTTTGTCGTTAACTTAAAGTTCATCAGAGTTGCAATGTAGCTTAGACTTAGACTAAAGCTGAGTTAATGGAATTAAATGACACTTTTCCCACCTTTCTCCACAGGAGTGCCACTTGTCATTACTGCCACTGGTTGTGTCCTCAAAACACAAACCATAACATTCCCAGTTCCACAGTCTGGCCTCCTTCTCTGGGGCCTCCAGAGACAGGGCTGTGGTGGCCAGTGGCTGTCCCTCAGTGGTGCCAAGCTGATGAAAAGCCACCAGCCATCGTCCTGTCATCCAGAGACACCAGAAGTCAGCTGTGACCATGGGGAACCATCTCCCCAAGCCCAACAAGCCACAAAGGTGAGTTTTGCAGGGGGTGTGTGCCTGGGCAGCAGGCACACCTCGGAGCTGTGCAGCCCCCTCCCCAGCAGGGTATGGGGTGCCCTCAAAGTCCAGGGGACTCATACGATCCTGGCCAAGAGCAGGCTTTAGAGCAGCAGATGTGTTTTAGACATGTGGGTTCTGAATTCTTGGTTTTGCCAGACTTATTGCCTACTAGAGACAGTCCTGGAGGACAGGCAGAGCCTCCTCTGTTCCTGCCCCGAGTGCCAGGAGCGTTAATCCGTCTGGAGCCCAGGTCCCACAGGGCAGCACCATCACAGCACCCACAGCTCTCCTGGCCTGGAGCAGGGCTCCTCTGCCCGAGCTCCCTCTGAGGCAGTAGAGCAGCTTCAAACAGCCCAAACACCATTTCCAGGGACATCTCTATTTCTAAACACCCTGCTCTTACAGTGACTGGTCCTTGCAAGGCAAGCTTTTACTCTTACAGATGTTTTTCCACCCTTTCTCTGTGGTTTGGGTAAAGTGATTGTGGATGCAAGTGTACGGGGCTGGCTTCTGTGTACCAAAAGCACACACGTTGCTGCTGCTCGGCCAGCGCTGTGACCCGGTGCTCCTGGGGCTGCCTTGTCCACAGACCCACACCTCCATGTCCTCCTCCTGGCCCTCGGGGTGCTTGGTGCCAACCCCAGCTCCCCTCAGCCCCTGCCAAACCTTGCCCAGTGCAGCGCTGAGGGCCCTTGGGGAGGTGTTCTCCTGGCCCGGGCAAGCGTCCCTGGCGGGGCAGCCTCTCAGGGGGGCAGCATCTCCGGGGGCAGCATCTCCGGGGGCAGCAGCTCTGGGCTGCCTGCCCGGCAGCGGTGACTCACTGCAGGGAAGCGGTGAGGGCCCTGGCACATCCCTGCACCGAAACACTGCCTACAGCCTCTGCCTCTGCCCAGCTCACCCTTCCTGCCGCCTTTCCCCCGGGGTCCTAACTCCCGACTTTGTTGCTCTATAAACATAATAACAATAATTACTCTCTCATTGGACACATAGCCATCTTCTTTGTTTGCAGGCTTAGATAAATATCGCTCAAATCATGGAGTCTGATTCATGAGTCAGGACGATGGCAGCCCTCCAAAGCCTCCTTGCCCATGGAGAGTGTGTTTGTGTGAGAGAGATAGAGAGTTTCACTCTATGAAGGTAAGAAACTGGAAGCCAAGTGAATTAAATACAAAGCAGATAATTATGTGTAATTCATTTACTGACTAATGATTGCACCTGGTACGGAGGTTTATGAATTCATTTCACTCTGCATACATTTTCAAAAACAATCTCCCTGCTACAAGATAAAAGCTGGGCTGGCATTTCTTAGCGTACCAGGGTTTACCTTAGTGTTGTTGTAAGATTCTGCCACTTTGGCTCATTTCATCTCCCGGCATTTCACTTTTGCTGGGTTCAGCTGGTGTCTCTTTGAGAGTGATGATTGCTCGGTGCTGGTCAAGGCAGGGTGTCACCACAGAAAGGAGCCATCGCTGGGCTCCTGGAAGCTGCTGCTGCAATTAGACCTGGTGTTTATCTCCCATCTGCTGCAGCCAAACCCTGCCAGAGACTGTGCCTTTGCCTGGGGAGCAGCAGGTCACAGCCCCCTTCCCCCTCTGCCGGGATCACTGGCAAATTGTCACTCTTTCCATAGTGTCACCCAGTCCTCACTGTGGCCTGATGCCATCGGCTCCTTCCATCTGAAGACCAGCAGATGGGACCAACCTTCCCCTGCTAACGCCAGGGCTGATCTCAGGTTGACAAAGCCTTTAATGGGGTGAAAAAGCTTGTGCTCCCCCCTGTGTGACCCGGCAGCGATGTCCCAGTGGTGTCAGCCTGTGTGACCACCAGCCCTGGTGACCTGGGTGCTGCATCCGCAGCCCCAGAGCTCTGAGCCTTGCTGGGAGAAGCACTGAGATGCCCGAGGTGATTGTCAGCAAAGTCAAAACAAGGGATAAAACAGGGGCCTGGTGTCCAGGTTTGCAGCGTGCGTGTGGAAATGGCACACTCCTTCTTGGGGAACCATTAACCCACAGGGGTTTGTCCCAGTACAGAATGTGGGACAGCATGACATATGACAGCATGTCTCGGCTCCAACTAAAATCTAATGTAACAGCTAACATGGGACACCCTCGGTACCTCAGTGTGGTGATTCTTTTGGTTTTTACATTCAGAAAACCAGGATTTTTGAGAAGAGAAGCTGAACGGCTCCTGCAAAGGTGCTGTCTTTGATGTGGTTCATTTCTGTGCACGCAGCGAGTAGAGCTCAGGAACAGCTACAAACCTAGTCCTGGTTCCTTCTCAGTTTAGGAAGATGCTCACTGAGCAATTGAAGAGAACCGTGATCTTTTTGCAAGTGCTGCTCTGGGAAAGCCAGCTGCAGGCGCCAAGCAAGCGGGAAATTAGCAGTTCTGATTATAAAGTGTATACATAAAACAACCTCACAGCGTAAATAAAGACTAAGTGGAAATGGTGCAATAGGAAGAGCAGAATATCATATAGCTGGAATATCAAAGAAGGACAGAATATCAAAGCTGGACAAATGATCCAGCAAGAGAAATACTTATAATTTTTTTTTTTTTCCCCAATAATAGCAACCAAAAAAAAAAAAAAAAAGCTATAATAATAGCAGTGCTTTATTTTGTGTAGCTTTTACAGTCACCCCGTCTCAGGGCCACCTGAAGCCACTGCTGTGGAGTAGGGTCTGGGCAGGAGGTCAGTCCTGGGGTCAAACTCTTAGCCAGGGCCCCTCACAAGCAGGAGCTGTGGGGGGAGCCCGGGGCCCCCCATCACCCCATCACCGCTTCCTGAGGCACCTTCATGGCCATCACTGGAAAAAACACCAAATGCCACAGCTTTTTTTCCTTTATTTATTTTTATGTTGGCGCTGACACCGGTATGGTTTCCAGGTAACCAGACGGGGGTCAAAGGCCTGCCATGGTGCCTGAACTAGGAACACTTTTAGGGGGACTGTGCTTGGGGAGGGCTTAGGTCCCTGCACACCCTGAGCCCCATGGGACTGCGACAGCGCTTTGCGTCCTGCGTGGGGAAGGTGAAACACCAGCATCACGGGGCAGCATTGCTGCACACCCTCCCCAAACAACCCCTGTGCAGAACACCCTGCCCTCAAAATAGAGTCCTGGGTGCAACCAGAGAAGGTGAATACCTTGGGGAAGTGTTTTCATTTATTCTCCTTGGGTGCACACATGGCAAGCACCCATGCAGCATGATCCAGGATGTTGAAAACCATTTCATTATGTTCTATAAATAAAGGACTGATGTGGTTCAGCTCTATCAATTGTGCAACTCCTCTGTGTGGTGCAGGCGAGGTGAAGGGCGCTCCCTCTGAACCCACTGCCACCCTGGGCTCCACTGGCATCTGCCTGCTCCCACTGCACCACAGAGAGACCAACCTGCCCACTCCTATTTACCACTTAATAAGGTCTACCACTGCCCCTACCGCTGACTCCTCTCTGGGCAAGAGCTTTTCCAGTGCCCAGATGACACAAGGAAGAGTCAGGACACTGCTGCGTGTGAGTGTGTTGGGCAAGACACAAGTGTGGCTGAACAGTAATTTCGAGCAAAGCATCGGTTTTAAACAATGTTTAAACTGACACTATTATTATGCAATATAATTAATTATGGCTAGAAGGGCATTTGAGGTTAGTTGGCACTACCTTTGTCCATTTTATAATTATGCCAAGAAGAGGATGACTAAGTTGTGCCCAAGCTAATTGTATCCATTTGGTTTTATCCCTCCTCTCCACCGCTGTAAGTCACTGGAAGTGTTTTTGAGGGGCTTGGGTGCGTTTGTGCTGAAGAGGGTGCTGGCTGGGCAGCCTCAGGTGGCCCTGCAATAGTCAGCCACAGTTACAGCGGCTCAAAGCTGTAAGTACAAAACAGATGTCACTGTTTTCCTGCCGCTGCTCCAGTTCCCTGCAGGAGATTCCTTCTCTCCTGCTCCCTGTGTTCCAGGAGTTCTGGAGATGGGCACTCCCTGGACCCGAGCTGCCCGTGGGCACCGGCTGGATGAGCCGGCACATAAACCCGGCCTTTTGAATGTTACCTGGCAGTGCCAGCATTAAAAACAAACCAAAAAAAACCCCCACCATCAAAACCCCCAAACCCTAATGGTGATAGACTTACCCTGGAAGGGCATTTGGTAATGCATGGTCTTGCTTGGCTGGGGCAGAAGGCTGCAGTCCGCAGCTGCTGGCTGGAGACTGGATTGCGGTATGTAAAACAGAGCTGCCTGCAAGGGCTGGGTGCTGTAATTAACAGGCACTTTTAGAAATTTTAGAAATTATTGGCTAATGCCATTTAATAGAAATTAGCGGATGCTGAGCAAACAGAAAGCTCCGTGTGGGACACGGGGCAGAAGAAGTTTCAGAAGGTGACGGGAGGAAAAGTCCCCGGCTGCTGGGGCCACAATGGCTCAGCGCCGGTGCCGCAAATAAAAGGAAGTGTGCTGGACGTTTTATTTTGCTTGTGGTGTAAACTATACAGTTAGAGTCTGAATAAACCTCTTTTGTCAATTTTATTACCTTCCTGATATAAAAATAAATAAACTCAAACAAAGCAGGAGTGGAGACCTGCCACACCAGCCCGGCTCAGTAAGAACGGCACTGACATGGGTGCACTGTTGTCCTACAGCTGAGGGGGTAAAACGATAAGCTGTCAGGAGGGCAAAACCCCTGCTTAGAAGGAGCAGAGGCGGAACCAGAACAGAAGAATCATAAAGGGTACTCTTCCAAAAGGAAAGGCAAAACCAAAAAACTGCTTTCCTGTTTGATGGGAAGACGGCGCACAAAGAGCTGCTGAGAAATAGCAGCGTGGCAGAGGAACATCAATTAGCAGCATTTTAATGATCATTAAGAAAAAATAAATCACAAGTAAATGATACAGTGTGTTAAGGAACCATTAATAGGCAGAACGTTGAGCAGACATCAAGAAACTATGCTTTTACTTTGCAGCTAATCTCCGCAGTGAGTTCTAGGCTTGTGCCCCCCCGGGAGCCACCATGGGGCAGCAGCCGTGCATTAGCCCTGGGCATCAGCCACTCACCCTCCTGCAGCCAAGAGAGAGGTGAGGGAGCCCCACCTTCTTGCTGGACTCCGATGGGGGACCACACTTTGCCTTGGTGTCTCTAACTGGAAAATTACTTCCAAGGCTGTTGTGTCACTGCCGGGGGGTGACCCAGTGAGGCGGGTCTGGTGAAGGCAGCAGGGACTGTGGGGGCTCACACTCACCCTGGGACCTGGGGCCCCTCAGCTGGGCGAGCGGAGGAACCTGATCATGGGTCTCCCTCACAAGAGGCACAGGCTCCACAGCAGTGTTGGCACCATGGAAAGGTCCAGTTTGCTCTTCTGCTCAGCGTCCCCTAATGTGCTGGTGGGGGGACTACAAAGGTAAGGCCACCACAGAACCACATTAGTACAGGTACGACAAAAGATGACAGGATTATGTATATTTCTTCCAATTAGCCAGAATGCCCAAGTGTCCCTGCAGAGTCATTACCTCCCACCAATGCACCTGCCTTTCCCCAGCTGCCACACATGGCCTGATCCCGGCTGGAGGGGAGGCATCTGCTCTGCCCAGCCCTTCCACGCGTGAAGGCCCCCGGGAATCCCAGTCCCAGCTCTCCATGAGGCTGGCCTGTGGCCGCCCTGACCAGCATCTCCATGGGTTTTGTCTTCCACAAAAACAGAGCTGTTCAGGGGCGTCACGGATGCCATGGCTGCAGCCAGGCCCCCATGGCAGGAGAGACCCTCAGGCCAGCCAACAGGACACCCGCCTGGGAAAGTGGCACTTGTCCTGCTCTGGCTCCAGGCAGACCTGGTGGCTTTCCAGCCATTTGGTTTCTTGCTTTCTACAGCAGCACTTACCTCAGGATTGTACTTCAGACCCCAGCGAACCAAAGTTATACCCAGTGAAACCCAACCGTCTTCTGTGAATTCCAACTGCTACAGGCCATTGTGCAAATGTGTATTTTGGCAAATGCCTGGCCCTTCCTGTTGACTGAGCTACTCACGCTCTCTAGAAACAGCCATGCCTGTCCCCAGCGCTCCTGCAGATCGCCTTACCCATTCTTCCTCCTTGTTCTTTCCTTTTACTCAAACCAGTTGAAGCCTTGCCAGGTGCCAGGATCCGACACGACCATACTCCGCGGTCTGTCAACCTGGTCAGCTCATTCCTCCCCTTTCCCCATTCCCTCTCCTTAGAGCTCCTGCCCTGAGGTGACACAAAGGGCATGGCAACAATGGCCACAAAATTGTCCTTGGTGGCAAGGCTGGAAGAAAGGGATTCCCAGCGGAGGAGAAATACGTGTGTCGTGGTTAGGTTGCTTCTGAGCTGGACCTGCTCCACTGCTCCGACCAAAAATGGCCTCAGCCAACACCGCAGGCTCATGCTGAAGGTCTTGCAAACTCAACACATGCAATCAACGGGCTGCTTCTGAGAGAGATCAGCCAAAGCCTTAGCAAAGATGAAGACGTCTTATCACCCAGAAATCCCTCTGACCATCACAGAAGACAGTTTTCAACACCAGAGCAGTGAAACTGGAGCAGGTACCCAGAGAGGTCTGTGAAACCCCCACCCCGGGAGATTCCAAATGGACAAAGCCCCGCGCGAGCTCTGCCAACGAGGACGTTACCCTGCTCTGAGGAGGCTGCAGTGCAGCCCTCCAGGTGTCCCTTCCAACTGACATTACTGCAGGTTGTTTTGCTGGGGTTTTTTATTACAGCTGCTGATCAGGGAGATGTGGCTGGAGGAGTTAATGATTCCTCAAAAAGAATGGAAGCTGTTATCTCTATAGCATCACCTGCCAATTATTTATTTATAATATGAACGAATTCGGAGTATGCATCACAAGTCCAGACAATCAAGAGGCTTCAGAGATTTTTATGTTTAAGGATAGAAGAACTGACCTTTCTCTCTCAGATCCTCAAATTAAGCAGAAAAGAGGTTCTGCCATTAACACACAGGAGTCGAATGTGCAAAACCTTCCTCAGTTCAGAACTGGCATGAGAAAGGCTATGTCTTGCCTTTGTTTTGGATATACACAGCTCTCGTGTTCTCGTGGTGGCAACAGCACATCGAGAGGTTTCCTGATGAAGCCATTGTTATGGCCTGAGATGTGAAAACAACGCCTGAGATTTGGCTTCCAAACCCAAGCCCTGCCCAGGAGATTTGCCTCCCACTGTGACCCCTTTGGTCCAGATAGAAACCCACGGCCCATCTCCAGCCCCCATCCACCTCAGCACAGGGGTAGGAAGCTGCCTGGGTACTCAGGTGTGCCTCCCAGGAGGTGAACCGATGCCATGGGGACTCCACAGGCCAGGAGAGCAGAAGAGTGTGGATGTGGGCAGCACACACACGGGCTGCTGCAGCGCATGTGGCTGGGTCTCATCCAGTGTGCTCTGCTGCACACAGTTTACGGGCAGCCACTTGTTCAGCGGCACAGGCTGCCAAAATTTCAGAGAAAATAGCTGCCATGAAAAAATAAATCAAAGGTGGTTGTTGAGTCTCAGCACATTTACAGCTCTGCAAACGTGGGGTATGGGTCCTTGAGACCTGGCTGCAGGGCCAGCAGGAGCAAAGGCCACAGCACTCCCTTGGATGGGACACAACAGTCTTACCTGCCGGTCTCTGGAGAGACACAGGTCACTCCTGTGAGTCACAGCCCCAAACACCCCCCAGCCCCTCTGCAAGGTTCTTGTTAGAGCAACAAGGAAAGCCCAGGAAAGGCACCAGATGTGTTGTCCCCTGGCCCCGCATCAGTTGGATTCTGGGACACCAACTCAAAACTAGGGCTAAGAAGGAAAAATAAATAAATAAAAGTAAAAACCCAAACATATTTGAAAGTATGTTCAGAAACAAACAAGCAAAACCTCTTATCCAAACAAATCATAGTTAGATCTTGGGTGAGACCATGTTTATGAAGGTTTAGCCAAGAAGCCTGCTTGGAGATACTTCTCCAGCCTTAACATAACACTACCAGCCTGGACAAGTGCTACTAGAAAACACCTCATTAAAATGCTGTTGTGGTATTTATTTATAGATAGCAATTTATATCACACCCATCACACACACCGATCTGGCAGCCACGGTTGGCAAATTGGGCTGCTGCTCCCACAGCTCTGCCTGCCCTGAGCCCACTCCCTGCTGCCTCTGCTCCCCACCAACACACAACTGCTGCCCACTGGGCATCGCCAGGCACTCAGAGGGTCCCTCTCAACACCCCTCTCTGGCCACAGCTCCCCAGCCCCACAGCAGCTCCAGACACACTGGGGGCTTCCAAAGACGCAGCAGCCCCGTCCAGAGCAGACACACTCCTGTGGTGCTCGGCCGCGGAGCCCCTTGGAACGCCCCAGAGCCGCTCAGCTGCAAGTCACAGACACCAGGGTGACAGCCAGCGGGATAACACACCTTAGGAGAAAGCATGGGGTGCCTCTGCGCTGGGGAAAGGAAAGAAATCAAAAAAAAAAAGGTTAGCTGAGGTAGCTGGGCCTGCCGGGGGCAATCTGAAATCAGTTTACATTAGAGCAGGTTGCTCTCGATTTCGCTACAGCAGTTGTCACGCTCGGTAAGAATAACAAGCTTTTCATTCGGCAGCCACCGCCGTGCAGCTCCGCGCAGGCAGCCTGCTGGAAACCAACCCATGCTAACACAGCACCCAGGATGGGACTCCTTCTTTCAAAAAGCACGTGGAATGGTTATGTAAATGCGTTTCCACTCCGGGGATCGGTGAGAACAATTGTTTCCCTGTTGGAGGACTCTGCTATGGAGCACCTGATGGTTTACCCTCAATCCGCACGTTAGATGGAAATGCTGGCAGGGATGTCCCATGGCAGGTCCGAGGTCCTTCCCACTATCTGGCCCCTTCAATCTCCAACTCTTTTTAATAGTTTCAGCTATCTGGAGTTCCACCTTCGTGCATGCCCAGAACTGCCCCAGTCCTGACAAGGCCAAGCAGCTCAGCCCAATTCACACCTAAGTCTGATCAGGATCCAGAAACTGGGCGTTGCTTTGCCTAAATCCCCCGAGGGCTTTGATCGGGGATTATATGTTACCTGGTGACTGTTTCATGTAAAATGCATAAACAGTCCTGGGAGCAGAGTCCAGAATCTCAGACTCCCATGGGAATGCTGGAACCAGGAGGTAAGACGGCCACTCACGTGCCCTTGCCTTCCAGCCCGGTGATTCAACAGCACCTTCTCTACTCTGTAGAGCAGCAGATTCTCGGTACGGAGCAGGCTCAGGGTGTCCAGCCCCTGCCTCGTGGTCTGTGTGTTCTGCTGGAGGTGGCAGATGGGAACAAACAGCCTGGGGAGAACTGTCACCCTGCTTGTCATTCTCCGGCTGCTGGTGAGCCACAGTTCAGATCAGACACCTATATGGGGACATGAAGGCTCTCCATACTCACCTTCAGAGGAGCTGCTGGGCTGGGTCACAGCAGCAGTAGCATTTCAGACTTAAAAATGTCCCTATTGTTCTCTCTGGCCACCACGCTTGGGTGTTTTGGTCCTCCTGTGGAAGTGCCAGGCTTGCCTCGGGCACACTGCTGGTTTTGCTGGCTCTGAAGTCTGGGCACTGGAAATCAAGAAATACAGAGCTTAATACTGAGACATCAACATAATCCTGGGTAGAACTTCAAAAGTCTGTAATTGCTTCTGCAAACAGCAGCAGCACAGAGCTCCTCAGCCTGGGCACTCAGGTCCTGGTGCCCAACAGGAGGAGTTTGGTGAATTAGCACGTGCTAAGGGAGAAAGGCATCGGGAAAATCCGTACTACTGCTGTCACTACAGAAACCAAAGGCTTCCCCTGCCCCAGCAGCTCCTGCCCTCACACCCATGGGTGCCTTTGTCACATCCAGAGCCATTCGGGGGAGAAGGGAAACAGCTTTGTTTCTTGTCAAAAAGCAAAGAATTGTATTTAGATCATTAACAAGCAAAACACTTTATCTCTTTGCATAGGAACTTTTTTTTGTGTGTGTGAGCAGAAGTATTATTTTACCATAAAAATGCACAAATGATGACATTTCTTTAAGGAACCATCCAGCTGGACAAGCTTCCATTGGGACCAAATTCGTGACAGTGTGCAGCGTGGTCTGGTTGTTTCCATTTTTCCTACACAAATCGTATTTGCGATGGTAGAAATCGGTAATTCTGCCCTTGACCTCTCCTCATTGCAGGGCTATGGGCTATATGAACTGGGGGGGGCAACCCAAGGGGTCTCACCTCTGCCACAGGGTGAGGTGCTGCAAAGCAGAGGGTTTCTGGGGAGCAGAAGCCCTTTCTCTGAGGCTGATGATGGCTGGGTTCACGAAGCTCCGAGGCCTGAGGTGAGGAGGCAGGTCACCATGCCTGTTCCTGCCACCGAGCCTGGCTTGGTCCAGCCGCAGCAGTGCAGAGCTCTGATTGCAGCACCGGCTCTGCCGCCCCGTGTAAATCAGTAATGGCTTCGGGGGAAAATTAACAGATGCTCGTGGAGAAAAGCTCCCAGAGGATTTTTTTCCCCCTCTCCTCTATGATAAAAGGCTACTTACAATTTTCTGAAGCCACCTGCACATTTTCCCAGGCATCCAGGCTACCAGTTAGGACAGAGTGTTTGTCTCTACAGTGTTTGCAGCACTGGGCTTACTTTCCATTGAACTCATTTGTGTGCAAAAGACTCTCCAGTCTAGAAGTTCACTGTCATGATGCCACTGAGGGGTGACAGGGTGGTGATGACTAACGCTCAGGCCTGGGTTCAGGGCACACTTAACCATTTCTAGCCAATCCCACTGCTTCAGGACAGTCACTGAACCATGATGGTACCCCAGCTTTCCCAGTGCTGTAAGGGGAAGAAGTAAATCCTCGCTGGGCTTTAGGGGAGGGCTGCAGTGTGTCAGTTGTCGAGGACTCCCGCAGCTCGCCGGGCAACTCAGAACTGACAGGAGCTGCCCATAACAAAGCGCAAGGAGGAGAAATGGCACAGGGTGCAGGGAGGGAGCAGGGAGCTCCACCGCCCTGGGCGTACACTGCTGTGGGAAGGCGGGGACGGGCAGAGAACGTGCACCTCATGAGTAACACACACGTGCATTTTCATGTGGCATCGCTGGTCGGCAAAGGCTGCCACCCGGTAACTCACTGCTCTCCCTGCCCAGCGTGTGATGTACGGCACGGCCACGTGCTCCCTCAGAGCAGCGCTGAGGCACGGGCACCCAGGACTTTGTGCTACCCTCCTCCTAACCCTGCTTGAGCCTCAAGCTGTTTGCTCAGATCCCCAGCTCAGCCAGATTTCATCGAAGTGAGCATCAACTCCACTGCTCTCCCTGCTGCCCACCTCGGCTGGGCTGGGCTGCAGACCCCAGCTCAGCCAAAGGACTCCTGTGAGTGGTCCTGCTGGGCAACCCCCCCAGCTGCAGCCCACCACAGGCACAGACACACAGGGCACCGCATGCTTCCCCAGGACACCGGGTGTCCTCCCTTTCCCTTCTCCTCCTCCTCTCTTGTGTCAATAACATACAGCAGTGAGGCAAACACAAGGGCTCTGGGGCATCCAAAATACCCCTTTCCTGGCAGCTGGGAGCCACTGGTTCTGCCTTCTGCTGCGTGTGGTATCGCAGCTGCATGAATCCTCTTCCCATCCCTCTGCAAAGACCCTACAATAGCTCTCTCGTGTTCTCCCCTGTATTTTCTACATCCCTCACATCAGCCTCACTGCCTTCTGCTCCATGCCAGTGGGGCAGCTCTGGAGGAAGCCATTCCTCCCCTTCCCTGCCTTGGGTGGAGATGGGCCCTGGTGCCTTCCAGGACTCCAGAGCTCAAGAAGACACTGTTAACGCTCTGAGCTCACAGCCAAATGTGACCTGCTCTGCAGGGAACATCTTCCTCACCAGCCTCTTTCCCCCTGCCAGGTGACAAGGCAGTCGGGACTGCCAAAGCAGGGGTTGGTGCTTTCTTAAAGGATCATTGCCTTTCCAAATTCCATTTCAGGACGCTCAGAACTGCAGTTTGCAACCTGCACAGCTCCTGTTTCCAAAGGTGACATTGTGGACACGTGTGTGCATGTGCCCCTGCTGCCTTCCTTCAAGAAACAGCTCTGCATAATGCAAGCGGGGGTCCCGGCCAGGCGCTGCGGGGGGCACAGTGGTGGTGCCACACTGGCCGCACTCGCTGCATCACCCTCCCGCTGCCGGGACGAGGTGTGTGCCTCGGGCTAGTGTGGCTGAGGGAGACAAACACCCAGGGTTACCAGCGGGAAGCTGTGGTTAGCTGGCAGCCAGCACAGGTATTGCTCTCTTGATAAGTGCTTTAAGTGGCTCATTCATGGCAAAACCTACACGACTGAATCCTACCTGTGGCCAGCAGATGAACCACGGACTCCAGCCCTTTTCCAGAATCCTGCTCAGTGGCTGAGGAAAAATGGTGCTTGGCAAAATGGCCTTTTCTCTCTGTTTTTTTTTCTTTTTTCTGCAAAAGACCAGGAGAGGGCAAGGGGCCGCAATGCATCAAGTGTGCATATGCTCGGTCACCTGGAAGAAGGATGTTCTCCAGCCCCCGTGTTTGAATTTTAACTGCTGACTGCGAGCCAGACTCGGGGACGACAGCAGTGGTTCTGCACGTTACAGCGGTGGCTCGGTGGGGTGGCTGTAAGAGGGGCAGCCTTGCCCCAGCTCTTGGCTGGCAGAGTTCCACAGGGAGGATGCACAGGTCTGAGCCTAGAGGAGAACTTCACAGGAGATACATAATGCACTATCTGATATGTCAATCCTGGTTGCCTGTAGTGTCCTGAGAGAAACAGGCAAAAATAGGGAAAGGGTATTTTTGTTGTTGCTGCTGCTGCTCCTCAGTTACAAATCCTCTCCATAGAGTTGGAGATGTTGAAGGCAACCCATGAGAAAGTGGATTATTTTGGAACTGGCATTTTAGTCCAGAACTGGATTGGAAATAATGGTGATGGAAGAAAAGCTAAGCCAGGCTGATTTGTTACAGTAAAGCTGTGTTGTACTTCAGATTACTTATTAACAAACAGCAAATGGGCCTCTGCCTTGACCTTTTTTCATTTGAGCAAATATACTCTGCCTGCCCCTTGTAAACAGCAGTTACTGGTAACTGAGTCACGTACCCCCTCACATCACTGGACTTGGGTTTTTTCATCTGTGGCACGGATTTTAGTCAAATTGAATTTCGCTGGGGTCACTACAGTTATTAGCAGTATTATTAGTCTTAATAACACCAACGGTAATAACAATACTCTGGGTCACCATAAACCTGAAAACATCTAAGTACTTCACAAATATTAATTAACAAAACTCAATGGGAGGTCTGAGAAACCCGCAAAAATTGTCAGCCTGGCTTCAGAGCCGAAAACGGAGCCACAGCAGGCAGAAGCGGCTGTTTGCCTGATGAGTTTCAATTAATGGCTGTCCCTTTGGTGTCCTGAAAGGCCAGGTGCCAGTGCTGCTGGCAGTGCTGCCGGGTGACAGCAGCAGCCCATGGCACAGCTAGAGCAGCACAAGTCACTGCAGGGTTGTGAAACAGAGTCGAAAGGATGGGCTGTTCCGCTGAAAGCTGGTCTCTCAGTCACTGCACTGCTCAGAATGGTGCTGTGGGATGTGCCCCAGGGGCCCTGTACCTGGGATCCATGACCACTCGTTCCTTAGGCATCCGGGAAATCCCACTCCTGTTAGTCTTCAATGAAGCTGAAGACCAAGAACATGCACGTCCCAACGAACTCTGGATTACCACTCCCTTGTCAGCCTTTTATTAAACTTTGTTGAGTGGAGGAGGCAACCTCTAACAACCACAAGAAACCCTCTGCAATAGCTGATGACTACTTTTCCTACCCAATTATTCCCCTGACTTCTCTCTACTGGTATTAAAGCTCCAGTGGTGGCAAAATCATGAGAATGGCACCAGGGAGCTGGCAGTATTTATCTGGGCTGCAAGTTGATTTATCCTGCAGGTATCATCCAAATCCATTCTGAGTCGCACAACATCAGGCACTCGGTAAACAAGGTGAAAGTTTCATTCTTAACCAGTGATGTCTCTGCACAGCAAGCAATAATTACTTGCATTAATTGCAGACTCTTCCAAGGTGCATTATGCCACAGCACACATGGATGTCTAAATTCAAGGAGTGACTGTTTTGTTTCTTTGATTTGTTCAAAAACCTTACCATTTGGAGGCACAGAAAGGACACAGGTGAGGTCAACCTGGATGTGTTGTTTGTGGTCAGGAGGAAGAGCCTCACAACCAAGAGATCCAGGTGCAGTTTCTCCTCCGACACAGATGGCCCATGTGATCTTGAGCATGTCACGTAACCTGCCTGTCCCCATCTGTAAAATTAGGATAATAGCAGTTAATTCACATTAAAGCCTGAGAGCTGTCAGGACAGTAAGAAAAGGGGAGTCTGTCTACACTGAATTGCGATCCACCAGTGTCGTGGCAGAACTACAGAAAGCACTGTGACCCCCCTCCACTCTCTGATACACTCACTGGGATTTGCCTGGGGGGGCAACTTCTCACCTCGTGACCCCGTGTCTGTGCTCACTCCTGATGCTCTTGATTCTCCTCTGGAAAGGTGGATGGCAGCCAGATGCTCTAACTTCAGTCATACTCATCCAATCTACTCCACTTACCTTCCTCAAGTTCTTTACAGGGTGAGTTAGATGGTCTCCAACTCTGCAATTAATTTGAAGCATCTCATTTGCTGACAATAAATCCCAATGCCTCACACATTGCTTTACATCTGTGATACCCTCCGGAATTGCTCCTCAGAAAGAGAGACACAAGCCCTGTAGCTGAAATTTTAGCCCTCTTTTGGGGGCACAGCAGAGTTCATTTGCCTCCACGCCTGCTTGTCTGGGCAGCCCCAGCCCCAGCTTCAGCTCCAGCTATTCTTGGGCAGAAACAGGCGGGTGTCACACAAGTTTTCCATCATGTGATGCCCAGTAACTTTACTGGGAGTCCCATAGCTGCCAGCCCACACAGCCCTTTGAAGATCCGGGCTCTGTGTTTCATCCCAGATAGACAGTCTATAAAAGTCTCGCAAACAATCCAGGCGCAGTCTCTGGCTCGGCCAGCTCTCACCACTGACATGTTCTCCTACAGCCACTGCCCCCGGGCTGGCGCTCGGGCAGGGATGGAAGCCACGCCATGGCTCCCTGAGAGCCCTCCTGGCCAGCAGATCCTAGAATACACAAGTGAAACCAGGCAGGGGTCCTCTGCACAGCCCCTTGGTCTTGCACCCTTTGGGCATGACATCCACTAACATCAGAGAGGGGCAGGAAGAATCCCCCCCACCCCAGGAGTCAGGGGGGGGTCTCTGTGGGGTGAAGCACGCTCTGTCCAGGCACACACCCGTGGCCTGCAGTCCTTCACACAGCCCTGCAATTATACAGCGCTTTCTGAAGAGCTTTTGTGCCTGTGATGATGGGAGAAAAAAAATAAAAACCAAATAAATAAATAAATAAAATATCAAGAGGAGGATGAAGATAAGGTTATTTGGGTCTGCTGAGAGCCTGAGAGGACACCTTTGCAGGGGGGATCTTCAGCTGCCACAGGCACAGCCACTCCAGTTTTGCACAGAGCTCCCTTTCTCGCCGCTGTCTCACCAGCCAGGAGCTCTGTGCTCCCACACACAGCATCCTCCACTGCCATCCTGCCTCTGTCGCACAGCAGGGAAGGACAGACCATCCCACCAGCAGGGAACAGGAGCACAGTGAGGAAATCAGCACCCCAACAGGTTGCTGGGGTCCCAGACTCGTGGGTGGATGGGCCCAAAGAGCATCCCTCTTCCTCACCTCCTCATCCATCAGCTGCAGGGAGCAGCTGCCCGTTGGGCCAGGACCCCTCCACTGCATCCAGGAGCTGCTCTGGAGCCATGCCACGGTGCACTGGCTCATATCCTCGCCTAACCCTTCCCTCCACACCTTTGTCTCAGACACCAGGTCTGTCAGTAGCAGCCTCTTTTATTGGCCCGGGTGCTGTCAGGTGAAGGGGGACACAGGGAGCAGTGTCTCGCCCTGTCCCTGTGCTCTGTCCTGTCACGGCTGCAGCAGAGGGTGCAGGATGACCAGCTCAGCGCCTGGCCCCTCAGCACCCTCCTCCTCCTGCTCCGCGGAGGTCGCCCTCAGCAGCGTGGAGGGAAGAGGAAGGATCTGGAAGGCTCTGTGCTGTTTTCATGTCTGTTTATACACAGCACTCTCTGAATGGGCAGAAGTCTGTGAAACTGCTGATTCATGAACATCTTTGCCGTCTGTGGCCTCTTCAAATGAGAGTTCACCCTGACCCAAGGGTGATTTACTTTTCTTGGCTCTTCATCTCAAACTGATGCTGTCTCCAGTCCCTCAGACTTCGAGGGATTTGGGTAAAAATAAATATTGTTGAATCTCTTGTGAAGCTGTTGAGTTAACTCCGAGCAGTGAAGCATTCAAGTCTCTGACAAAGAGGGGAAAGACGTCAAGAGTCAGTGCCAGAGACCGGCTTCTCACAGACCTCATTCCCAGCCATCTTCTTCAAACCTACCAGTATCAGCACATTTGCAAAGTGACTGGGGACCACTGAAGAATGAGGGAGAGCCTCTGCTGCTCGAGGGCCCTGAGCTGGGTATCAGCATAGCTTGGAAACAGAGGTTCAGCAGCCAAACATCGCACACATCCATCCCCGACAGGACACAGCCATCTCCTGTCCCATCACCAGAAAAGCTTCTTTTCCTTCTTCCTCACCCCAGCCACCATCAGCACCTGGTTTTTGCAGATGACCTGCCCCTACCACCCTTCCCTCCCTTCTTTTCTCACTGTGCTCTAACAATCTGTTGCTGCCCATCTACTTTCCCAGGGATGGTCACAGCTTCACCGAGCCGGGCAAAGCTGTGGTCAGTAAGATCTCCTGCCAGGGCATGTTATAGGACACTGCGGTGGCCAAGCAGCTGCCCCCTTCTTCCCACCCAGCTACGTCTTCCTGCTTGTGAAAGCACCCCCTCAGAACCAGACGGACCCGCTCCAGGGCCAGGTGCCCAGAGAGGGACAGCAGGAACTGGCCCTTTGCTACTGGAGCCGACGGCGGAGCCCGGGGAGGTGCTGCTCAGGTGCACCTCCCTCTAACGTCACCGGCGGGGAGGGTGCTTGCACGCCTCGCACCAGCCCCGGCGTTATCACAGGAGAAATCACAGCCATCGTAATAAAATTTTGCAATAACCTCAGCTTAATTAATAGTAAGGAGAAAAAAGAAGTCTTGCCAGGCCAGACGGCAAACTCTTAGTTTCTCACGTGATGGCTGTCAAATTGCCATCTCCACCAAAGAATGTCGCAGGGCACATTTCATAAACCTCGGAAATGTTTATCCGAGCTGGTCCACCCAGATCTCTCCACGGGAAGGAGCCAAATGCAGAGGTGGGTTTTAAGGAGTTACCACCAACAGAGGACTTAAGTGCATAAAACTAGACTGTCACGGAGGTCCAGAGCCACTGAGGTCACTGTCTCTCACCTGTACTCTGTGGTTTCTCCTTGGTTCACATTCAAGTTTTCTGCTTCCATGCCTGCCCAGAAGAGCATCTCCATGGAGACGCTCTTTTACACTATCTTTCTTTTTTCCACACTATCTTCCCTAAGCCACGGGGTCTTGCAAACTATCTCCGAGAACACCAAAAGCAACCTGAGGTTCCTCGCACCACGAAGCTCTGACCATGCCACTCTAAATCAGAAGCTGCCTAGCGACAGTGGGGCAGGGAGGGCACACACCCCGTTGGGGACAGGCATGGTGCCACTCCAACGTGCTCCCCGGAATAGCTGCCGGGCCGGCTGTTAGACAGTCTCACAGGAAGTGAGAGACAAGCGCTCGCAGATTGAGGAACGCATTGAACCCAGGTCTCCCACTTCCTCAGTCAGTGCTCTAAAATAAAAGACAGTGACTTTGGAGACAGACAGCAGCCAGAAGGAAGGAGCACTGCTGTTCTGCTTCAAGGCATTGCTGGCATTGTCCCTGGGGAGAAGCATGCCACCAGAGTCCTGACGGGACTCAAGCATGAAGTCCTGAGTGAGGTTGCGTGCTCCATGGGGACAGCAGGGATATGAGAGTGGAGGGAGATTTCAGAAACACCTGTATCTTCACTTTGCCCTCTAGACATCAAACACACTCTCTGTTTGTAGGAGAGATCCCAAACAGGTCTAGATGCAGCCCTGATGTGAGCAGGGAGCACATGGGGGAAGGAAGGACTATGCCATCGCACGGCATTGCTGCTGGGTCCCTGGGAACACCAGCTCATCCAGGCTTGGCTCTCCCCAGCTCGCCCCAACAGCCTGGCTGCCAGCTCCTCCCGGGCACCAGCCATCAAGCTTTGGCTCAGCAGCACTGGTTTTGGCTCCAGAGTCCAGCTCTTGAGGCAGCGGCACCCCTTCTTTGAACACTCCTGCCCTGCTCCGAGCCTCAGGCACCCCACTGAGCTCCTCTCCTACAGCCTTGTGCACGATGGCACAAGGGTCTTTCATTTCTTCTTGCTCCAAAGGACGTGGCTCACAGCAGCGTTACAGGGCTCTGTGAAGGACATGTTCTGTGGGAATTCCTTTGGGCTCTTCTGTGGTTCTGCCTTCCGGTGGGACAGGACACTTTGAAAACTGCTTTTTCCCCTCCTTTGTAGAAAATAGGAGAAAAAATGCCTTGACACTTTGACACTGCAGCAAAACAGGTTTTTTACACAGCGCAAGCGCACTAAGCGCTCTCAGGGCACTGTGTGTGACCCTGCAGTAACAACAACGACACATAAACAAACCTTCCATAGGAAACAGAGCAATGAAAACCACATCAGCTTCAAACATTGGCTGGTAATCCCACAGAGAGTACTCTCAGGCCTGTCATGGCAAAAGGCAACGTAACACCCTGTCTGCCAGGGGTTCCGCGTGGCAGATGGGTTTCCATCGGCAGCGCAACCCAAAAGGCTGAAGTGACTGACACCGCTCTTAACCTTACACTCTCCCGTAGCCACTGCAGTTCTGCTTTCATGTTGCTGCGAGCACGGCGAGTTTCAGAAGAATTTTGGATTGGCTTGGATACAAGTCTAGCAGGGTGCTGCAAATAGAAATAGCAGAAGAAGGTAGGGGAGTAAAAATAGGCAGCGTTAGCTCAGGGGTGGAGAAGTGGCACCGAGAGGAAGGCAGCGACAGGGACGGGCACCCGCTGGCTCCGCTGGTCTGTGGGCAGGCCACCGCCGAGCCCCTGCCTCCCTCCTCCCCATCGACACTGCTAGCCACCCTGCAGAGAAAGGTAGCCACACTAGGAAGGGGCACGGCCGTTTTGAAGCCTGCCTTTTCAATGCCATCCTGTGCACTGCCTCACAGCTCACACGGTCACTGCTCTGTGATGCTCCATCTCACGACAGGGCTGAACAAAGAGCCCGGCACCCGGACCTGCCTGACCTTTGGGGACACGTGTTTGTAGGCTGGGCTCAATCCACCCCTACAGTGGCCCACACCGGGGAATCCGGGTGCCAGCAGCCAGGTTCTGGTGGTCCACCCCATGGCCTGCCTGGTTTTCCACGGTGCAGACCACGTCCAGGTCCTACGGACTCCTACGGGATTCGGCAGTCCCATTAAGGAATCTGCATATGGATTTAGGAGCCTAACTTCTGGCACTTGGGGTGGAAAACCTTAGCCAGTAAGACTGCACAATCCTATTACCATGACAGCTTGGGAATGTGAGAACTCAGCAGTTTGGAATAAGGCGCCACATTAAAAATAGATTAAACTGAAAACAGCCCTCACGGCCTACGGCGCCCAGGACAAGTGTCTGCCAGCTGAAATGCCTCGTAGGTAACTGTTTGCTAGTGAATCAGGTGCTGGCTGGAGGTGCCCACAGTTGCCTCAAGACACAGACGGATTTCTTTTTTTCCAGAGACACTGTACTTTTTTATTATGTTTTTTTTTTTTAGCACCATATGAAACTCGGCAGCTCCAACCCTAAGGGGATCCCTGCAAACCTCCTGCTTGCCCTGCTTCCCATGGCACTCACATCCACCCAGTTTCACGTCGAATTTCAGCCTCCCAAATCTCCAAGCTCAGCCTAGAGTGATGAACTGTGCCAAGCTGGGGATCTGGCTCTGGAGCAGGACTCTTCCCCCTTCTTTGAACACTGCTGCACAGAGACAACGGAGGAACTGAGCTGCCCCAACTGTGACACGGGAAAAACTATGATCGGCATTTGGTGTGAGGTGCTGGGAGGACCCATTTCCTGGTCCGTTTGCAGCCTGAGGGCGAAACAAAAGCTGAGCTTGCTTCCCTGCCTGGCGTCCTCCTGCCAGCCAGGGACAGAAGTCACTCGTCCCTTTGGTTCCCTTAGGTCTGTCCATCAGTGACCACAGAGATTTGGTGACCTGCCGTGGGAGCTTCGGACATTTGATGGGGTTGCATTTCAGTGGCTCTGCCTTTTCTTCTCTGACAGCTCCCAGGGGACAGCGATGCCTTTATGCTTAATATATGCTGTCATTTTGTATTATATCTTCTCTTTGGAAGTAACCTCATGAACGACCGAAAACAAGACACAATGCCAAACCCCAGAGAAAGCTGAGGATCGCAGCGGACAACACAAAGGAATTACTGCTCCTTCGGCTGACACGGACTCAAAAGAAGCCATAGCCCTGCCTGCTCTACAAGAGCCATCTGCCATGGTGGTGGTTACTGGTCACTAACATCACTCCCCGGGATTTCTGCTCTTCTTCTCCAGTCCCGTGATGTGGTGAGGCCCTTGATAGCGGCTTTTGCTGCTGTGTCAGCATTTGTGGCATGGAAAAAAAATAATTGTGACAACAGAGCAAACTTTTGGATTCCACAGCTGGGCTGCTTGAAGACATAAATGACCAAGCAGAATCCCCAGTGCCTGTCCTCCCCCTCCTCGGTCCCTCCCGATTCACTCAGCAGTCACAGGGTGACAGCGGGTCACAGTCTTGCACAAAGGACTGACATTCAGCTTGCTCAAAGCAGAGGGGATATATTCACATGTGATGGCTCAATGTGCTGGAAGAATATTGCAGGCATACTCCGTCCAACTCCAGTTGATAGAGTAACTCACTGAATATTGCAATACACTTGACAGATTAAGAAAGCTTTTACCAGCTCTAATTCCCTGCCTATCTCCCTCTCTGTTCCCCTGGGGGATTTGCTGGGAATGCCTTACAGGAAGAAAAGAACTGTATATCCCAGGTATGTGTACGACTAACTCAGCCCCATGATAGAAACAATGCCAAAACTTTGGGGGAATTTCAGAGTGATTTTGTTTCTGTGGATACAGGCTGCTGAAAACATCGTAGGTCTGGTTCTGGTGGAATAAATAAAGTCAGGCAAATGACAGATGGGGAGATATCTTCCCCAAGACCTGAGTATTTCAAAGACATCTCCTACTCCCTACACGCTACACATAATCCATACCCTTTAAGATCCAGAAGGCACCTTTTTTGCATATGTAACTTTAAAAATTTACACTAGGCTTTGTAATCCCAAAATACCTCCGTGGCACAAAGCCACGATTGCGATACGTGGGTGGAAAAGCTGTCAGCATAGCGGAAAAAATATTCTGCTGAAACTCCAAACTTTGCAGAAAGAGCTGAGTCACTCTTTCACAGTTAAGGTAGTCTGGGCTTGTTACAGCCGGAGCCTGGCACACCCCCCTGCTCCCACCCCCAGACACCCCAGAGCACCTCCGCACCGTCCTCACGCAGGAGCATGGTGTCACCCCCGCACACGGTGCCAGTGATGCTGCTCCTCCTGGGGACCTGCGTCCCTGGGGCAGAGGCAGCCAGGCGGGCAGAGCTGCGCTGCCCAGCTCACCTCTGTGGGCTCCAGGCTGCTGTGGAGGGGATGCTCTCAACGCCCCGACTCACAGCCCGAGCACAGGGCTCAAGGTGACCAGCACTGACCCAGCCCCCTGAGAATCAACGCTTTGGCATTCAAAAGCATGGACATGGTGGCAGTTTGCAAACCTCACTCAGGCACACTAAGCTGAAGGACTGCAAGACTCAAAATTGGAAAAAGTTCTTATTTATCGCTCTCTTTCCTACTTTTCTTTTCCTCTTTTTTATTTTTTCCTTTTCTTTTAAAGTCTCCCGATTCTTCAGCCAGCATCATTGTTTTGGCTGGCAAGAGCGAGCTTCCTATGAGCCATTTATTAGCACATAAAATTAATGAAATTGCAAAGGTCCAAAAGTCATAACTGCCAACAGATTATAGACTCTACTAACACAGTCGCGTATGAAACCTATAAAGCTCATTTAAAAGGAGCTCCAGAGCAGCCTATACATTTGGATTCCCAGAAAATACAATTTGGCTTGAAAATCTTTTGATTCCCTGACCTGCATCTTAATCAGAACGCAAGATTTTCCTGAAGATTTGTATTTGTGTGTCCAAATAAGAAATGCCTACGTAGATGTAAACAGCAGCTGAATTTGTGTGTGCAACAAGGTGCCAGGTTTTCAGCATCTCAGAATAATTCCATACCCACGGCAGCAACACGGCACACTAATGAGCGGCACCCGACACAGCGCCAGGCAGACGCTGCTGCTGGGGTCCTCAGCTGCCTGTGGAGAGAGCTCGCCCTGTAAAGTGGCACTATCCCACGGCAGCTGGGGCATTTTTAAGGCCTGTGACAACAAGCACGCTCCAGCTGACCCACCTTCCCCGCACGCTCACTGCCCCGCTTTGTGTGACAGGCTGCTCTCCGGGCTGCGGGCGTTTCACTCGCACCCACATGCCTCCTCCTCCCGGGGGACGGTGTGTTCCATGGGGCACACGATAAAAGGGTGCTCAGGATGGACACCTACCCCGAACCCAAACCGTGCCCCTGCCCTGCTATCCCTTCACACTGGAGTTATGGGGGGGACACTTGCGATGGAAGAGACGCAGGGAAGGATTCCCCTACGTTTCAAAGTTTTCTGAACCTTTTCCCCTTGTTCTCACATTTCACAAAACCCAGCAGTCCTGCAGCAAGAGCACTTTGCCTTTCATGGGAAATGACTCTGGCTGGGGTAAAAATACGCTTTGCTAAATAAACAGATTATGTTATATAGCATGAAAGCTAAAAAAAATGAAGGTGCCTCAGCACGCCTACAGCCTGCCTGCCATCCCCCAGCACACACACCTGCCCCAGCTTTGGCTGGATCCCTCTTCCAGTGCCAGGCCCTCCGGGAGCCAACGTGGGGCACCTCATTCTCTCTCAGGCCCCCTCTCTCCTGTTCCTGGGTTCCTCTCCTCGAACATTTGCTCCCCATTCAGCTAAACTCAGTGCAGGTTTTGCCACTGGCAGAACCAAGCTCTAAAAGTCCTCACTTCTATACCCTAATTGCAGCCTTTTCTTCTTCTCTTTGCTCTCAGTGTCCCTCAGCATCATATCTTCTTCCGCATGGCCCTCCTCATTTCCAAGGGCTGGGTTTGAGCCCCTGCTCATGGTGGTGCCACCAAAGGCCTGGTTTGTGAAGGGAAGAGCAGCTACATCCGTACTTAAACCGTCTCCCTGTCAGCACCATGCCCAGGGAAGAAAAACTGAATGCAACTCCATGTCCTTCCAGGAAGCTCCCTCTGAACCAAGCCACTAAAGCCATCGAGATGAGCCCTGTGATCCGTGCCAGGCAGGGAGCTGGCACCTCGCACAGAGGGTACGGCCTTTAAAATCCACTGCTCAGTTACGAGCACAAAATACAAATACCAAAATACATACTGTTCAGCTGAGCCCCAAAATGTTTGCATGACTCAAAACCTTCTCCTTGAAGCCTACTGCAAGGGGAGGAGCAAATTCCACTCCATCAAATGAAAACGTGAAATCCCTCTCCCTCAGCCAGGTGCTCCGGAGCTCTCGCAGGGATAATCCAGGTCAGTGACTGAGGAGTGCATCCAGCTACTGCACTGCAGTCCTGATGAGCACCAGCCATGCCAAGAAACATCTGCCACTGTTTAAAATTCTAATGAAATCATCCATACACCAATTAGCTAATAAAAGTTACAGTTCTGTTACTGATAGCGAAAACATCGGATTTCCTACACCACTCGGTAATCAGATTCCAAAATAAATTACACGAGCTAGATTAAAAACGGGAATGCCACTCTTCACACATTACATAATGACCTATATATTGTTACGGGTCTGTGAAACACCCACTTGGAACTTCCCATAGCAAAGGCCGCCTTTAAATTGGTTTTATCAGCTCAGGATTCCTGGTGCGATATTTGCAAAGGTTATTGCTCCCAATGCAAACACCGAGCCCTATACCTACAGCTTTATTTATTTACATTACTGCACCTTCACTTAAAATCAGAACCTGATGCTTTCATATGGTAATCATGCATTGACTGCTTCGCATAAAGGCAGCCAATAGAGTTATTGTATACATCCCTCTCTTGGCAAGCCAAGGAATACACTGCTGTTCTCAAACGGGGAGTCTCGGGAATCAAATCCCAGTGTCATTGTAGTCAATAGCAACCCCCCTCGTCTCCAGAAACAATTGGAATAAGCCAATTCTGTAACCAATAATAAGATAGGTCAAGAAATTTTTGGTATGAAAACTCTGGCAATCCCATTCTTTTGATATTTAACATGAGTTCCAGTAAACACAGGAGGGTTGCTGACTGGAATGAAGCAAGCAGCACTGGCACACAGCCTTCCAGATTTTTATATTATTTTATGAGAAGTCTAAATGCTAATTTGCACAATTATGAATCAACAACAGACACTAGTTTCAGCCTGACTCTGTCACCAGGGCTTTAACTGAAGTGGCACGTCAATAAAAATGTGAAAATAGCTTTTAAAAAGTTAGTGACTTTTCCACCGCCATTCCCAGCCCAGCAAACTGAACCCAGCTCCCCCAGAGCAAACCAAACCCCGCTCCATCAACGGCAGCGGAACGAAAAGGAAGCGTCTGTGTGACAGAGAGGACACGACAGCCAGGGCAGGGCACACGTGGTGTCCAGCAGCGGCTCCAGCACCCAGCCCTCACCTCGCAGTGGCTGCTTAGGGTGTACTCCCCGCTGGTCGCCCCCATCGCCTCCTCTCCCCACGGGACTCCAGTACAAACCAGTACAAACCGCTTGGTGGATCCCACACATATCAGGATCCCGAGGTTTCTTGGGTTCTCAAGGCAGGTCTGCAGCCAGGTGCATGTGAGGCTGTGGAGAGAACACCCCGAGTGAGAAAACTGAGGTTCTGACACATTTGGAGGCGTTTGTTCAGCCGGGGTTCCCCTGGCTCCAACCGGGTTTTGCCAGAGAAAGTGGTTTTGGACACCGAAAGTGGGGTTAATTCCTAAATGTGGTTAATTCCTAAATGTGGTTTCTCTATTTTAAAGGTAAGCAATTAAGGATCACACAGCCCTGCTGAGAGAAGGCGCTGTGCCGGTCCCTCCCCGCAGTCCCTGGCCACTGCCCCCCCCATCGCTGCCTGCACTGAGAACCCTGTGTCCAAGGAGAATTCATCAAATAACAGAGGAAGGAGCAACGCCCAGGGCCAGGGGAGCTCCTGAGTCTCTCCATGGACTGGCAGGGGTGCTAGAATGTCAGCCGCCTGCTGCACAGCAAACACAGCCAGGGCAGGCACCCAGCGCCCGCTCCCACCACATGGGCCCAATCCTGTTCCCACTGCAGCCAGTGGCAGAACTCCAACCTGTTTACTGGGAACAGCAACAAGCTTTCTATCTACTTAATATAAATGAAGATACGCATCTCCTCTTTGACACATTTTGGGCTGGGAGCCATTGGCTGACACTTGTTTGGTTCTCTGCACGTACGTGACTCATGGGATAATAGAATGCCTGATTTCCATTCTGCCAGACCTGTCTTTCTCTGTGGTTAACTATTAATTTCAGAGGCAAGATGCAATACTGCAGTAAAAAGGGATGGTGTTAAAGTAAGAAGATTGCACTTAAATATGTAGAGTAAGTGAGCCGGGTTCCCTCTTGCGAGGATTTCCTTCCAATTAAAGAGGAACATCTCCACATACTCCTCCAGACACCAGCCCAGTGCTCCTTGCTCCAGGATGGGGGAGTCTCCAGCAGGGTGGTGTAAACACGCCGCCCCCACCCCACCAGGACAGCCCGTGGAGAAACCTCACAATGGAAACGACAGGAAAAAAAATCTCTCTTCCCAAGAGCTGACTCTCGCTTCGGGCTGACTGTGCACAGCGGGGCTACTGGGGCCATAGGGGTGCTCCATAAACTGCGAGAAGGTGAAGATTCTCCAGCAAAGCTGTGAACTCCTCGGGGTAAAGACCAACTTTCTCTCTTCAGGCCTGCAGCCTAAGTTTGAGATTCTGAGTAGTACCCCAACAAAAGAAAGAATGCTTAATAATATATTATGGGAATTATCCAAACAGACTTCCTGACCCTTCTGGCGTTTCCTGGGCTGTGCCTATCACCGCTGAGCGCTGCCTCGGCTTCCAAATGCAGCCCCCTCAGACACCACATGGCCAACCCCACCCAGACACGGGCACTTCTCTGCAAGGTCTGTGTTTGTCTGCCATTCCACTTCTATAATGCAGGTTTCATTTCAGGGGAAGAAAGAGACGCCCAGACCCACAGATGCCTGTGTATAAAACTTTACTATGAGGCTTTACTTAATCTATGACACCAAGAGCAGGCAGCGGGGCTGCTCCTCCACCCTTTACTCAGTGAGACATTCGCCCTTCCTTTCACCACTGAGTTCGGTCAAACGCAAGTCAACCAGTAAATTCAAAGCAGTAAGCACAAAGCACTGAGAAGCACCTGCTTCTCCTGAAGCAAAGCATCTTCCACTGCCCCCCTTCAGTGGGGAACCTCATGTGGAGCACCCCAAAACCCGCCCTTGCCAAGGGGGAAAAACCATAAATCACTGCCAAATCCTGCCATTCCCCCGCCACCCCCGCGTCGCTGCAGGACTCTGCCGTGGCCATGAGCAATCCCTCAACCCTGTACAGAGTGCCAGCAGACGCATGATCCTTCCTCCCCAGCATGTGACAGCTCGCCCAGCCCTGATGCTGCTCACCCCCACATCCCACCCCTGGCCTGTCCCCGTCCCCACGTCTGGGGCTGGGGAAGGTGGAGAAGGAAAGACTGTGTGGCCAGATTCGTGGGGCAGGGTGGGCAGAGGCTGGCAGTGCCACGCTGCTGCCTGTGACTGAAACAAGCACAGGGGGAAACCCTCAAAAAGCCACCCCATAGTGGGGAAGACAATCCTTGTGTGCAAAGAGCCTGGTGCTGGGGGTGCTCGGGCCCCTGCCCAAGCCAGGGTGGACAGTCTCAGTGTGAGGAGGTGATGGGAATGCCCACGGTCCTGCCATGCTCACCTGCAACGTCCACAACTTGCCGCAGCCTCTGCCTGCCATCCTCTCCCGCAGCATGGACTCCAGCTGCTGCACATGAGCCTGACGGATGAGGTGACCCCCAGAGCTCCCATCCAGCTCCAGCTGCCCCGTGACATGGAGCAGATGGGCTAAAAAACCCTTTCCACCACCCAGCGTGTGTAATACACAGCACTACAGAAGTGCCCAGGTTGGAAGGGACCTTTAGGATCATTGATTCCAACCATCAGCCCAACACTGACAAAACCACCACTCCACCACTCCGTCTAACCATCTTTTAAATACCCTCAGGAATGACGATTCCACCACTTCCTTGGGCAGCCTGTTCCAAGGCTTGATAACCCCTTTTGGCATACAATTTTTTTCCTAATATCCATCCTAAACCTCTCCTGGTGCAACCTGGGGCTGTTTCCTCTTGTCCCATGGCCTGCTCTTCAGGAGAAGAGCTGAACCCCTGGCTATACCCTCCTTTCAGGGAGTTGGAGAGAGCAACATGCCCAAATACAGCTGACCCCAGCAAGGCGTGAGGTCGCAGGTGAGACGGGAACGCTGCCGTCCTGTTCACCCCGCTGTCAGGGTGAGCACCCCTGAACACACCACTGAGAGACCTTCTTCATCTGGGCAAGGACCTGGGGGCTCACGGAAGGCTGGGCTGTGTGCTGGGGTCTGGGGCTAGAGCCAGATGCTGAGAAGATGCTGAGCGGTGGCCAGGGAGGGCTGGGAGGGGAGCACAGTGAGGGGGGCTGTGAGAATGTGTGTGTTGAGGCCACTGCAGGGTCCCTGAAGAAGGCTCAGCCCATGGTCTGGGTGAGGATGAGGGACCACCACTGTTTTTGGCACCATGTTGAAGGCAAGTATCTCTGAACACTTTCCTGCCATCAGTAATTTACCTTTCGTGATGTCCCAGGGCACGCTGTGTTGATACAGCTATCGAAACACCTATGTGGCAGATAGGGGCTCCTAACCCTGGAACACAGAGCGGGAGATTCTCCTGCTGCTGAAGACCTGTTTAATCTACAGTTTGTTTAAATTAATGGAAAAATCTGCTTCGTCTGAGGCCGTAAATGATTTGCTGAAACCACACACACACACACACACACACACACACACACACACACACACACAGGGTGAGTCACAGCTCAGAACATAACTCAAACGAGCAGGATTGTATTCCCATGCTCTAACCACCAGATTACAGTCCCTCCCACATATACCCTGCAATAATCTTTGCTCAAATGATAACAGCGTTTCCCCACTTTACACGTTGGACGGCATTGCTCGGGAAGGCACATCACACCCGACGGGAGCGCAGGGCTGGGGGGAGGAAGGAAGCACAAGTAAAAGTCACTATTTTCACCCAGCACCACGAGAACTTAACTCTTCCCTTGGAAAACTACCAGCTCTGAATCCCTCGAGTTACACCGAACTGGAAACCCAAATCCTCCATCCTCCCCGCGCCCCTCTGCTCCCGTCCCAGCGGCACCGGCCGCGGCAGTGGGTGCCGGAGCAGCCGCCGGGCAGGCGGGAGGAGGCGAAGTCCCCG
>VZTM01034151.1:344731-360004 GCA_013400555.1 Jacana jacana | reverse complement strand
CCCTGCCCTCCTCGGCCAGTCCGCCGAGCTCCGGAGGAGCTGCCATCCCGGGACGGGTCACCCGCCGGCCAGCGGGGCCGGTGCGATGCCGCAGCCCCGCCGGCTCTCTCCGTGCGCAGGTGGGGGGGCAGGGGTAAAGGCGCGGATCTCCCCCCTGTCCCTCCGCGGATCAGGCAGGTAAACTTAATTAGAGCTTTCCCCAACGGCGCACACAGCACTCGCGGCCGCTGTCGGGCGCGGAGCGGCGCCCCCCGTTTACCGCCATAACCCCGGGAGCAGCTCCGGTGCGGAGTTCTGGGAGCTCCCCGGGGGCCGCGGCGCGCAGGGGCACCGGAGGAACCCCCCGGGACAAGCCGAGGCCGTCGGAGCGGGTCCAGGCCTGACATTGCTACAGGAAGGTTTGTGGAGAAAAGCAATTCAAACACAGCGACGGCTGGAGGAAAAAAACTACTAAAATTTGCTGTAATTCTTAGTCCTGGATGTTCTGGTGAACCCGAAACTTGGGACGGTCGATTCCTTGCTCAGAAAGGGTTTGACGGATTCCTTGCAGTTAAAAACAACTGACAAAGTCTTAAACAGGAAACAAGATGACCTCGTACCAGGACTGGGTGCTTTGCTCTGAGCTCTGTGCCACCAGCAGTGGCGGGGCCAGCGCCGTCGCGTGGCTTTTGCACTTTAGTATCCTCTCGGGAGAACGAATTCTGTAATGTACAGAAAAACATATCAATCTCCAGACTACGGAATGCACTTTTCCCTTTCCACTATCAGCAGGTGAAAAAAAATTAAATAAATCAACCCTGACCTCTTCTTACAGACAGTCAGTGTTCTCTACAGTGGTACAGGTGGTCTTGGAGGCAGCAGCGGTGCTTCCGAGGGGTGTTTCGGTGGCCCACGGGGAGCTGGAGCACTCTCCAGCACCAGCCAGAAGGACTGGGAACAAAGTCATGTCACACAGGGAAGGAGTGAATGTTGGATCTCTCAGAGGGGGGCGAAAAACGTCCCCGACTGCACCCAACTGTCCCAATTCTGCTTGTTCTTCTCAACTGAACCCGTTGACAGAAAAAGGACAAACCCAGAGCTGTGCTTTTTGCCTGCTGGGTGGGAGAAATACGACCTGGAATAGTGGCCAGTGAGCAGCTCGTACTGGGAGTTTAGGAAGGGCCCCATCGGACGGCGGCGTTGTCCGTGGGCACTGGAGCCGAGAGGTCGGTGGTGCTGGAGCCAGCAGACGCGTGTGAGACCAAGTGTGGCGTTACCAACAGTCCCCACGCCTCCGAAGCCTTGAAACGCTCCTGCATTTTATAATCATTCTGCAATTAAGGCCTAACCACATATTAAAAGAAAATCAAAGTAAATCAGAAAGTTTAGGATCAGATTCCATTCCTAATTACTGTAATTAACGAACAAGTCCCCACAATTTAAAGACTGGTTTGCTCAGTCATTTTTTTTACACCGACCCCTTTTATCTAAGTTAAGAACTTTTAGATAATCTCCTTTTACATGAAAACACAAATTCCTGCTCCAATTGTTCTAATGTGCTATAAAACGAGGTTCCCAGGCTTAGACAAATAAGACAATTCTTTGTTGTCCCTCCTTTGAAAGCAAACAGAAGGTTTAGAAGCTGGTCAGAGGAGCACAAAGGCCTATTTCCACACAGACATCAGCAGTGTCCGACACCAAATATTCCAAACCTAACGTCAAGAGAAGACTTCTGTTCTTGTGGCCTCAGTGACACGTGTCAGGGAGTTAATTTACCTCAAAGGGGAAGGATGTGTGTGCAGAGGATGGATCCCTGAGGCAGCGTGGCTGTCAACTCTTGAGGGTGCTATTCTTCCATCTCAGAGTGGATCTCGCTGTCGAGAGGCTCAGGGGAGACGGGAACAGGGCTCGGTGATTCAAAACAGCACCAGAAGTCATCTCCACCAGGTCAGCCGTGCTGGGAGGGACAGGAACTGGATGGGAAAACAGAACCGTGGAGGAATGTAAATAATCTGCTTTATAGAAGTGAATTTTGTCTCTGTTAAGGGTTTTTAATTGCACCGGAGCATAGAAATGCCTTTGTTTTGCCTGAACTCGGCTCCTGTGCCGTTCTTGGGCCTCCAGCTCCCATGGGCTGTGAGATGGGCTACCTGGGTACAGGCTGTGGGCCAGCTGGAGAGGCTGCGGGGGCGCTCGGCTTTGCCATCCCCCAGCTGGGAATTGTGTGTGGAACATGGCACGAGGCCGCCCCATTAAGAATCGGAGTGCCATTACTCGTCTGTTTTACTACCTTGTTAAAACAGACCGTTTCCTTGCTACTGACAAGGCTCCAGAGTGTCCCGTCTGCACACAGAGCTCCTTGGGGTGAATGCCAGCACAGCCCAGCCTCCTCCTGCCCACAGGAGCACTGCAGGGGAAGGAGACAGATCTGGCGAGGGCAGGGGGGGCACCATGGGGCAGAAGGACCGTAGAGCTGTTCTGGAAGTGATGAGGGGACACTACCCTCAGCTGGGCACCGAAAGCACACCAGGGGAGCAGGCAGGGATGGAGCAGCAGCAGTTTCCTAAGCAAACAAAGAGCTGGCAATTTACCACCTTATTTCTGGTGGTGTAACGAAACACAAACTGCTCCCCTCTCCCACGTTTTCTGCCCCAGGGAGGGGAACATGATACTCACATAAACGCTGCCACACGTGACAATTTTCAAAGGAAAAGGTTTTAGATGCCAAAGCCTTGGAGGCCGGTTGATGAGCCTGCAGCATTGGCATGACAAGTCAACCCACACCTCCTCTTCAGCTGGGCAAGGTTGCTGGTGACTGATCACCAGTTTTGATGTGCAGCTTGGTCCAACGACAGATGATTTAATTACTTATCATTACAGCTCTTCTCCTTTGGAAGAATACTGCTTACAGCTCCAAAGTGAACCACCTCAAATACATGAATCCTTCTCTTCCCTTTTGGCATCATTCCCCTTGTCTTTGTGGTCTCCTACAATCGCATCCTCAGCCCTTGCTGTCCTTGTGCTCTGCTGACTTGTGGCTCCTCTCCTGAAGGCTCAGGCCTCTGCAGTTACCAGGCAGCTGACTGGGAGCATCTTTCCCCTTCCATTTGCCTGATTACAGCTCACCTCCACACACATGGTGTTCATAACCCAGTCTGTCTCCAGCTTGTCACCAGCAATCGTGTACAATCAGCCTGTGAAGTTGTAAGAGGTTTATGTGTTCACAGTTTTTGCATGGTCAATGAGCCATTACATGCACAGTTCCTCTTTTAGAGTTAGGACCATATTCACAGTGCCCAGAACATTCTGAGTGCTTTTCAGATATAGCATTAAGTTCTGTCCCAAAGAACATGCAGTTGAAATACCACCAAAAAAAGGGCTGTGAGAGTATTGCTCTTCACCTCTCACTGTACTGTTTCCTTCTAGGCCATCACCTTTGCCTCAAGATTTCCCCGAACCCTGCTTACAGTTCTGCTACTAGTACGCACCCAGTATCCCTTCGCTCAGCACTTGGCCTCTCCACAAATCACCCGTTCCCCCTCTAGTCTTCTGCCTCAGACCAAACAAGAACCTCCCTTCTTTCATATTCAAATTTACTTCCCAATCTTCTGTCTACCTTACAAACTTCGGTGGTTTCTCTCATCATGACTAGCTCACAATCGTAATTCATTCACGCTGACACCTCCCTGGGAGATGGAGCAGTGCTGCTACTCTCTGTTTCACAGCTAGAGTGCCAGGAGAGGGGATGACTTGCCAGGGTCACACAAGAAGTAAGTAGCAAAGCTGAGAACTTTCTCTCTCCTATGTCCTGAGCTAGTATCACAAACAATGAGTGTGCAAAAGTTTGACTTCTGCTTCCCTACAAATGAAACACCTCATTTTTCATACACTTCCTTGCTATTTTAATTTTTGTAAAATGGAAAAGTTAAATTTTTATCTTGAAATAAATTTATTTCTGAAGTGAACTGCCATGAAAATGTTATTATTTTATTTTTGATCTTTGCCATTGCATCCTTAAGGAAGCACATAGGAAATACAGCTTTTGTATTTTTTCTAGACCTTACCCCTGTTGAATTGAAAATTCTCATTGATCTGAGTGGGAGCTGGAGCAGCCCCTCAGCTGGCATACAGTTATCCAGCTGAGCAGTAATAGGGCAGTTATGATATCCCAAACTCCTGTTATTTAACAAACTCCTGATACTTAAGAGAGTCCTGTTAGTTAGAGCAATAGCATCTCCTCACCTCTATGAGTCATCCACTCCGATACCCACAGTTTACCATGACTATCAGCTCCTCCTAAAACCACGCATCTGCAACACTAATTAAAGTCACAGCTAAGGCTGAACACGTGTGTCGGTCACTGCTCCACAGCACACCCATGTGAGCACTGCACCGAAAGGAGAAAATGCCAAAGGTGGTCTATTGGGTAAGCATAACTTCGGCAATGTGTAAGGAGACCGTGCATGCTCCATCCCAAATCACCCACTTCTCAGAAGGGACGGTGACTGCGGCTGCTGTGAGGCCGCAGTGGCAGCAGAGGAGGTTGTTAGAAAGATCAAAATTAACCAAAGAGTAAAACTGTGGTAAAAAGTTGCGTTCTGTAGTACAGTATGGAGATGAAAGCTGTCGTTCCACAGCCGGGCACGTGGCTGAGTCCATGGCAGGCTGCAGCGGGACGCAAACGGCACAAGGCCTCACAGAGCACTCACGGATCTGGTGGGCTTTTCACATTTCTCTTCCACTGAAGCTGCTGTGTGACTCTCACATCAGATGGCCTCACTGCCCAGCAGCTCACAGGCTTTGATTCCCAGCCTGTGAATACTCAATGCTCCAAGTGTCTATGGAATTAAGGACTAAGACCTGATAAAGTGCAACCCTTCTTTTATTAATGTCATAAAGCGTTTGACTTAAGTGGGAGAAGGGTTTGGGGCCACACTTGACTCATTTTAAAATGTCAGGTTTTATAAATGTTGACTCTACTCTAATAGAGAGCACTTGTACTGCTCAGTGTGGATCCCATCGTAGGTCTGAAAACTTGACCTCCCCGTGGAGCTAAACTCAGCTTTCTCTAATCTTCCCCCTGCCAGCCCAGGGATTGCTGGCACGAGTAACCCAAGCAGGAGCTGGCCTGCTAAATGAAAAAGGTCTGTCAAAGGCAGCGAGAGGGAAGGGACTCACAAGGAAGCTCTGCAAAGTTCTTAGAGTTGCTTGGTGACATCACCAGGGAATCCAAACCCCAATCAAAGCAGCCGCCAGCACCGGGAAGAACAGGCACCAAGAGGAAGCAGGCAAGTCAGAGGCGACCTCAGCTGGAAAACGATGGCAGTTTTGTTATCAGTTTCAGGCTAATAATAGCCGTACTTCTGGCAGCAGGATCTCCCCGACTCTCCTAAGAATAACCACTGCACCAAGACAGGACTGGGGCCGCTGGGGGTGAGTGACGTGAGGAACCTTCGTCCCCCGCAGGGATTCCAAAGGTGACTGGAAAACATCCACAAAATGCCCTGGCACTGCCACCTGCCGAAGGAACTCCTGCTCTCCTTCTGGCCTCCACAGGAGAGAGGATGCTCACAGCAACAGCCAGCGTGCTCTGTGCTCAAAAATGAGGAGACATTGCTCACCAGCACGCGAGCTCCACAAGACGTTTCTCTTTTCAAACTGGGATCTTATGCTTCAGGTAAAACGAGTCTTTATCTTAAGTGCAATAAGAGTTAATCACAAACCAGGTGAGTCTTACAATCAGTTGGTTCTTTTCCGAAAGGATCACAGTCCCATAGAAATCTAAACACTCAAGTGGGGAGGTTACAGGGACGTTTTCAAGTTTCAGAGGAAATGGGACTGGCTACGTCCAGCTGTGATGCTCGGAACAAACCGCTCCTTCTGATCAGTTCTTACACGTAGCTGATGGCTGAGCTACAGAGCTTTAAATAAATATTATCAGAATTCATATGAATAAAATCAGAAGAATTCTTTTGAAGAAAGCCATCATCTTTTTCACTCAGCTTCTGGACACATAGAAATAATGTTTTGTTTGCAGTAACGTTTCAGAAAGTAACACGCCAGCGAGAGTGCCAGGCTGTGTGCCCTTCAGCCAGGAGGCTGCCACAGCCTGTGACTTACAGGCCATATAGTAAACAGTGGAGCTACAAATAATCAAAGCTAATCACTCAGCAAGAGCCCAAGGCCGAGAGGTTTCTGATTCCAAACAAAAAGTCTTTGCAAACTACTCGTGTTTCTAAGCACAAAATGAGCCAGCTATGAACTGGGTTCCCATACTGCAAAAATGCCTGGGTTTTATTTTCCTTCAGTAATTAAAGATAGGAAATGGGAGTAAGTTTCTGGAGTCTAAATTATTCGCTCTGAATAATTCTTCCAGGCCTAAACTAACTAGATGCTAATTTTGTGCAAATTACATGTAATATATTAATACGAGCATAAACCCTACATTCTTTAACAAACAACATCATTCTGTCCATGGGGAATATGAGCAGTACAGACCGCTCACATTTGTGACATAAATGCGGTAAATATAACTCAAAGGGCAATTTAACATGGCAAAATAAAATTTAATTTTAGAAGAATAGCTCCTGTATTTGTTAAAAGCAGGCAAAACCTCTAGACTTTTAATCACGAGTTGCATGGTTCTGAAAGGAACGCACACAACAGGTTTTTAGTGCTGGGTGCTGTGGAACCGGATTTTATATTACTAAAATGTATGCTTTTAAAAGGAAGATGATGATTTAAAAGCCTGTGTGCCCCAGAATCCATGCTGGCCAGCCACAGTCGGACACTCAGCTGCCAGAGAGGGAGAGAAAAGTGTTGCTCAGCACCGAGCCCTGTTGCTTGTCATCAGAGAAACAACTGCCAAGTTACCCCAGACACCACAGCTGGTGTTCAGCTTGGGTAACAGTACAGCTGGTAGCGGGTCGGTATGTCCCATTAAAAGGGGGCTATTCTACAGCAGCATAAGTGTTCTGGGGCCCTTTAGAAAGGCCTAGGAGATGGGAGTATTTATAGAACAAAGTGCAGGGCTCAGGGATCATACACACACAACTGAAGTCACCAAGAATCATCTATAGTAGGGTCTAGACCACATGGGAATCACTCTTCTGCTTTATCAGTAAACTGAAATAAACATCACTTACCCAGTTCAGCGTGTTATTGACAAAAGTTGGAGGCTCCCATTCCCTCCTGTTGTCTGGAAGTGCAAGATGCAGTCTCTAGGAAGCCAGACTTGCCCCCTTGTGCCAGCGGGTTCAGAGCTATCGGTCAAACCGCCCCGGCAGCACTGAAGGAATTCTAACTCCTTGGATCCACATGTTCTGGTCAGGGCTAAAAGCATCCATCTGATGGCAGAGTATCAGAACACGTGACGTGTCAGATTTTAAGCCTACTGAAAATCTTTCCAGAAATCTACTTAAAAACACTCAGAAAGAAAATAAACGCACGCACGTTCTTCAGCTTTCCTGTAACAGCACTGCTGGTGTGATGAAGTATCGGAGAGCTGCCTGGGAGCACTCACTAAACCTATGGCCACAGGAGTGAGCCTACACGTGGTGTAAGCCAAAGACATACAGATCATAGAATTATCTACGTTGGAAGAAGCTTTAAGATCATTTAGCCCAACCATCGACCTAACTGATAAGAAAAACATCCCTAAACCATGTCACTAAACACTATGTCACCCCATCTTTTAAATAATCAGAATCACTAGAGCTGTTAGGGACCTTAAAAATCACCTCCCACCAGACCAGGTTGCTCCAAGCCCCCTCCAGCCTGGCCTTGAACCCCTCCAGGGATGGGGCAGCCACAGCTTCTCTGGGCAACCTGGGCCAAGGTCTCACCACCCTCACACCAAAGAAGTTCTTCCCCACATCTCAGCTCAAATCTCCCCTCTTCCAATTTAAAACCATTACCCCTTGTCCTACCACTCCAGTCCCTGACAATGAGTCCCAACATTTCAGAATGTTCTGCAGAGTTCTCTCCTGATGCCATACTCTAGTCTCTGGGACTGAGTGTGCCCATGCCCTGCACACTCATCCTGCCTTCTTTGTGTTCATGGCAAGACAAAGACCAGCAGCTGTGTGACACTCCTCAGAGGGCTTGACACGGGAGGAAAAAGTGGTCAGACATGAGGTGAAGGTACACATAAGCAACATGCTTCAAATAATTCCATTTCCTGGTAAGCAAAGTCCTTTTCTCCACCTGCCAAACCACATTTCCACTGGGACTGTGGGTGAGTTCAAAGCAACTCCCTGGAGGAGGGACAAGCCACAGTGACTTTTACCACATTGGCTGTGTGCTTTGAAGGTTTCTATGGTTATGTACACCTCATATGTATGGTCCTCTCCAGAATGTGGTCTCTGCATTCCCTGTGGTCAGCAAACATGGGGAATGCAGAGAACCAGTCTTGAGGGAAGCCACTGTGCTTCAGTAGAGTGAGTCTCAGCCTCTGCCAAGAGGCTGCTGGCACGACCTCCATTTCCAGGGCACAGGCAGCATGGGGAGCTCACGAGGGTGGGTTCAGCATCTTTTGAAGTGTTCTGTGTTCCCACCAACTTCTCCTTTGTGTGTCACTCTTTTTGGTCCCACATCTTCACAGACAGGCTGTTCCCACTCCCTGTAACTCACCGACATCAACTCTGCCATAATATTGCTGATCCTGAATTCTCTCCCCAGGCAAAATTCCTGATAATTTTAGTTGGTGTCTGAATTGTGTAAGAAATTCTGACCAAATGAATCATGCCTGATGCAGGAAAACCCCCCACAATGCTAAACAACCCAGAATGAGAAGTTTCCTCTGTGCAAAGATTTGCTGAGTTGGTTTTTAAGGCTGGTGAGGTACAGAAATGCGACCTCAAAGGACACGCTAGTATTGGAGGGAACATAAAGCTGCCCCCAACTAGCAGAGGGGAATCTGGTCTAGTTAAGGCTGAGAGGAGAGAAAACCACATGAGCCCTTCTCCAGCGACACTCCTGTCCCTGGGACATGCTGCCAACTGGCTTTTTCTACAAATTTGGCTGCAATGTTTATATTCAATGGAAATCTAACTAGATTGTGCCTGGTAAGCTGACTATGACAGAGATATTCAGGTGCCTCTAAGTGTAATCGCTGTGTCTTTCAGGGAGTCTCTAGCATGTTAGAAGGAGTGCAGAGCCACAGAGCTGTGCCCCTCTGCTGCTTTGGAACGTGCTTCCATTTGGGGAGGCGGAAAAACTAAAGCCAGTTAAGTCACCAAACGGGGAGAATCAGCTTTCTGGGAGGAGGGTGGCACTGCTGAGCTCAGTACTTCTCTCCTGTGGGGAACAAGAGACAGACAGAACCCGCCTGATGACAGTATCGCTGTCGGGGATGATCCAGCGGAGGATTCTCCTGGCTGAGAGCAGTGGCAGCTCAAGGGGAGACAGGCTGCCAGTTGCCAATACGCTGCCTCGGACTGTCCTCCCACAGACTTCGTATGATCCAGGTATAACTCACCCCTTTTCTCTTCGCTTCTGTGCACAGAAGCAAGGCAAACAGGCGGACTGTCCCCTGGCAGAGAGGTGACAACCTCTCCGTTTCTTTTCTCTTTTCAAGTGGTTTTTCATGGAGCTTTTTATGGTGTTGCAGGGGTCATATAAGTTGCATGGAACAATCAAGCTATGGCTAAGAAAGAAGTTTGTGTGCTCGTTCTCCCAACACCATGAGACTGAAGAAGAAAGCGAAAAGAAGGGCGATGCTTCTCCAATTTCACTGCATTTTTGGAAGGGTATTTATTTTAGGCTTCTGTTCTGAAGAACCATTTTTAAGTCCAGATAAAATTAATGCCTAAAACTATTTACTCTTCTTGATATGAATAAGGTAAAGTTCTTCACTGGAGTATACCCCGTGACAAATAACGCCCTAGTAATTACGGGTGGGGATTTTTGTGCGGTGACTGATGGTGCCTTGGAAGGCAGCCACAGCACTGAGCATCCAGCAGCTAAGCTATCTAAATCCCTGCAGACCTCGTTTCTGCTTTTGGGAATACAGGACAGGTGTGGCAGTTACTAAACCTGGATACCTGAGAATTCACCTCTCATTCCCAGGTGTGGGCCATTAATGCTCGCTCAGACTTGTTCAGTTCTAACAAGTCTCTTTTGAACCAGATTTTGTATGTCCACGTATACACACAGGATACACAGCATTTTCCTTCCAGTCCATTCAGCTCCCTTCTTTTCACTCATCTTTAGCTATGCAGCCTCACCTCACCTAACATTCTGCATACACATGGTGGGAAACCCCAGCACTGACCCACAGATGCCTGTCCCAGGCTGTCAGCACCAGAGGACTCTGTTTGCATTGTTCAGTACAATTACTGAAGAAGTTCAGGTAAAACTCAAGCCATGCCCCAGTGGAACCCACAGCACGGTCTATACTGATTTTAATTGGCTCACCAGACACCAGAGCTAAGCCAGAGGATGCTCCAGCACAATGGGTTGATAAAAGCTGTAAAATCCTGTAAAAGAACTGTAAAGGAACGTGACACTCCTCCTTTTTGTTAGATGCTCTTCCAGCAATCTGAACTCTTTGGGGCAATGTGACACACCTACAGCCTCCTCCCAGACCAGGTATTCTTCAGGGACACACTTGGTATTTTCAAACTCACCCATCTTCTAAGAAGCCCTCTGGAACACCGCGAAGAGGCGGGATGTTATAGTTACAGGTTTCATTCTGAAGAAGCACACATTTTTGTGACTGCGCTTTCATGTGCAGAGAACTGCCACAAGGACAAAGGATTAGGGGGGGTATTGAGGTGGCACCAGCCTCCAACCCCCCGAGGAGGCCACTGCTGCAGCGGCACCTTCTCAGATCAAAGTACAGAAGTATCAGAGAACCTGAGCTGGCTTGGCTTGACACACACATTCCTGGCAGCATGAGGGACAAGCAGAGCCTGCGTAAGAGTTTCACTAAAAGGCAAATTTACTATTTAGGAGTATTTTCTAAGTATAAAAGAGAAGCCTCTGACATTCGACTGTTAACCAGCCTTCCAACCAGAACAGCACACAAACAAGTGAGACCTGCAGAAGCAGGCACACCTTTAGCACGCAGCTGCCAGATTCACAAAAGCCCACTAAAAGTTCTGATTAACTCCCTGACGATGGCATGAAGAGAAAATAGAGCAATTAAGGAATTAAATCTCAGGGCACAACCAATGCAGATTCTACACAAATGAAACCAGTCCCCTAGGCATGATGTACCAGTCCCCCACTGAAATCTGTGGGGGAAATAGGAACAGCTGGAGCTGGACAGAAGTGTGACATCTAACACCTATGGAAGGGACAGCTTGGGCTGCCCGTAAAAGCCATCAAGGCTGTGTTAGTTTTCCCCAACACCGTGAGATCTCTGTGTCAGCCTGACTCCTTTGCCATCACCTGCTGAAGATGTGGGGCAGAGAACAGCTGCCTATTTTCTTCTTTTTGTCCTTCTCCATGTGAGAAATGGTCCCTTTGTGCTGCCCATGTGAGTTAATCTCCTTTCAGAAACCAGTAGCAGGAACTCTGGATATCTGGGTAACTAATATTTTGACAACTGCAAATAATGGAAGTAGTACTAGAAGAAGCAGAACCAGAAACTGGAAATACTTAGTTGCAAGACGTATTAGCTGCACAGAGAGAGAGAGAGAGACAAAGGCATTGGATTTTTCCTGTAAATGAACTCCAGGCAGTGTTACAATGAAATGGATGTTTGCTATTAGAACAGAATGGCTGCTTTCTTTACTTTGCATTTTCTAGAACAAAAGTGCTGCCACTTTCCAAGGCTACAGTGAGTCAGTGCTAGAATCAGAAGTATGACACCAGTCACCACTGAGCAATGCCTCCTCTGCCATCTCTTTACCTATTTACAAAGGCCACTTCTGACAAATCATCTATTAACAGACAAGTTTCTATCATATTGGTTATTAAATTGGATTGAAAAAACACTCAAATCCTGTGCTTAACAAGTATAAGCCTTTTCAAACCCATGGTCAGAGGCATTCATAATGCACTTTCCCTTCTGAATTTCAGTTTTTCACAATAAAACCCAATTCCTGCCTAGTGAAATTCAGCAATCCTTCTACTCTCTGAAGCTTTTACAACCTCAGCTCTGCAAAATTTAGATTTCTACCAAGAGGAGTTTGCTCTTGGTACAGGTTGGTCAGTCCTGAATGCAAAAAGCAATTGCAATACCAAAATGTGAGGGTTCTGGAGAAGGGAGGTTTGCAACAACACGGTCTGGACAAACCTCTATTACAGGCTCCGTATTTCTGGGATATTCCTGAATGACTGTCACCTGCTTGTGGTCACACGGAACACAGCCATATTTGCAGTCCCGCTATCCAGTTTTAAACCAATCTAGGTAGAGAGAGTAGGGGTGACAGCTACCAAGAAAAGCTTTGATTTTGTTATAATTCAGCACATTTGCTGTCAAAAACATGAAAACACTGCACATCACAGCTCAGAACGTGTGTTTTTACCCAAGGGGCCTATTTATTTCCACTTGTAAAATACACAAATACATTTCTTTTCCTCTCTTCTGAATCATTGGACACGAAGTAACCATCTTCTCACCTAGAAGAGTGCAGAGGTGTGGATGTTAGACCAGAGGGAAAAAGTACCCAGCAGCATCGTATGTGAAAAGTAAACCTTGAACAGAAATGTGCAAGTCTGAAGTAAGAAAAAATAAAAATGCAGTGAAGGCTTGTCTGTGAGGTAAAGAACCGAATGCCTCCAGAAAAAAACAATTTTTAAGGTGAGGTTGTAGGGTTTAAAGAGTGTTTGTATGGTTTTTATTTTGGGACAACAAAATAATTGTCCTTGAAGACAAAGGTAACTGGCATAAACAGTGGAATCAGGCACAACAGACAGGATTCAAACAGCAACAGTCTTCCTGCTTCTTAAGTGCCTTTGTAAGTGTTAAGGGAGCACAGTGAGTGGGTAATAACCAGGGACGCTTACCCCATCAGGCTCCTCTCCCCTTCACACCTTCTGCCTCCAGGTTGAGTTTCCTGAACAGCCTTTCTGCTCTCTCTATGATTTGCTGTAGGTTACTTGACGATGCTAAACACCTATGCAGTGTTTTTCAGGGACTAAAGTCTTTAAAGAATCCTGATATAGGATTGTGCATGTGAAAATAAGATACTATGACAATATTATCAGCAGTCAATTAGTAGATGTTGCTATGGGAACACAGCCAGGATCAGGGTAAGGACTCCATCCTGCCACGACACCCGACCACTGCACTGCTCACAGGCCTTGGAACCAGGCAGGGGAAGTGTCACTGCAACATCTCAGGGGCACTGCACTGCTCACAGGCCGTGGAACCAGGCAGGGGAAGTGTCACTGTCACATCTCAGTGGCACTGCACTGCTCACAGGCCTTGGAAACAGGCAGGGGAAGTGTCACTGTCACATCTCAGTGGCACTGCACTGCTCACAGACCTAGGAACCAGGCAGGGGAAGTGTCACTGTCACATCTCAGCGGCACTGCACTGCTCACAGACCTAGGAACCAGGCAGGGGAAGTGTCACTGTCACATCTCAGGGGTGCTTGCTCGTGTATTTCTGTGATCACTTTTTACAGCACTCCCATCATACTCTATTTTTACTATAACACTGTGAGCAAAGAAATTACCCTGCAAACAGGAAAGCAGCCCATACGATGGGTTTGCTGTAAGAGGACACGATGCCAACTGAGTGCTGGGGCACCTTACGTGTATGGAATTACGTGTGAGCTTTAATGCTTAAAATAATCAGACTCTGTAAGAATGAGTGGGTACACATTTTATTTATTTTCAGCTTTCTTTGATGAGGATTAATGAATGAATGGCCACAAAGTGCTCCAAAAGCCCAGGAGAGTGCTCCAAGAGCACACGCTTACTTAACGAGGATAATGCAAAGGATAATGTTTAATGCTTACCTGGAATTCCACCCTGGCTACAGACGGGTGAGTCACTGCCACAGAAAATGGAAGCTTCAACTGAGAAACAGGAAAACATTAGAGATGCTAAAGCAAACACTCGATGACTGACAAGGAAAAGTATCTTCATGGTAACAAGCCGAGTAAAGCTGTTTGCCCAGACTAATCCTCAGAATTCTTTGGCAAATGTGGTTTATTTTTCCAGAGGGCTTTACAAAAACAGTAACAACCCCCCCCCAACATCAGCCGGTCATAAAAATGGCAAACACAAATCATTGTATCAAACCTACACTGCTGAGCCCTGCAACTGCGCTTACAAAGCTGACTCTTCTCACCTCTGCAGAGGCAGACAGCTGCCCGAGCGGGTCTGTGTGCCAAGCGGGGCAGCACACACACTGGTACTTTTTATCTCTGCTTTTCAACCAAAATTACTTTTCCCTCACAAGCGTTTTCACCATCCGCACACCTGAACTTGTTCAAAACTTGCTTACCTTATAAACCAGGTGTTTTCAGGACTGCCCAGCACAAGTAGAGACACCTGTGTAGCAGAGCATGTATTTCCCCTTGGAAGGGCCATCCAGACACCCCACACCTACAGCCCAGGAGACGTGAGCACGTGTGTTTTCCTGCGGGGCTTGTTTAGGCAGAACTAAGGTGATGGGAACCAAAGTGTCTGAAAAATATGAAAGGCCAAAAAAACCCCTTCCCCTCTACACAACGTGAAGTATTCTGTAAAAACAAAAATACAGCTGTGAATCAGTGCATAATCTTCTGTAACACTTGACTCCGTGATGCCGGCATTTCCTGATCCGCCAGCCTATTTTTTAAACTGTATTTGAAAAGGAAAATTTACTAATAATGTATGAAATTTAGGGATTAGCCACAACTTTTGTTGCCAAGAAAACAATTACCATCTTTACTTGTTGCCTTCGGTTTTCCTTCCACCCCATCTCTCACCATCCTACCGAGGCAAACCACCGGGCCGCCCGGTGGAGACGGAAACCCAGCACCAGGTGTTAATGAACAGCACGGGACCAATTAAGAGATGCCAATCACTGCAGAAACACAACACGATCTACCCCGGCTCCCGCGGGGCACCAGCTAGCCAGGCCTCCCGGGAAAACGGGCCGGTCTCGGGGCCGCCCCCCTCCCTCATGGCCGGCCCAGGCCGAGCTTCCCCGGAGGGGAGCCACGGAGGAACGGACTCCGCTTCACCCCAAGGGCCGGGGAACCGCTGGGGGGGGTGGCTCAGGGCCCGCCTGGCTCTCCACAGGCCCAGGGCGGGAGAGGAGGCCGGCCCCCAGCTGGAGACGGGAAGACGCCGGGCCGCCGCTGCTACCGCCGCCCCGCAGACCGCGGCGACGGCCCCAGGGCGACC
>VZTM01034151.1:256357-337727 GCA_013400555.1 Jacana jacana | reverse complement strand
AGCAGAGGCAGTTTGAACAGAGCCAATCTGCAGCACTCAGACCCTTCTGAGCACACCAAGGTGCTCAGCACAACACCCTCCATCAGCAGGGCCCCCCCATTCTGGTCTGCCTGCACCCAGGGACAGGCATCTGGGGGAGACAGCAGGTACCAGCCCAAATACCCTCCTGGCCTCGAAAACAAAGTCTGCCTGAAAAACCATACACAGTTTGTACCCACCCCCCCATATTAACTCTAATAACACATATTAACTCTACTAAATAGCTATTTGCCCTTTTTTTTAAATAAAAACAGCTTATTTCCCTGCCCTCCCCTCCCCTTGCTAATTTAGGGGAAAAGAAGTTCTAATTGACTTGTTGCTTTAGTGGGGCAGAGTCCCCGCCATTCACCAAGGTGACCAGGCCGATGGGGAAGGCAAAGGGGAGCGGGTGCAGCACCCAGAGCCAGCCCCAGCTGGGGCGAGGGCAGCGCGGGCGGCTTGGGCGCAGGAGGGAGCGTTCTCCCCGGGACGTGTTGGGGCAGAACCCATCCTGCCACCCCCCCATGGCCCAACCTGTTCTGCAGGAGCCAGCCTGGTGTGTGCCCAGGCTCAGCACGGGTGGGGAAAGGCCTCCGAACCACATGGGCTACGGCTGCCTCCAAACAACTCCAAAACTCCTTTTTTTGGGGGGGGAGGGAGGAAATAAAGATCTGGGAAGTTACTTTAAAGTAGTAACTGCTACCGAGCCCCAGCACCTGTGGGCTCCAGAGCACCCCGAGCTGGGATGGGGGGGGTGGATGAGGCCCCCAGCGCCGCTTCCACCCAGAACCGCCCATGCCGAGTTTCAGGGGGAGAGGAGCCCAGAGCAGCACCCGTTCAGTTCCCATGAGGCCCAATGTCCCCTCTGCAGGGACAATATCCCAGAGGCCACCAGGGAAGGCACTGCAGCACCATTGCACCCACACCTTCACCTCACCCCTTCCCCTTCACGGCTGAGACCTCCCACTTACCTCTCACAAACTAACGCTGAGCAACCTTTAAAAAACCCCACAAATGGGCTCATTTGCTAATAAAGTGACAGTAAACACAAGTCCCCTGGGTTATTTCACCTCATGCTGCTTTGGTCTCCAGCACACACAGGTCCCTGGGCAGTGGTGGATCTCCAGCCTGTTAGGAACAGAGCACAGGTTCTCCTCACACGCATCAAACCCCGTTACCAGCGAGAGCAACACAAGGGACAGTTTTTCAGGGAATTATTGCAGACCAACACGCAGTCCCAGGTGGGGGCACACAGACAGCAACACGGTAGTTTTTGTGGCCACCCAAGCCCATGCGTTGCTCGCCCCGTGTCAGGGCTCTCAGCCGGTCCATGGCCCGCATCCTGCGGCTCAGGGGAGCCACGGGCCTGAGGGACCGCAGCGGTCGATCCCTGCGTGGGGGGAATCCTCCTCTGGCAAGTGGGGACACCCAAAAGGCCCCGGTGTCCTGCTGTGACCTCACCCCCCCCCGACACAGCAGAGGGATTTGCTGTCAAACTGCAGCGGAGCCCGACGACCCAACAGCAGCCTCGGTGTGTTCATCAACTGAGCAGGATCATTTCTATGTAGTTACAGCAAGTTTGTGCTATTTCACAATGCAAGAATCATCATCATCCTCCTGCAGGCTGATGAAGGCTGCAGCAAAGAAAGGCTTCACTGGGTAATTTAAGTCTTGCATGAATGGAACATCATTTTAGGATGATTATGAACACCTTCGTGGTGTAGCCAAATAAAACCTACACTGGGCACCAAAATAACCCCATCCTTCTGCAGAGCGTCTGCTGCTGGGGCACCCCAAGCCCTGCAGCCCTTACTCCCTCCTGCCAGTTTCTGGGGCTCATGGACACCACAGAGATCTCCCTCTGTGAGGAATAAATGGATGAACCTGACAAGAGGGGAGCTGTGCGCAGGACCGGGACACCCACTGCCTCCATCTGCCCATGAGGGCTCAGGGTTTCCGGAGCACAATGATCACAAGCTTGTGAGCATGAGTGATGCCAAAGATAAATTTTAATACAAATCTGATTCTGCTTACTCCATTGACATTGAAATAAGATCTGTAAGAAAAATATTAGTGTCATTATGTCCCCCAAGCGCAGCTGATTTTTCTCCTGTGTTTATTTGCGGTGCTTGTGATGAAGTTTAAGAAAGGACTTTGGTGCTTTGACTTGCCGACAGCATTCAGATAATCCACCCGGTATTTTAAAGAGTCTCAATCATCAAATTCAGCTTTAATCCCAAGGTATGTCTGGGCTGGGATCTGACAGAAGCGTCAGCCCCACCGACAGCGCAGCAGGTCATTCAGGTGGCACTCAGTAAGGGAAGCTGCTGCGGGCACCCGCGGTTGGTACCTGGATAGCGAGTGCGCAGCCGCCTACGTTCCTTCTAATGGATCAATCACTCCAGCCAGGAGCCCACCTGCCTCTCCTGCTATTACAATTGGATGCATTTTACTTCATATGCTGCAGCATGAAAGCAGTGATGAGTGATTAAGTGCCCTCCCCAGGTTCACTGCCTTTGGCTGGAGAGGCTGTCGAAGGACTTGGTGCCGCTTCGGCCTTCGGCCATGAAAGCCTCTATCTCCTCCACGGTGCGTGGGACACAGGTCAGCAGCTCCATCCCACTGGCCGTCACTGCGATGTCATCCTCGATCCTCACCTGGCACAGAGAAGAGGGGGGTTACGGGGGTGCAGGGTGCGTTGGGCAGCAGTGGCAGCACCGGCACCGCGGTGCTGAGCTCTGCAGGGCTTGACCCCCCTGGGCTCCCACCACCACCTGCCCCACGGTGACCCCCAGCAGAGCCACCCCGCAGGAGGTGGTGCCTTTGCTACGTGGGAGACACCAGTGAGACCCCGTGTCTGTCATCACACTGTGGAATCACACAGGGCTGATAAATCTCCCCCCGACACCAGAGGCAGCAAAAGGAACCATCTCCCTTAAACATGCCTCCAGCCTCACCAGGGATGGGCTCAGGCACGGCAGCTCCTGACGCCCATGGTCCCTGGTGCTGGGCACTACTCGACTGCTCTGTCACCTCAACATCACCTTCTCCTGTCCCAAAACTCAATGAACTTCCAAAGGAGGAACCACAACATGAAATAGGTCGTGGCTGATTCTCAGAAGACTGAATTTTAGGCTGATGAGAAAGTCCTAAGCGGGTCAGACATTCCTGTTGCAGTACGATCACTGCACTTCAAACCACGCGAAGAAAAAGCAGGTCCTCTGCGTTTCCCAGCTCTCGTTCTGCTGAAATGAAAAGTATGCTCCGTTCCAGTCTGACTCTAATCTCTTCTCACCAGTAAATATGCCTACACAGCCATTTCCCGTTATCTTATCAGAAAAATGTTAGTAAGTCGCTAAGCTGCAATAAAAGCAACTTTAGTAAGGTGTAAATCCTACAGAACACCAACCTGGGGACTCCCACCTTCCAGTCGCTCTAATTGTTTCTGACCTCCTGACACTGGCAACTAAAAATAAAGCTGGTCAACATTTGTACTCCTGGTTGCAAAATCATCCATTTGTTCAAACAAAATGAGTCATCCAGCCCTTATTAAAGTGTTTAACGATGTCTCTGCCAGATTACTCCTTTTCCTCGGTATCAAGCTAAGTGTATTATAAGGCAGAATTAACCACACAAGCCCCGCTGAGCTGGCAGGTTTGCTGGGGCAGCTGCGATAGGGAAAGGCGCGAGGCTCTTCACACCCGGTGCCTCAGGGGAACGGGCTGAGCCCGAGCCCCCCGACAGACCTCACCGGGGTGGGGGGGTCTGTCACTTCGGGATCACATCCATCACTTTGGGATTGGCCGAAGCGAACAAGATTACCCAGGGATCCAGCATGAGAGTCGGGAGCCTCTCCAGGTGGGCCGTGCCCTCTCCTGGCAGCAGCACAGCCCCTGCCACCCCCGCCGGTGCCAGGGGCCGTGGGAGGGGTGTGGGGACAGGGTAAAGGCTAAAGCATCCCAGGCGGAGCGGGGCTCGGCGCTGATGTGGAAAGCACAAACGTCGGTGCCAAAGTTAAGTTCGAGCGCAGAGATGAGGCGGCCAAAGCTGGAGCCTCTCCCTGAGCGCCCCCGGCCTGGCTCCCGTCCCCCTCCAGCCACAGTCCCCAGCGTAGCGGCCACAGAGACGTACCTGCCACAGCTCCCCCCTTAACCAGCCAGACCAGCAGAAAAAAAACAACCAAAAAGGGGAAAAGAATTGGTGGTGTTTCCAGGCTGGTGTTTCACACCGACACCAACGCCTCAGCGCTCGCTGAGCGGCCGGGCTGGTGTGAGCAGAGCTGCTGGAAGCCGGGGAGGGACGGGGAGACCAAGGTGTCTGTCAACGCTGTGTCCTACCTGCTCCACGCGAGAAACAAGGCTGGGGAAGGAGCTGGAGAACAGGGTGGTGAAAGGAGCCAGGGAGAAGACGACACAGGATTGATGAATAATGGACACAGAGAGATGGGGCTGGGTAAGGGCCAGGGGGGAGCTGGGGGAGGTGAGGAGCGGGACACCCGGAGCGAGGAAGGCACAGGAGGGCTGGAGCTGGGAACAGAGAGTCACCAAACAGAGGAGGATGGGGAAACCCAGGAGTTTGGAGTGCCACCCACGGCAGCTCACGGCAGAGGAGGAACGCTGTGAGGAGACATGTAACCAACCTCCAGCTGTGGGTTACTGTGAGAAGCAGGAGGGCCAGCACTGTTGCACCAGCCTGCCACCATCAGCAGCTCCTGAGGGTCTGTGGGAGGCAGCTGGGGGGACACAGACCCACCACTCCCATGGGCCTCACCCTCCTCACCTCCAGTGCTTGCCCCAGCAGAGCAGCCACATTTCCTGCTCTTGGTGCACGTTTCTCCTTTGCCTAAAAGCCACACAAGAACAGAGGGACACAGTTCTCAAGGGGGAAGAGTTCTCTTCACCCAGATCTTCAGCTCAGCAGCAGCTTCAGGGGACCCACAAAACCTTCCTACCAGAGAGCCTGGCCACTGCTCTTGTCTCCTGTCCAAATGGACAAAAGATGCTGGCTGTGGCTGGCGGAGCTGGCGGGCGCGGGACACCGCTCCCAGTGGGGGACAGCCCTTAGGAAACCTGCTCTCAGCCCGTCCCCGTTTGCAGGCTCTCTCTGCTGCTCTGTCGGGGCTACAGAGGGGCTTGGGATGGACACGGCCCGAGGGCAGTGTGAGGCAAAGTGCGGGGTTCAGCCCCCCGGCAAGCACCCCGAGCTTTGCTTTCTCTGGGTGAAGTGGCACGCTCCAAACAGCAATCCCTGCGGAGGGGAAGTGGCTGGGAACGCCAGGACTGTCCTTCCAACGCCTCTCTCTTATCAGGGGCAGTGCCATGATCTGTCTAGATGGACCCGATTGCACAACCGCCCAGCGCCAGCAGCAGACCATCATGTGGCTCGACTGGGTGGCCCCAGCCGTGTCCCGGAGCAGGGCTGGGGGCATGGCCAAGGACAGCCCCCCGGGAGCGGATCAGCAGGGCCACTGTCACCCCACTGACAGCCTGGCGCTTTGTCCCCGCTCCCCCGCGGTGTCCTCCAGGGGAAGGGGCTCAGCAGTTCTTCACTTCCTTTGGATGATGATACACATAAAAGGCTTTTGAGAATCAAGACACAATTTTGGCCAATTAACTAGTCCGGATTTGCACAATGACAGATCCCAGATGGGATTCAGAAAAACCACTGTTGAACACATCTCCTTTTCTTTTTAATCTATCAAGCATAAGTTTGATCATGGCTGTGGAAAGCAGCACTACTATCACAGCAAGATCTCTGAGCAGATCTGCCTGGGAGGTGGTGACGGGACGTGGGTTGCACACCTCACCCCCCCAGAGTAAATGAGCCCAGGTGCTTCTGTCCCGCTGCAGGGCCCGTGTGTCTCTGCTGGGATCCTACAGAGGCAGATGCATGTACCTAAGGGGACTTATCTCCACCCAGCCATCGACCTGCCGATGGTTTTCAGTAGAGCAACCTTACCAGGAGCAGGGTTGGACTGCATTATTAGAAGGGACAGGCTGGGGGTGGCACGTTCCCCTTCCCACATCACATGAAGTGTTTCTACAGGGGCTTGTGCCACCTGAGGACCCTCATCCCACCAGCCCTCCCTCTCCTTGGTCACAAGCAGCTCCTGGTGTCAGGGACACTTCATTCTAAAGGTCCACATACAAAGGATTATGGAAGAGGGTGGAGATTAGCAGGGTGAGGCCATGCATTTCGTTAGATAACTGCTAGGGCTGGGAAAAGATGCCTCAGGCACACAGTCCCTTCGTCCAGGCTCAGAAAGAAGCAATAAAGTGTAAGCTAAATACAGGTTAGAAACTGCTGCTCTTACTTGAACCTCATTACATTAATTAGACAACTTAAGAGGAAAGGGTTAAAGGTTTATAGGCAACCAGTTGCTGGTTTTGGGTTGCCCAGACTATGGCTTCTCATAAGAGTGCTGTAGAGCCAGCCAGACGCAGCACTGTGACAACTGCTTCTCTGGGAAACCCTTCCAAAGAGATGCTGGGCAGCACTAGTACTGCTGCATGCTAAGAGAAGTTAAAAAACAGGGGAGCTCCTCCCGAGCTGCACCCCTGGCTACCACCACACCCCCCCTTGGCAGCCCCTGCTTCTCTGCGAGAGCACGGGCAGGCTCCAGGCGGAGCAGAGGTGCCCAGGGACGGGACGGGCGCCCGCCCCGACGGCAGCCCTTGCCCCACAGCATCCCTGACCTCGGTGAACGGCAGCTCTGCTTGGCAGAGGGAGAACCGAAGCGCGTGTGACCGAGGGACCTCTCAAACCAGAGGCTGCGGGGGATGGAGCCCAGCACCGAGCTCAGGGCTTCAGGGAGGGCAGCCTGCCGCCTCAGAGGCAGATCCCCGAGCAAAGCTCCTTGCCCCGCTCCAGAGGGACCCGTGTTTGACCCGGAACAGCTCGTCTTTGGTAACAGCCCACCTTAGGAGGCTCCTGAGCAGCGGCTACAGCCGGGAAGGCCGTGTGTGTGCCGGAGGCTGGAGGCCCCTGGGCTGCCCAGGGCCAGGCACCCCCATCGCCGCTGGAGGAGAACCTCCCGCTCACCCTCTCCTCTCACAAGCTCTCCATGGCTGATGCAGGCAGCGCCAACCACAGTACAGGGCTGCAGCCCTGCCCCTTTCTGGCACGGCAAAAGGGCTGCTCTTCTCAATGCAGAGACTTGTCACAGTCAAGAAAATTACCCAAAGTCCAAAAAGAGGCATGAATTCAAGGTGAATTCATTAAAATCCACAAATCCCCTGTGTGGACAGTCTCACTCAGAATTACAGTGCTGTTACTTTGGTTAATGTAACTTCATTTTTGAAGTGAATGAAACCAAATTAAGAACATATTAATTAGTGCTGAGCTCTGCAGAGGGAAACAGACTACTTATTTCCTTTTGTAGAATGTCTTTTTCTTTTAGACTTTAAAGGCAGATTGGGTTGGCTGCAGCGAGCTCTTCAGCTAGAACCAATAGTAACCCCTGCACTACTCATACTAATAAGCCCTGTAAGAACACCGGGCATCACAAGAGCTTTTTAAATCACAGTTTCCCAACATGCTTTTGAGAGAAATATTCATTCTGGATAAACCAGAATGAACCAGCACGTAGAAAACTCTACAAACTACACCACACAAACTGCATCTTCTATTTATGCAGAAGCAACTCTAATTGTAAAGATGGAAACATTCATTTTGATTGCATTGTAATTCAGTGATGTACTTCAGTCTTAGACTTTATTGCCATTCTTCTCCTGGACAAAATCAAGTGACAACATCTGGCTCAGAGAATGTGTGTATTCTTATTTTTTTCTCTCTAAGTAAAATGTATTGTTCACTGGGGGATCGGAGATTTACATTTTTGCTCAGTCGTTTTTGGGCAGCTCCCCCTTTTAGTGCAGTTTGTTGGCGAGCTCTCCTCACCAGTCATCGTTACAGGAAGCTGAGCAAAAAACAGGGCAGAGAGCTAGACTTTGCTTGAAATCTCTGGAACAAAAGTGCCTGTTCCAGCCACCCATGGCCAGGGCAGAGCTCCTGCGCTCTCACCCCGCTCCACGCAAAGGCAGCCACGTGCCTGCCTCGAGCTGCAGGGCTGCAGCAGGCGTTCACACATGGAGAAACATGGGCCCTGCTGAGCATTCCCAGTGAAAGCTCACCAGGAACCAATTCAGCAGCTGAAAAACTCCTGCAGAGCATTGACATGGAAAGCCAGGACAGTCCAAGCTGTTCCAGTTGCGGTGTCAAGCCACACAAGTGCATTACAGCCTTCCTTCCACAGCAAGTACCATGCTCCCAGTTAGAAAGTGCAGAGTCTGCTGCCTTTCCTTCACTGGGAAGGCCAGCAAGGCTTGATAAAGAAACAGCACAGAGACAGAAAACATCCCAGACCTCAGCAGAGAGTTAAATCCCAGCGAGGGTAAAGCCCCACACCCCTGAACATGGCTGCAGACACTTGGCATGGGGACCCTTGGTGGGGGGATGCCCAGGAGCCCAGCTGGTTCCCACCACTGCTGATGGCAACACAGCTCTTCTGGTTCTTCTCTGGCTGGTGCTTCAAAGCCAGCTTAGACCAAAAGCCTTACAGTAATTACCCTCTCACGGCTGGCTAGCAGTGATGAATTAGTGGATAGCAGCAGCAGACAATTCCTAATGAGTGACTTCTCATACCAGAAAGTCCCCGCCACTGCCAGCGATTGTTAGCTGTGCTGGGACCCAGCAGAAGAGCCAGGCAGAGGACGGGGCAGGGGCTGCCTGCTCTATCTCCTCTGGGTGTGCATATGGGAGCTGGGGGAACAATGCGGCACCCTTTGGATGCTCACCCTGCTGAAACGAAAACCCACAGGAAGGCACTGCAGCTGCTGAATCCTGCCAGGACAGTGGCCTCCAGCAGGGAATGTGCCCTGGAGAGCGTGAAGAAAAGAGGCCTCCCTGCTTGTGAAGCAGAATGGTGGCCACCTCCCGAGCCAGCCAGCTTTCCAGTACCCACTGCCACCAGAGCCTGCCCTGGGACACCTGCAGCACTGGAGCTCGCCAGGGCCACTGGCCATCTCCTTGGAAAACAGGGACAGGCTTTACATTCACAACTCCAGTCTAAGCAGTTATTGCTGATTTTCTCTGTTGCCTCCCTGACTCAAACAGCATTGGGCCCGGCTGCCCTGAGGGGGAGCACCAGTCCAGGTCACTGTCAAGACAGCTCACTCTGGAACATGGATCTCATCCTCCTGTTTCCTGACATCCATGTTTCATACATCAGACCAGACACCTACCTGGCAAGTACAGTGCTGACAGAAGGTATTTCAATCAATGGAAAAATAGGGGTCTACCATTAATCAGAAACCACAAGTATAAAACTGTGCTTAAAAACAACAAACAAAACCCACCTCAGTTTATCTGCAGGGTCAAATGGCCCAAGGTGCTGCTTCAGGACCAGCCCTACGGGCAATCCATTACAACTCCCAAAAGATTCCATCTCCAGCACACAGTACAGGCAGACAAACAGCAAACTGTATTCAGAGAACCGGGTGGTTAGGGATTACTCACCCCACCGAAGCCTCTGAAGCGCTGCAGGACGTCGTTGTTGATGAAGCAGGACTGCGCAGGGTCCCGCAGGGCTTGGTCCAGGAGGTGGTCGATGAAGTAGATGCCCGGCTCGATGGTGAGGACCATGCCCTGCTGCAGGCTGCGGGCGGTGCGCAGGCTCCGCAGCCCCGGCAGGTCGATGCGCTCCACTCCCTGCGGAAGAGACACCGGTTGGGAGACAGAAAGGCAACCTCTGCCGACCCTCCCTCCCTCCCCACGGCTCTGAGAGACCCGAAATACAGCAAACAGCGGGAGGCAGAGCACTGAACCCCGGCAGTATGGTTCCCTCCCTCTCCTCAGCTCCTCTCAGCTTCCACCTACAGCCACCACCAGCTTTCAGCTCAACACCCAAACTGGGTTTTGCACCACAGAAAGCCCAGCTTTGGGTACGTTTGGCACCGGCACTCTCTGTTGGGAGAAGTGCAGCCCCACGGAGAAAAACCAGTTCCTTGCCCCATTTCTCCCCTGCAAAGGTTGTTTTTTTAAGCGATGGGTGACTCTGGAAATGCCCCCTCCACGTCCTGGCTGAAGGAGCCGAACCCAAACTGGGAGGGAACAGTTTCTCCAAGGATATGCAAGTGCTCATTCTCACCAAAGGTTATTAAAATTACACATTTATGATCTTGATTCAGGAGCAATGAGTCTACACATGACCTCATAAAAGCAGCCCATTTAAAACTAAACTTTTGTCAGATTCAGACTTTCAGGCAACAAGGTGCTGACTGATATTATTAAAAACTAAGTCAAAACAAGTCCTGACTAGCAAAACATTCTCTTCTTCCCAAAAGCTGGTAAAGTAAAATGATATATGAGGACGTGCTTCGTCAAGGAACTAGAGACTCTGCAAAGACTAGCTCAGGATATTAATTTCATTCCCCCAAATGTGCCAGGTATTGCAACATCGGAATAAATGTATCTCGAGCCCATCAGCTTTCTCAAAACTCTCTGCAACTCTAGCAAAATTTCACCAACAAGGTTTGGTGATGACCCGTGAACAGCTTGCAGGCCCGCTCACCTCGCTGGGCAAAACTGCCCGCCTCAGCCTGCAGGTCACAGAATCATGGAATCACAGGGTGGTTTGGGTTGGAAGGGACCTTAAAGTCCCCCTGATGCCAGCCCCTGCCCTGGGACACCTCCCACCAGACCTGGTTGCTCCAAGCCCCATCCATCTCCTCCAGGGATGGGGCAGCCACAGCTTCTCTGGGCAACCTGGGCCAGGCTCTCACCACCCTCACACCAAAGTAGTTCTTCTCCACATCTCATCTCAATCTCCCCTCTTTCAGTATCAAACCCTTCTCCCTCATCCTATGGCTCCCCTCCATAGATCAAGAGCCCCCCCAGTCTTTCCTGGAGTGCCTTTAGGGACTGGAAAGGGCTCTAAGGTCTCCCCAGAGCCTTCTCTTCTCCAGGCTGAAGCCCCCCACTCTCTCAGCCTGTCCTCACAGCAGAGGGGCTCCAGCCCCCACGGCATCATGGCTGGCAGAGGTTCCAGCAGCAGCCAAGGTTTCCAAAGCCCACCAGCCCGGGCACCCATGGGCAGGCTTTGCCCGTTTTTCAGAGACATGGAGATTTGCTTGTCCTCACAGGTGTGCCCTGAGCACCTCCACTGGGCATTCCATCCGTTTTATATGTCTGACCCGAATTTTGCAGAGAATTGCACCACACTAACGGGACACAGCACGACTTTGTTTCCCCAGGGAAACAAGAATACTCTGATACTAAGCAAGGCACTCTGCATTTCTCTTCTTATCAAAACCCAGAGAGAATCAATACATCTCTGAACTCGCAACAATAACCACACTGCAATGGAGCCATGTCTCCTTCTGCTGCCCCATGGGGTTTGGCATCTCACACACTCATTGTGATGCGTAGAGGAAACAGGGCATCCCATCTTGTGGATTAATCTCTCCACGAGCTGTAAACAATTAGATTAGTGTCTGGACCTTTCGGTGTCTTGCCAACGATCTATCAGCTGCTTCACAACAAACAACCCCTGTCTGGCTTTTAAGTGGGCTTCTCTTCAGTTCTACTTGCAAGTGCCATTTCGGAGGCAGTCAGTCCAAGACAGATGCCAGAAGGATGAATGGACAGCGAGGGAAACAATGGCAAACATCCTCTCCTCGCAGCCCTGCCCGCAGTCTTTTGCCTTCTCTTAAAAGAAAGGCTGTTTCCCACCAGGTGTGATGGTCTGGCCTCGATGCCCACCTCAGACACCTCCATACAGCCTCTAAGGCAACACACACACATGTCTTTGGACCCCTTGCAGTCTGACTCTGCTTTTACTACCTCCCCCAGGCTGCTAATAACACAATTACAACCCAAGAACAAGACCAAGGGACTCACACCAGGAAACATCCTCCAGCAGCACAGGCTCCTGAGGTACCTCCATATCCCTGCTCCTCCAAAAGCGAAGTTGTAGCTTGCCTAGAAGGAACTCACAAGCCTCGTTGATATCCCAACCCATCCTGTCTTGGCTCTAGGTTGTGTTGGCTCTTGGTTTCAGCTCTGCAGGCACTGAAGTCACTGTGTAAATGGCAGTGCCTGCATCTCTTCCACAAAAGCATCTGCTAAGGGCCTTCAGGGGAAGGGTGACACCGCCCAGCTTCTCGGAGACAGCAAGGAGGACACCAGCGGGTGGGCTTGCTGCAAGGAAGCCCTAGGCTCCCTCCTAGTGGAGGCTAGCAAGGTGTTCACCAAGAGATGTGTGGAATTGATGAGGACACCCAACACCTTCTCAACAATAACCCTGGTGGTGTTTTGCAGTTGGATGAAGAGCACGAAGTATGGGCGCTGGCACAGCAGTGCTGTGGGTGTCCATTTCTACGACCATCATCTCCTGGAGGCCTGGCCATGGAGCAGGACCTCAGTGTACTCAGTGCTGTACAACTGAAAAGCTGATAATTTGACCCAAAATAGTGTAGAGAGTAACCTAGAAAATATTAACACCTAGGCATCTAAAAAAGAGACTCCCAATGATATTCTGGGAAAATGACTTTTCAAAGCACTGCTTATTTTCCTGTACGCTGCCATTACAGATGCACCCAAAATGCTTTTCTAAGGCTGATTCTAGTTGGAGGTTCTGCTCACACTTTAGACCCGAGACACTCCCCCCAGCGAGCACAGATGTATGACACTGTCATTTGCGACTGTACTCCTGCCAAGAACATCAGATTCCAATTAATGGTTCATGTAAGGTAACAAAAAACAGCCTGTCTAGGCAATAAGGACTGTCAAGGGAACAAGAGAATTCTTATGTAAACTGATTTCATTACTATGTAAGCAAAATAAAAGTTCAAATGAAGGGTGCACTAATATAAAATATAGATCTATTTTTGGAATAAGCAGGGAATTAGGAAGTATGCAAATATGCTGTTCCCCAGCAAAGGGGCTGGGGAAGACCAGAAGCTGCAGTATCTCCTCACCCGTTAGTTTCTTGCCCTCACTCTGCCCCCCAGCAGCCCCCCAGCTCCCCCGTGCTGGAGCTCAGAGAACCAAAAAGAAAGCGGTTCAAGGCACCCCGTCAGGTGGAAGCAGCAGATTTTGTCTCCTGACCTTTTCTCAAGATTCTGACGAGAACCAAACCTGGAACTGAGACTGGTGCAAGGCCCCTGAGCCCCGGCCGTGCAGGCTGTTCCACGCTCGCAGGTCCTGGGTGCACGGGGCTGGAGAGAGCCTTCTCTCTGACCAAGAGGAGCAATTTCCAGTGTTGGGGCCCTACAGAACATCTTCAGGCTGGCTGGTGAATTCACCTCATCCTCTGCTTCTTCAAGGAAAAGACGTTAATGCCCCATTTGCAATGCTAAACACAAAAACCCCCAAACCCTTCGGCTTCAGCATGAAGTAGGATACGCAGGGAAACGAATTTTTGCCAGAAGAAGAGAGGGAACAAGACTATTCCTGTATTCTGGAGTAGGTTTGGTGACCTAAATCCCCAGCACAGGCCCTTTGCTCAAGCCAGACGCAGCCCCTGCAGCTCCGGGAGCAGCAGCGACATTCCCCGAGCGTGGAAGGATACGGATAACTCCAGGATGAAAACCAACCTCTAACCTCAACTTGCTGATGCAGAAGAGCCATGAAAGGATCAGCTTTCCATGAGAATAGAGAAGTGAATTAAAACTTTAAACTCGGGTAAATCTTCTAATTTTGAAAGACAAAACCAAACGAAACTCTTAATTCCCAAGATGTTAAAATCACAGCAGTTATTAACCCGGCTTAAATTAACTGCCTTATTATTACAGAAAGTCATCAAATGTACTTAGCATTCTTTAGAGCCTCGCCGTCATTAATATAACATGAAATTGAATCAGCTGGAGCATCTAGAAACACAGAACCTAGATTTAAATGAAAGCTTCAGCCCCATCTACCTCGGGGTCTGAAAATTTGGGATCACCTACCACACTTTCTCCACCGCAACCGGCACAAACCCTCATTTATGTCCCGCATCGAATTTACCCAGAAACAAATGAAAGAGTGTGGGAAAGCCACCTCCACGATTAAATTCTGCAGCTGAAGCTAAAGCCCAGTGGAGTTTTCACCCTTTGAAGCTGGCTCTGCCTGACTGAGGGCCAGATCTTCTGAAGTGACGATACCGCTGGGGCCGACGCTCGGCGCTGCTTGAGCTGCTCTCAGACCCGCAGAAGCAGCAGCCGGGTTTTCAAAGCGAGGAACACCACGGGAGAGCCAGCTCCCAGAGGAGCCCTGGGCTGCCCAGCACTTGGGAAAACCAGGGCTGTTACTGACGTGCTTCAATGGGAAACGCCGCCGGTCACGGCACCTCACAATTCTCACCCTAAACATCCATGGCTGGCCAAACCCGATTCTTCTTTATCTGGGTGACAAACCAAACAACCCCAAAACAAATGGCAGGGAAAGGTTGTATTTTTCTAGTATCCCAGAGCATCCTCTGCAGAAAATGTGCAAGTGTTTTTTTACAGTGTTTGTCAAAGAGGAAGAAAGTGCCTGTTCAACACTGCATGAGAAAGCTGCTTACTGGAAAAGATGAAAACTTATTAGTGCCAATTTTGAAAAAAGAAATCTTTGGCTACTAATGAATAACTAATCTAAGCTAACAATGTCTGGAAATAGTCTTTTTGGAACACACAAAACTTTGTGATGGATAAAAATTAGGAAAATAAAGCTTATTGTATTATTCCAAATGTAACTGTTTACACTTGAGGAATAATAATGGAATAATATCCACTTGGAAAGTTTTTATTTTCAAAAAATCCTTTGTAATGCTCCCAGAAATTCCCTCGGCCCAAAGCAAATAACTTGCTTCTTAACCAGCTCAGAAAAAGAGCCTGATACTACAGGCGTGGGCTCCGCGTCCGACAAGCACACCAACAGCTTTATGGAGCTCTTCCCGGCAGCCTCGCTTGCTGGCAAACACGTCCAGCGCACTGAGGCCCACGCCACGGCACACAGGATGCCCTTGGGACACGCTCTCTCATGAAACAACGAGGCTCAGGTAGAAAAACCTTCCTGCCAGTTAGTGCAGGTGCGTCCCAGAGGTGTGCAGTGGCTCAGGTTTAGATTCACCTAGGGAAAGCACCCTCTCCTGGAGCCCTCCCTTTGCAACCCCAGGCCCAGGGCAGCCTAACGAAGCTGACCCCACCGACAGCCTAACGAGGCTCAGCCCATCAACAGGCTTCTGCTGGGGGGTTCCCCACTCGCTGCCCCCACCCTCGGGTACCTCACTTTGGCCAAAGCACCCAACGCGCCTCCCCCTGTTCAGGAAATGTGTTATTTAGGACTGGATTTCAAAAGCAGATTAGCCAGGCAAACATTATTAGTGTAAGAACGCAGCCACATGTCTACTCAAACAAGCAATTTGAATATTTGCAAGTATAGAACTATCTGCACAGAGCTCTGGTATTTTCACACACGTTGAGTACGAGGGTAGAGAGCCCGAGTCACTTGAGAATACAACCCCTATCCATTTTAATCTGTAAGGGTTTCTAAACTTTGTCTAAACTGTGGATAGATCGGTCTGTTTTCAGAAAAACGACCCTTAAATTCTATAATTTTCCAGATAATTAAGTCATGCATTTGGTTACGTGTAAATAAAATGGACTTGGTTCTGTAGCTCATACTCCCCACTGCTGAGACCTGCTGAGCGATGGTCCTGCTGCTCTACACCCCCCAAAATCAGCTCTAGAAATCTCCCTTGGAATTAAGGTACTTGCTCTAACCTTCAGAGCATGGAGTTTCCAGGTACTTCTCACTCTCACCATTTTTCTCGCTTGTTCCTAAACTGCAGTTACCTCTGTTCCCTCCCAGGCCTTGAACACGTGCTGCAGCTCAGGTGGTGCAGAGGCCTCCAGATCAGACAGGGGTGCTTTCCAGTTCCACTGCCCTTCTGCTCCATCCAAGTTTTCAGCTGGTGCCAGTCACGACTGCGTCTCAGCAAAGGTTATACTGTGACCACGGGCACCCTCACCCAGTATCTACCACTGCTTCCCAGCCTGCACAAGTGAACCCACCAGCTGTCACCCAGCCCGGTCCACCAACATGAACCAGCTCCACAGTACGCTCAAACCTTACCCAAGAAGTTCCTAGTTTCCTCTCCAGGTTCTTGTAAAAGAAATTCTTAGGTAAGAGAGCAGGTTTTCAGAGGATGTTATTGAAACCCCTTCCACAGTTAGCCTCAAACAACCAGAGCCTAACACAGAAAAGCCTTCTGAAATCCTTCTGAGGCTGCTGTACGCTTCCTGTCTATTACAAACTTGAGTTCAGATCCCCTTAGAGATTGGTTTTTTGTATCACTGCAAACATCTCACCATTCATTGGCTACAGAACTTCACCCGTTCTTGCTTTCAGACCACAGTCATGAACCATTCTGTTAATTCCAGGAAAAAGGTAATCATTCTCCATTTTCTGCAGAAACTGGCCACACAAGAGGTTATGCTTTCATGTGTGCAAAGACTGGGAGACCTGATGGGGTTTTTTCCTTTCTATTCTCATTGCAGGACAATACATCTACACTGGTGCCCGTGCCGGCACCTGAGATCAAAGCTGAAGACAGGAACACAAGCCAACTTGTTTCCATATGACAGAGCCATGGGGATTCACCAGCCTGGGGGCAGCAGTGGGCTCTCACAGCTGGTCCACATCTGGGATGGAGCAAGGGCATCTTCCCCTGACATGTCTGAGGCAGACCCACGGCACCGGGCATGCTTGGGTGATACCTGTTACAGCAGTGACTCGAGGAGGAGCAACACAACACAGGTAGGACCTGAGCAGGTTAAGAATGCCCAAAGGGTGGCATCATAGAATCATTTTGGTTGGAAGAGCCCCTTGGGATCATGGAGTCCAACCATCTGCCCTACTCTGCGCCCTACTCTACTCTACAGTTGACTTCTCCCCACAAGCAATTTTAAGTTTCAACGAACCAACAGATCCCCTTAAAGTAAACTGCATAAAATATCATGTCCAGAAAAGAACACACTTAAATGCCCATCTGCTCCACCCCTGAGAAGATGCAACTGGCGGATCATGCCTGGAGTGAGAGAAATGCTGATGGAAGGGAGAGGGGTTAATGTTCACAGCAGCCGAGAATGGACTAACACTAACCTCTGGGTAGCCTCCAACGTCATGCACATCGATTCCAAGTAGATGTCCAAGTCCGTGTGGCATAAATATTGCACCCAGATGAACCTTCACCATGTCATCTACATTGCCTTTCAGGATGCCAATTTTAGTCAGCTCCTCCAGATGGACTCTGTCAGCCAGACGGTGCATATCAGGCCAGGCGACCCCTTGGAGAGCAGAAACAAGCAGCTGAGTTAACCATTGCTACAAGTCTTTAAAAAACACTTTTTCAAAAAGCAGATGTAACACATGTGCCCTCTGTTTATAAAAAAAGCAAAGGTGAAGAGAGCAACTCTAAACAAGACAGAACCACCCCCCACGTGCACGTGAAGCGCAGAGACCCACCAAGGAGAAACAGCAGCACCATGTAACCCAGGCCCCAGCACCCCCCACCCCTGTGCCCAGGCCCTCCCGGCAGCGAGCTCTGTCAGCTGTAAAGTGGGGTTCTTTAAAAAGCAGAGCACAGAATATGACTATCCTGTTACTTTCAAGAACCATCACCTCCACTTAGAACACTTGAGGTGGACAGTGCTTTTGCACACACGTAGAAGATTTAAAGCCCACATCTTTCTGGCAAAGACACTCTCCAGAAATTAATGATTCCCTTGTGCTAATGGGCTGTGTAAAACACAACTCCTCTAATTCACGTACTAAAGCAGCATTACAAAACACTGTTGGCCGGCTGGAGACGGAGTGCCAGGATACATCAGATTTCTATTATTTTGGTATAGGAGACAATTTGGTTTGACAAACTGCTGGGGGGAGGAGGGAGGAAGAAAGCAGCTCTTTTGTTAGTAACACAGTACTGTCTTAATTAGTTCACCATGGCTTTGAGTCATCATCAACAGAGCAGTTGCAGAGTCAAGACAACTAGGGCTAAGGTACAGTAGAAGAATATTTTCCTTGTTCCATTTTGGCATGGTTAAACAAATGAAAACCCAGCAATTTTAAGGCCAAAATCCCCATCAAGTTCCATTTGCTCTAATCCAGTTAAGCACGTGGCTCTGGGGTCTCATGAACACCAATGTCCTATCCTAATTGCATTAGCACTTTTTGCTGAAAGTCCTGGGGCTTCAAAGGCTGAAATGAAATCCTGCTATGGGGGAGCTTAAATAGCACTCCCTCGTCACATACACGGCTCTGACAGGAAAGCCAGAAACCAAGTGAAGAGCAAGTGGCTGCTCCGTCCTCCGCACCCTCTGCCCAGGCAGAGCAGCACCTCTGCACCCATTAGCACTGATGGGGAGGCAGCTTGGTGTGTTGGGCTCCTTTGCCCAATGAGGGTCCCCAGAGACCCCCCTTCCCAGCCCCCAGCCCAGGGGGTGCAGCGCCTAGGATGCTCACCCACAGGATGCGTGAGCTCTTCCTGGTCAAAACGTGCTACTTTGGGGTTTCCACCCCTTTACAAGGGAATTTAGATTTTTGTTTCAGAAAGAATTAATACAAGTGTAACCAGTTGCTCTTTGGCAACTCTGTGCACTGCAGGTACACTTTACAAGAAGGTATCTTTTTACCCTCCTGAAAGCCCATCCTCAACTGTCGCTTCTCCGGATTCATCTGTTTCACAGCTCTCCCAACAGCTCCCACCTACTGCGTGGCAAGTCCAAGTCACTGCAGTCCCTTGCATCGGAACTTTGGTGTCACACAGCAAGTATTACCGAACCACAGCTGCTCTCCTGCTCAGCTGGGGTTGTGTGTGTACTGAATTTCTGTGTGTGGTGCCCAGCTCAGTTCTGCGCTTTGCAGTCAAAGTCTTCAATATTCTTCCTGGGGACCCTCGATGCTCTTTTAGGATCTCTCTGACATTTCTTAGCTGAGAATTACTATGTGCCTTCTGTCTTCATCCCCATGACTGCGAAGCCACATGTAAGGTCTGACCCTGGTCAAGGATTTGAAGCCTCATCCTCTCGATATGAACGATGGAGCATACTTGAAGAGCAAAAGTCCTCAAATTCTGCTAATCCAGTTTTCCTACACACATAGGGAATTCCCAATAATTGCAAAAAGCAGCAAAGGGAGGAAAAAATAACTCTCACAGCTAACTTGACTAGGAAAGCCACGAACTAAATGCTTTGGTAGTCTCGTGTGGTACAGACACAGTACCTATGTGCTGTTTAAGAACACTATGTGCAACAGACAGAGGACAGAGTGCTTAGAGACTCGGCTTTGTCAGTGTTGGGTGGATGGCTGGACTAGATGATCTGAAAAGGCCCTTCCAACCTTGATGAGTCCATGGCTCTATAAATCCCACAGCCTGGCCATGGCAGGGCGCCTGGCAGCGAGGCCACAGGAATCCCCGTGGTCGATCTTCTGTGGGGCTGTCTGCCCGCACGTCCCTGCGTGTGGAGCTCCAGCACGATGAACCAAAGGCAGAGGCACTGCAGAAGCCTCTGTGCAGGGAACAGCCTGCCCACCAGGACAGCATTTGTAAGAAAAAGCCCCCAAACAACCAATGTGGAATTTACTACATTTTGTACAACACATCCCTGGTTCCCGGGGGCTACCTGACGCTCAGGTGCTTCACCCTTTTGGATTAGCAGTGCAGAGCTCTGTCCCCCACTACAGGCCAATGCAGCAGAAGTCCAACAGCATGTTGGGTGACAAATAGCAGCTAAAACCCAGCTGAAACCCTCACCAACACAGCCGGCACCCGAGCAGCTCCATCAGCCGTGTGAGTTACTGCGACGTCTGACTGTTTTGCCGCCCCAGCCCGCACTAACCCACCCCCCAGTCACCCACCAGGATGCTTTACTGATTCAGGACTCTAATTTTTAAGCTTTAGTGAAGTTTATCATAGTTGCAGACACGCTTTTTGTGTAAAAAGGTTTATCATAGTTGCAGACACGTAAAAAGATGAGTTCTGTTATTATCTTTAAACCAGTTTATAAACCGACTATGCTCCACTGACAGATGAGGTTTGGAGAGGCAGATTGGAGAGCCCTTGGACTTTGACAGCTCCTACCAAAATGAGTCTGTGCTCAGGAAAATCTGCTGATGATGTGTCTGCTCCATCCTTAATTCTCTGCCAAACGAGATACCGGGTATCGCAGGTCACTGAACCAGTGCCTGCTCCCAGCAAAGCTGTTACCAGGGCTCATTAGGCTGCAGCTCGTTACCTGCTCTGCTGCGTGTGCCTGGGACAGAGCCCAGGACAAAATCCCCCTTTGACAGCAACCACATGCTGGAGATGTCTCGAGATATGGGGTGAGCCCTACACAGCAACCAACAGGCGGTGGCAATGCCCGATAACGAGATGCGACAGATCCCGGATCAATTAAAGAATAGGCTGAGGCTGTCAGCTCTCAGACACCAGGGGTGGCAGCCCTGTGAGCTGCTGTTTGAAAATGGCAAACTAAAATCATTACATTTACTAAGAGGGGTTTCTAAAAATTGATTCCCATCAACTTGAACGTTACCTGATGCTCAAGTTACTAGTGGGACAGAAAAGAAAAAGCATAGGTATTGCTTTACTGCCTGGACAGAGTTTTCTCTTGAATTCTGCTTGCCAAACCCACCACATTTCAGCTAAACCACCATGTTTTAGGGACTCAGAAACATCACAGAAGGATCTCTGCAACAATCTGTGATCTCTTTGGTCACACTCTTGATGGGGAAGACTTTTGATCCAAAAAAATAGAGAAAGAAATGCTTCTAGAAATGCAGAAATCAAAAGCTTCCCTATCATTTGCGGGATCTATCAGAGCTTTTGAAACAATAGAATTGAAAAGATTATTTGTTATAGATTATAGTATAAACCGTTCCTCAGTCACTGTTAACTCACTGGCATTTTCACTCCAGTGATTACTTTCTGCTGTTTCGTTAGAAGCTGCTTGAGAGGGTGAAGCAGAACCAGCACACAAAGCCATCCCGAGTGGCCGCCGGCTACTCAGCCACTGGGGTCGGACAGAGCTCTGAAAGGGCCTAGCAGGATTTTTTGGCCGCTACTTAGGGTACTTTGTGGTTGTAATGTGACAATGATTAAACCACAAATGATTTAGCAGGGGGTTTTGTTGTTGTAGGGTGGCTTTTTTTTGCCAGCACAGATGTCACAATCTTACTAAAAAAACACGAGTATGGCAAGGTTGTAGGAACTTCTCCCCAAACTGTGCTAAGGTTAAGCTACATTTAAAGGCTGAGTGTCCGCAGAGAAGGGCAAAAGGCCCGGTGTCCCTGGCAGTGCCACTGAAATGCAGACAGAACACGCAATCCCCGGCCAGCCAGCAACCCCCGGGAGCACAGCCTGCCACTGCACAGGGACCCTATCAGACACCAAACAATGGGGCCTTCAAAATTCCAATCTAACCCAGCTTAAAAAACAAACTAAAACGTCTTTTAAATACTAAACCCAACTATTTCTTTCCTTTCCACTTGGGTGCTAGAGAAGAATCTGTTGTATTTCTGATTTCTGTGCCTTCCTGGTGGCCCCCTGGGTGAAACGCTCAGGAGAGGCTGTTTCCCAGCTTGGTTTCTCGCAGCCCCAGGTGAAGTGGGGCACGACGGGGTGAGGAATCGGAGAGAGACACCCAAATGCTGCGCTCGGGCACCAAATGGAAGCTTTAAAGCAGTAAACCCAAACCTGCTCGGGACGACCTACAAGACATCAGAGACAACAGCCTGCCGTGCTGAAACCTCGAGAAAAGCAGTCTGAACACGTGCAGAAGCGGAGCCAAGAGGAGCAGCTTTGTCCCTCTGGAAAGGGGACGGTGCAGCACCTCCAGCCACTCAACCCACCGCGGGCTCCTTCCCCAGGGGTGCGCCGTGCCAAGCGCAGGAACACCTCGGGGGCAGGGAGGGGAGCGCTCGGAGGGAGCGATTGCGGCGCGGAAACTTATCAGTCTCTGAGGCTTAGAAAAGCCCTGTTTAGACAAGACTCAGGGCAAACAGCACAATCTGTGTCGAGCAGGTTTGCGCTGACGGCTACAGCCGCTGCAGTGGCAAGAGCCAAGGGCTCCCGAACTTTGCACCTCGACTCGCATCACAGCCAGCGACGGCTGCGCGTCCCCCATCCCCAGAGGGAGAAAACCACCGTCATCACACCACGGAAATGCAGCTTATTCCCCCCAAAGACACTGTTAAAATCAGAATTGTCTGATATTACAGCATTACAACCTGCTACAATTAGGAAAAAAGGCGTTTTTTTAAAAAAACCACCAGTCTTAAGCCAAAATACATTCACTAGAGAAAGGCTAAAAGCCTGCAGTCCAGGTAGGCTCTAAGCCTGGGAAGACTTCTACACGGAGTCGCTTTGTACAAGCGGCACCTTTGAAGAACCACCAAAGGCAGAGTTAAAATCCAGGTGCTCGGGGGAGCAGGAAAGCTGCAGGTCTGCCCCAAAGCCCAGCAGAAACTGCCCCAGAGGGTTGTCCCCAGCCCCCCCACCCCGGGGACTGTGGGGCAGGACGGCCCAAATGTTCCAAAGAGCCTGGATTTATGCACTTGGAAATAACTCAGTGTTATTTCAGTCGTGGTTGATGCTGTAACCATTTACACCAACAAACCCAGAACTAACTGAGCCCAGAGCCACGCCACCTTTGCTGGGCCAGTCTGGGAGAGTGGCTATTCGAAGGGAAACTTCATTATGAACGTTAAAGCTAGAGAGAAATGCAGCCAGCTCCATTCAGCAGAGAGGGCAGACAGCAGACTACAAATAGCTTTTTAAAACATACACGGACAAGACTGACCTTCCAATCTGTCTTTAACACAATAACACATTCTGAACAGTAAGGGGGGAAAGTCACGCCGCGGTGTCGTTCAGCAGGATTTGTGAGTATCAGGGACTGGCTACGACATGTCCTGAAAGCAGCTGGGCCTCAGAGGAATTGGCATAAAATCTCCAACTTGTGTCAGTAATGTTTTATTTCTGAGAATAACTGTTTTGCTTCAGATATTACAGCAGATTAATAACCATCAGCAGCACTTTCCCTAAAAATATGACAATCTGAATGGGAATAATTCATATGGGCATTCTGAAACCCTACAAACTGCAAAGCAGGCTGTGCTCCCACAGCCTCCCCTGTTGTGCCATTGTCACACGGGCCCATTTCCCCTGAGCGTTCATCAAAATTAGCTACTGCTTTTATACAGCACAACAGAGAAACGTGCCCACAGGGTCCTCCACCGAGTGCAACGCTGGAGTACATGGAATAAAACTCAAACCACTTGCAGGCAAAAAGCACCCCCCATGTGTAGACGAGAACCTTGTAGGAATAAACATTAGTAGCAGTTACAATTATTTTCTTTATGGCTAATAAGCTTTAATCCTAGTTGAATACAGTGACAAATTACTGTAAAGCTGCATTCAAAAAAGTAGCAGACACAAATAAATCTGAATTCTACAGAAGTTACAGAACTGCTGTGGACAAAAAGCAGCAGCAATCTGTGAAGCTGCCAGCTTGCATCTGCCTGTGTTCCTAAGCACGGCTCTGCTCAACAGAACACCAGAAACAACTGCCAGTAACATGATCTGCTGTCAAATTAGCTTCTAACGAAACAGGTCTTTAGTTATTTGGGTTATTCTAAACTCTGGTCTTAGTACTATCCTACCTGAGCTCAGTTCTCCACTGCTGAGGCAGGTTACCAGCACACAGATCAGGCAATAACACTGCTGCTTTGAATTCAAATCACACATCTGAAAGAATCATCAGTTATTTCTGAACTGGTGCTGGTTCACTGACCCTCCCTCCTCCTGACAGCCTGGCTGAAAGAACCAGGCATTCAGACTTGGAATCCAAGTGGGTTTACTTCTTTGCCTGCAACGTTTTTGCCAGTACTTAGGTTTGAAGACTGTACTTTCTTGCTCAAGGATTCTATGGCCATCAATGACATCTGCAACAGCTGATCTTTGATCCTGGAAGAAAGGATTCAAGAGCTTAAAGACCCGTGTCCTTCTGGGAAACTTGGGTTCTGGGGAAGCTACAAACAGGGAAGGAATCTTCCGCCCTAATATGGAGAAACCTCCACCTTCCATTGTCAGAGATGTTAGTCCTTGGATGGAGATTTCCTTCAGGACATTCCTCAGTTTATCAGAAGAGCAAAGCTGGACAGCCACAGAGGTAACAGGATACTCATCCCTTGGGCAGCACAGGCAGGACCCAGGGAAGTGCTTTACCCCTGAGCCTGAGCTCCAGCCTCCACTGACACAGAGCCACAACCCCCCATGGAGACCCTGGAGCAGCAGCAGTGTCCCGGGAGGGAAGGGCTCACACTGCTCATGAGCTGACACGGGGAGCAACAACTTCTGTGCGTATTTGGAACTATGCTTGATTTTTCGTCTCATTGGAACAAACAAACATCAATCAGCAAATGCTCCCAGCTGCGCAGCTCGTGCCTGAACGCAACTTCGGTTCAATGGGGACTTTGGATATACAAGGTTTTTAAATCACATAAATGTAGAGATAGGGAATTGAGTGGCTGCCAACCTGGCCTTACTCAACTGCTCCTTGGGAGCAGTTTGCGAGACAAAGAGATCTATTTTGTAACTGGAATTTAGGACAATAGACCTTACTGACTGAGGTGTTTTAATTCGTTCTTCCCGCTCCAAGTACTAATCCGTATCACTGAGACGGAAAAAAGCGTTCCTGTTCCTTTTCCCAGCATACACAAGCTTTGCAGCAGCACCAGGAACGTGAAGCACAACGAGCTCCATTCCTTCTCCTGTGACCTTCTCCTGCTCTGCAGAGAAGACAGGGAGGAATGTTTGGAGATCCCAGTGGACAATCACACAGAGTACGCGATTGCTCCAATATTTAGCTCATCAATCTTAAAGACTCTGTTTATGATCTAGTGCATTAATCCAAACCAGCTTTAATTGCAAAGCTTAAAGATAAGCATTCTTACTTTCTACTTCCTCTCTACACAGTAGCAGATTGAACATATTTGAGAAACTTTGACATTTCTAGAATTTCTAAATAGAAATTGTACGTAGAAACTTTCTAGATGTGAAACCATACTGTCCTCATCAACGAGGAATTAATTTTATGGAACTCTAATTATTAAGATTCTATAAGAGCTCAAGATAACAATCCAAATAATGAATAGCAGAAATCACTCCAGAGGCTGGGCATGGTACAAACACACAGTTATTTGCTAAAGAATACAAAAAGAAGCTGCCCCACAGCATCTTCCCCAAGACTCCCAGACTGGCAGGTACTGGTGACAGTGCAGCATCCCTATGGGAACAGAGGGACTCCAGGCTGGTTACGTGTGAACAGGCCTCAGGCACAGGACCCTGGCAATCGTTACCAGCTGGCGATAGAGGAGCAGGAGCACCCGGCACTGCCCTCATCAGAGCTTGGGGAACCGGTGAGAGCGCTCCTAATTCGGGACTCAGAGCAGGTTGTGAGCAGCGGGAGACACACAGCTCTGGGCCACGCACGGAACTAAAGGTTAAAATAAATTACTGAATGGCTGCTCATTAGCTCAGCTCTTTCTGTCACATGCACTGCATTAAGATAGCAAGGGGAGAAACGGGGGATGTATCTGCCAAAAGGTTTTAATTTAATTCCAATCACCCTTGGAGGTGAAATCCAGTCATCCCCAGTAACTGTGCTCTGGTGTGCACGATGGAGCTCTGAGGTGGGTGCGCTGGACTAATTCCAGACCGGAGTGAAGTGGGAGCTGTGCTCAGGGAAGCCCACCAAATGCCCCGCAACCAACCGTCAGCCAACCCGACAAGATCCAAAAGCAGTGCAGAAGTGAGGCAATTTAGGACATTAACTCCTGGAATACTCTGAATCTGGGATATCTGACTTTACAATTTCACTCTTTTTTACCAATTCCTTTTATGTAGAGTATCTACCTAAAGACAAACTGCTTCTCAAATCGGGGTTCAGAGTAAGAAGCCGATGATGCCTCAGCCACCGCCACAAATGGAAGCATCAATGTTCTGCACATCGGCCCTGTACTGGAGCTCTGCGGAGGAGGGAATTTGACCCAGATGGATCGGTCACATTAAGATCATCCCCTAAGCAGAAACACAGCATTCCTCTCTGGCATTTTGGACCAGGAGCCTGACTCTGTAGGACACAGACAATCACCTGGTGCCACCCAAACACGCCTCCTGGACTCTCGCTTCAGCGCCAAGCGTCGCCGACTTCACGTGAGACCCGCGCCCCATAGTTTCTAACCCGCTGCTTATGCAACACTGAGTATGGCTCTCTCCCCCCTCTGTTATTTTAAACAGATTTGGGTTGTGGCAGGAGTTGTGACGACTGCACAGATCTCGGGCTATAATCCCACCGGAGCATTTCTTAACTTTCAGAGTCTATTGTCTGGCTCGCAGAGCAACGCTGTTCTTTCAGCTGGAAGGTAGGGAGACCCGCATCTGTGATTTGGGCTGCTTGATGAGAGCTTTTCTACAACGAAACACAATGGTTTGGTCTATTTAAAAAAAAAATTAAAAAGACAACTGCATAGAGAAGCATAAGGCAAATGTATTAGGAGGTCCATTATCTCTCAGAAGGTAACATCCCTCGGGAGTCAACTAGGCTTCCCTGAGCGTCAAACTGAGCAGAGGAATGCTGATCCACATCCCCCACACGGGATGTGTGACCTGTGCACGGACCAGTTAAAAGCTGCCCAAAGAAGTAGGGTACGAGCCACACAGACCTAAAAAGCAGAGTTTTCCAGCCAGTGAAAATTTCTGTGTGTTGTCTGTAACTCAACTGGGTGCGAAAGGCCCCGGCCACATGGGAGCCAGGCCACACAACACGTGTTCAACCTGCCCTCTGTCACCAGAGAATTCCCAACTGCCCTCCCATGAACAGCACGGATGCATCTGCATCGCTCCTCTAAGCAGGCCAGACAACTGAAGCCCAGCGAGAACAGAAAGTTCAGGCACATCCTCTCCAGGCATCCCGAATGCTTTCTCTGCCCAGGACCCTCCAACTCCCACGGCCAGTAAAGGAGCCTTGCAACCAGGTTCAAGAAATAATTAGTATTGTCCTTATTTGCTGACACTGTAAACACAGTGGTAGTAAAGTGAGGAACTCTCTCCACCATCCCGAGCACAGCACCACATCAGCTCTCAAGTTCTGAAGAGTTTGCAACTTATTAGTATGAAATACTGCCCAAAACACTACTTGAAATGAAAGGTGGCACTGAAATGCAAAGCCAGCTCTGAAGAGGACCAGGAACAAGATTCTTCAGGGGAGAAAAAGCAAACGATGGAGGACAGGCACTGCTATCACAGTGGCAGAGTTCCTCGACACATTTTGAGGACAAGCTCCCAGTGCTGCTGCTCCCAGCTCGTCTAACAGGGAAACTGGGGATGTCGGGGCTGGCACTCCAGAAAGTCCGTGCACTCCAGGCCCGGTGATTGAAAGCTAATCTGGTAAGTTTAAAGGATAAGTGTGCTTTATGCATCAAGTACATTTTCCTCTATGCTGTTCTATTAGTAATAATGAGACATGCTCAAGTACCCTGACCAGTGAAACACTCAAAATCACAGCAGCAGTCAGCTCTAAAAGCATTTATTGGCTGCCCTGAAAGCAGAACTGGGGAAGAATAAGATTTTCATCATGCCAGGCAGCTGTTTCAGCTATGAAAATGTATTCTTGATGAATTACCTTGTCTGCAACTTAAAGGCACACAGGGAAGTACCCAATAGCCAGTGCTCTCTGCAGCTTTTTAAGGGTAATTGGGAATCCTCCCCAAAGATGCAATCTCCATCCTCCTCTCCAACACATTTCTATCGAGTGTCCATGTGAAATACAGGGAATGCTTGAAACCCACCGAAGCACGACACGTGGGTTCCCTCAAACTCTGCCCTTAGCATAGGCTTCCTGAACAGTTGGCTGCCAGTGTAAACACACCAGGGAGTCACAACTGTCACCATGGGATTAAAGGAATTAAGAAAATGAGGAAGATGAGAATACCTATTTAATCTTATTAGTAGTTGTTCATGTGCTGCTTCTTTAAAAGTGTTGTGTGGCAAATGTGTGTCCTGCCTCTACCCTCCATTAGGAGCTCTTTAGACACAGCAATTAATGTTGTCATCTTGCTCCTTCCCAGCACATTCTAAAATCCAAACTGGATTGCCTCGACAGCCCGGCTGCTGCCACTGAGCTGTCAGTTCCTGTGGGCTGTACAGATCCATACCTGGCTTGATGGCGCTCATCACTGCCCGCGACGACCTCAGCACGGCCTCGTAGATGGCCCTCTGGTCAGGGGTGAACCTGCCGTTGGCGGGGAAGGTGCAGGTGATGTCGGAGCCGTAGCAGTAATACTCTCCTCCCATGTCGAACAGGCTGAGGAGGAATCACAGGGGGAGAAATGAAAATCGAACTCCAAAGAAACGGGAGACCAGAAGACATTTCTCTCGCTCTGCATTTTGGCAGTTGCCCGTAAAAATCACCGCTCAAATGTTGTTCCTAAGCAAAACGAGACAACAGCCCCCTGGGGTCCCCCGGCAGAAGGGCCTCTGCGCTGCACAGGGCTCAGATGGAAACTCAGGGGCTGTGCTGGTGCTGGTCCTGGTCGGGAACACCGAGGGAACGAGCGAAGGAAGAGGAAAAAAGCACAGGAGGAATCCACTCCAAGCTCTTTGGTTTCAGTATCAAGGACCTCTTCTCAGAAAAAAAAACCAAGCCAAAGTTCTTTGTTCCTTTCCTAAGAAGTGCCAGCACCACATAAAGGGTCTAACCTCAAAACTTAACAGAGAATAATTAATTAAATGATGGCCTTTTGTATCTACGTGTCAGAACACATCTGATGGTTGAAATAAAACACCCCCAATGCAGGCTGACTGCCACTGCTCACAACATACACTCTTCTTTCAGACAAACTTGCCTAACAGGGACTAAAACCCAAGGATTATGGGAAGATCCAACCAGAAAAGAACATTTAGTACAGTTTTCTGCATCAGAGGTAGAAGGGAAAAAAAAAAAAATTAAGTCCTTTCTTTAATGGGGACAAACCCCCTGAGAAGCAAAGCTACTCTAGTCATGAACCAGTCATTCACCCCGGGTTGCTCAGCTGCCAGACACAATCTCCAGGAGGTGGGTCTGTACACCCTGGAGAGCACCAGGGCAGACACCTGCAGCACTGTGCTGCTCAAACATCCCTGATAAGGCACCACACTGGTTCCAGCAGGCTCAAAAATCAGCAAGTGACCAAATAACCATTTGGACCAAACAATACCTGAGCAAATAAACCCCCCCAGTCCATCATACACGGATTACAAGAAGGCACATTTTGCATCTAAGACTTTGGTCTTGACACGCAGTATTTGTGTGACCTCCTGATTTCTTAGGTAATGAATCAGAGTTGAAATCTGCTAATTTCAGCCACCTCAAACAGCTGCATGAGACTCTTATCATCCTAAGAAATGGAATTTTCCTTCACTGTGTTTGAAAACCTTGGATTTTCTTCCTCTTGCTCCTGCTTCCCAGCAGGGTCAGTCAGACAGTGCAAGCCGAAGGAAAACCACTCCACTGGGGCACACCCTCTGCCATCAAGCCTTAATTACAGCAGTAATTAGGAAAAACATGCAGTGTAGCTCTGTCCCCACCAGCATACGTGACTAGGCAAAGGTAAGTATGTGTTACTGGGACTGAGGAGCAAAGCCCATGGGCTGCAGCCACTGGGACTTGAGGAGCAAAGCCCATGGGTTAGTGTCACTGGGACTTGAGGAGCAAAGCCCACGGGTTACAGTCACTGGGACTTGAGGAGCAAAGCCCATGGGCTGCAGTCACTGGAACTGCCCAAGGCTCTTGGCTACAGGAGCAAACCCGTGAGGAGAATGCTGTGGAGAGGACCACAGAAGTGATGTATGTATGTGCAGAGCTAATACAAACACTCTATACATTCCCTTGAATGTGAAATACAGTATGTTAAACCAGAAAGCTGCTTATTGAAGAAAGATAGACAATAGACAGTAGATGTCAGACCCTCAGGGTAGAAAGCCCACGATTTGACGCCACTGCAGCAACTGTAACCCAGCCTAGCCAAACCTCAGAAGCAGAAACCCCATCAACACTGCCTAAGTTTTGATTTTATGGTTAGACTCGCTCCTAAAAATAATTAATGACACACAGAGAAAATCTAAGGATAGGGCAAGCTAGCTGCAGCCACTAAATGCTGGAGGAAGTTGCTATGTTCTCTTCACGTGCCAACAGCGTACGGACTTCAGGTTAGTTATAAACCTTTCAACCCACCCCAGGCTGAACCCTGTCCAAGTCCCGGAGCGAAGTCCATGGTGGGTTGTGGGGTCTGTGACAGTCCTGTGGCCTAACTCTGCTGCATTTACAGGTGTAAGTGTCCACCCAGCAGGGCGACAGGAAAGCCGGGACCAACAACTCCCAGGCTCCCTGGCCCAGGCCTACCTGAAGCTGGTCCATGTCTACTGGAAGTTGCCAAGCTTTCTATATTCCATGCTTTCTATATTTTACCTGGAGAACAGTTATTCTGAACTTACCACAGGCAAAACTTCAGTTATGTCTTTACCCTCCCAACAATCAGCATTTTCTCAAACCCACTCCTCACAGGGTGGTGGGTGAATAGTTTGTTGAGTTATGGGAGCTCTGAGTAAAGGAGCACAACTATCACCAACTCGATGGTGGACCCAAACAAGGCTCCCGAGCTCAGAAGCACCATTTGCTCAGGTTTCTTGGCTCTCGGACATGAGGAGACACAAGGGAAGATGATCTTTCAGATTCCAGCTGAAGCACAACCCACCAGCCAGGCTGTACGCCTCAGTGAAAGAGCATCCAAATCAAACTGTACCTTTGGGAGATATTTTGGCTCTTCTTGGGAATTCTCGTCCATTTAGCTTCAGTTGGGAATGTATTCATTAGCTAAGATGTTGCCCAAGACATGGAAACAGCCCAAATATTGTAGTTATCCTGAGGAAATAATGGAAACCTGAGAAGATCCCGGTTTTGTATCTTTGCTTGCCAGGCAAAGTCAGTGGTGAAGCACATTCAAGTCAAGTTAAATGCATGTGAGCCACTATCTTCTCCAGCTGAGTACCTGGAAATAGCTTCTAGAAACAGGTTCCTTGGATCCTGGTTCCCTTCAAAAAAATACAGTTATTTTACCCTGAAATTAGATGGTAACTGCTATTGAAAGATATTATTAATGCTTTTTAGTCCATTCTCAATTGCATGTACAGAATTTTCTGCCCGGTAACGCAGTCTTACAGGGGTCCTGTACAGAAACAACTACTTCCCGTTAACTGGGCTGTACCAACGTAGCAGCAACCTAACAAATTCAATGCACAGATACAACGAGGCCTTACAGGCAATCTTGGGCCTATGGGTAACCTTTTAGGAACCATTTAATACAGTAACAGATGCAGTAATAGAATAAACTATCGCCAAAATCCATCACCTCTCCCTCGTAGATAAATGAAGTGCTCCACCTCTAGCAGACCGTGGATGCCATCTAGGACAAAACCTAATTGGGAATGAAGTCCTGTGCTGAGCGAAGGAAAAGGTCACCCGAGAAGAACCCTTTCCCGGCGCGTTTCCCAGCGAGGCTGCCATTGCTAATGCTGATTCCGCTGGAGGCAGAGATGTCCCCGGGGTCGGGATGGGGCCAGGGGAGGAGAGTCACTGCCGGGAGAGAGGCGCGTGGTTGTGTGTCAAAGTTCTCTCTGATTCAGCTGGAAGCTGATGAATTCCTTTATTGCACAGCTCGACCCCTCTCTAAACCTTCCGAGAGAGCAGCTCCTCTTGCTTTGCATCCCTTCGGTGGGAGCAGAAGCAACAACCACCTGCCTGGCTTCTCCTCAGGGTGGAAAGCGCATGGCGTGCAAAGCAGATTCACCACTTGGAAGACCTGAGCACTCTGAAAACTCCGTGTTACTGTTTCAAGTTGTTTTCTAGAATTAATAAGGACCTACACCACAAGTGAAAACGTACAGCAACGATACCACACACCCCTTCTTGGAAGCGTGGGCACAGCTCTCCTAAGGGAGGCTTCAGTATATATAGAATCTCTCCTCCCAAGCACATTGCAAAACACTCTAAAAACATTATTAACTACAACTCAACAATGCAAGGCATGAGGAACATCAGGTAACCTCTCAGTTGCCCCAACGACATGATGACTTGCTTACGTATAGTGACTACAACAGCAGCCAACAGCATCCAAACCCAAAGCTCCTGCGTCTGGGCAAAAGTCACCTCCAAACTGACCACGAGCATTTCACTCCTCTCACAGGAGAAAGGTCTGACAACACAACTTACAGTCATTTTCTACATAAAATGGTACCAAACTGAAGAGAAGCACCAGAAACCCGTGTCCCATGGCACGGCCCTGCAGGAAGGTCGGGCCAGAGGTGCCCCTTCACCTTCTCAGGCTTCTCAGCCCCTCTACGGGGAACGTGGGCACTGCAGAATGCAAACTTACAGTTACAGTTTTGGCTTTCAAGCCCAGAAAAATAATATGCATTTTGACATCAATTTTAGCTTTCTTAACCTCTGACTGTGCAGCACCACAAAACACTTTGCGTAACATTTTATGATTGAAAACTGTGGACTATAAACAGCCACGCTTCTTTTCTCCATAAAGGCTCTGTATACCATTTTTTAAAACAAAAGCATCATCTTCCTCTAAGCATGTGTTTTACTTTTATAGGCCTGCTGACACTTTTATTGTCAAACCATTTGAAACTGCCAGGCAATGAAGCGAGTTATGGCCAATATCACAATGGGAAGCAGTACTTGGTTTGGGAGCTCTGAGCCATGTGTAGGAATCGCTGTGATCCAGCTGCCGGCCCGGCCCAAGGACAGGCTCTCGCAGACGTTCCTCGGGAAGCCTGGAGCTGCCCCCAGGAGCTCACATCAGAAGCTGTCACCTTCTGTAGACTGGCTGGGGATGTACGTCCTCAATCAGAGCTCCCCACCACTGCTGCACCAACAAATTACCCTCCTGCAGTCAGAAATGCTGTGGTGATGACCGTAGGTATCAGCATTCCTAGGAGACACAGCCCTGGAAACACCCCGAGTGGTTTGGAAACAGGGTGGTTTAACAGCAGCCCTTGCACCAGAATGAACTACAGTACTTGAACTACAGAGGGTCTGTTTGCACAGGCCTGCAGGGACAGGACGAGGGGCAATGGCTTCAAAGCTGAAGAGCAGCTTTAGACTGGGTATCAGGAACAGGTTCTTTGCTCTGAGGGTGGTGGAGCACTGGGACAAGTTGCCCAGGGAGGTGGTTGAGGCCCCTTCCCTGGAGATATTCAAGCGGAGGCATGACAAGGCCCTGGACAATCTGGATTAGTTGGGGGTGTCCCTGCTGACTGTGGGGAGGTTGGACTAGGTGACCCTAGGGGTCCCTTCTGGCCTGGACCATTCTACGATCCTACAAACGATATCGCCAGTAAGAGAAGGGGGAGTTAAGTGACACACGCTTCTTCATCCAGTTGCACCCTGACCAGCCAAGAGTTACCAGTTAAAAGGCAGCACTGGGGACGGTAAGAACACAAACCCCTAATGGGAACTGAAGAGCAGAGTTCTGAGGGGTTTTTAGGAGATGCCCCGCTGTGAGCAGCTGCCATCTGACACGGTATGGAGTGCTCGTACTGGCTCTGTCTCGAGGCCAGGCCGGGAGCACTGGTGCAGGGACAGGTCTCTGCTGCCAGCACCCCTGGAGGCAAGAGGGACCTTACAAAACCCCTCCAGGGTATTCCTTGAGTAGGGAATGGGTATTAACAAGGACCACCACAATAAAAGAATTACACTGAACAGCACTTAGAAATGATCGATATTAGACCAACAGCTATTGAAAAGGCCTAGGCTTTACCCTGCTCTGTTTTCATTAAAGAGGTGAACACCCCAGCCCAAGCAGCTTCATGCACTTCTCCCACTGGGCTGGGAAGGCTGAGCTAGAGCTGTGACAGATCACACTCATTACAGGTGACAATTAAAAAGGTGTTTCACAAGCACCCGAAGAGCATAACATTAAGGGACCGTAACACAGCACTTAACAGCTAAGATTTGTTAGAGCAAACACGCTACTAATACAGAGCAGCCTCCGCTTTGGTGACAAGGCTCATCCATTTCTGACAGCCCCAGCCAGAACTAACCAGCACCAACAGAGCACGGGCAATTAGAGCAAAATTATTGTTAATTCCAGCAAATATATTGCCCTATTTTTAATCAAATTAAATTTTTCCATATTAGCATAAAATTAATATAGTCCATAGGTACAACGAAAGGAAAAATACCTACACTTGATGAAAATAGTAAATACTAATCAAACCAGAGGAACCAAGCCAAAAGAATTATTTCAGAAACGGACAGCCAGCTGATTTTGCAATTAACCAGTAAGTACCAGCAACGTACTTCATATTGTTATTAGAAACAAAACCATAACTAACAACAAGTTGTTTCAAAACTGCAGACTGAAAGGTCAGAACTAACCATAATTTTTGCATATTATTACAGCACCAAACTTCAAAATGCACCAGGCCAAATGAAAATACTAGTCTCACCCACATGAAATAGCTGAGTACTTACATCTAACACATTAATATCCTGGGATCTTAAAAGCAGTGCTTTCAAGAAGTCATAAATACAGTATTTTGTTCCGTAGGATAAATTGGTTTAATAGCAGACCATGAAGTACTTGGGGTGAAGGGGGAGGACTCCCATTATCTGATGGAAAAATGTCAGTCAGTTCCTGCTTCTTAATGCAACATTGCCCCCACCTGGACAAATTAATTTTGGTTTACAGGTTGGCATTAGTATCGTAGAACTTGATAAAACTGTAAATTCTGAGAGAGTCGCAGCAAACTTCTGCCACCTTTGGTCTGAAACGCTCTTCGAGCTCACCAAAGCCTTTTAGTTGCCCTATTGAAAGTCTTCTTGATCCCTTCCTGAATCAAATGACAGCCTCTCAGTACTCATAAAATGTCCTTTTATACTATACACTTAGTCCTTCCTGCCAGAGAGAGAATGCCACCATACACCGACGGCTCCGGCGCAGCGCGGGCACTGCGTGTGCCTGGCACGCACGGACGAGAAACCCACAGAGAAAATGACAAACCTTTCCATTGGGCTTTTAGATCAAAGACATAAAATTAGCACAGTAGCTTCTCTTTTACCAAACAGAAGGCTGTGCCCTCATGAATAACCGGGGAGGCCTGCACCTGACCAGCTCTCGCAATCAGCCGCCTTCTGTTGCAATGTTCTCCACACACCCTGGAGTGACCAACAGCTCCGGGAGCCTGAAAACTCTCCCTTGTCTCCTCCGAGTCATTACAAATTAAAAAGTCCCAAACACTTCACATCTGCCTTCTCTGTTTCACCCACGACAACCTTTCACAGCTCCCTGTCCTTGCTGTCAGGAACATCTCCCCAGGGTGAGCCAAGAGCTTCTGAAACAGCAGGAGGAGTGCTGCAAGTGGAAGAGGGTCTTGCAACAGCACCAGCAATTGTAGTAATGAAAGTGTTATTAAAAGGTATGTCCAAGTGCTAAATGGAAGGAAACAAAGGGCAGTTCAACACAGCCCAGGGCAGTGCTCCCAGCTGTGCCCCTGCTCTGGCCAGTCCAACCCCTCACCGAAGCATGGGAGAGTCAGCACCTCCTTCACCAGTGCACCTAACCGGGGTGTTCCCCGCTGCCAGCCCCATCCCACACCTCCAGTGGGCGTTAGGGTACTAAGGGAAGAAAGGGAAGCAAAAATATTCCCTCTGAGTTAATTTATTCTGATAGTCCTTCTGCACCTCGGGGCTGCCTTCCCCGGCAGAGCCCCCTTGTCTGAGAGCAAACACCAGCCCCTGTTCCCGGAGCCAGCCGGGTTTGACCCAACACACACACGCTTCGCTGGCATCGGAGAACACGGCGTGTGTTCCGCTTTGTGAGGCTACCACAACCTCCCCACTGCTTAAACTCTGGTACTTGGCTGCAATAATACCACCTGCAGGTAAAACCTATTTTATTGCCATCACCAGCAGGTCAGGGAACCGGCCATGAGCCTCTGTAGCCCAGAAGGTCCTGGCTCCCCAGGGCCACTGAGCTCCTCCTGGTGCTTCCGCTGGCAGATAACATGAAAGACATCCTCTCGTGATCCAGCCTGCTGCCATTAGAACTTCTAAAGTTAGTTTTGTTTTATAAATAATAGATAGGCCCACCGTGAATGCAAGGTTAATGCTCTCCCTCTGAGGTCCACGGCACTTCAGCAGCCGTCGATGCTGAACTCCCTCATTGATGCTTTCACCCCAGCCCTCTGACAGGTTTCGCTCTGGCCATTGCTCTGGGGAGGAGGAGCATCAGGAGAAAACGTGTGCTCCTCAGGGTGTGCAGCATCCGCCCATGGGGGAAAGGGTCCCAGCAGAGCTTCTGTGACACGGGGGCTCGGAGGGCATGTCACGGTCTGGAAAACGCTGAGCGCTCCAGCAGAACACACAATTATCTCCTGTATTTTGCAAAGCCAGAATGGACCAACTGATCCCCAAAAGAGACATTGAGGGCCTGAAGGTCACTGAACCTGCCAATAAAGATCGCTCTCTAAGTGCTGGATTTCACCGAGACACGTTTCGCAGAGAGGACAAGACGACCAAGACCTGCGACTTGTGACACCTGCAGAAACCCGTCTCGGGGAATAGCTGCATCTGTTTTGGGGACACCTGGGGTCAGGCTTCTTTTCTCACATTTCTGTTATTTAAGTGTGAGCCTCATCATGAAGAATCAATCTTTATTTTACAATCACAGAAGCATTCTCTGTTTGTTGGCCGCTGCTGCAGCCCCGCAGATCAATTGCAATAAACCAAATCAGCTCCTGGCCAGCCATGGGCGCCGGCAACGTCAACAATCTGCAAAGGCACAAACCACTGGGTGGCAAATTGAATGCAAAGAGCTACCATTTTCCTGAACACCTTCTCAAAATCAAAATGTGAAGTACACACTCCAGGTTCAGAACCCCCATAGCCTCCTACACCAAACCACGGAACCGCAGAGGTTTGATGGCCAGTTTGGTTTGGATCCATTAGATGACAGAAGAAAAGGCCTATTTGTACATCCCCACTGCAGGCTATGCATCTCAACACTCTGGGCAGAAGGTTTCATTTAAAGGTAACAGGGAGCAGGGGAGTGGAGAGCCCAGCATGGTGGTTCCCAGGGTGGTGAGCCCATTGTGGACCTGCACGAGCTCCCTGACCATGGAGAACAGGCTCAGACCACAAAGATGTTCCAGCACATGTGTCATGAAGACAACATCAACTTGCTGTTAATGCAATGTTAGCTTTCAATATCAGTATCTGTTAAGTGCACACATCTACTGAAAACCAAAACTTCCTGAAAAATACTGATTTCTATGTCAATCCCAATGCTTTGTGTGAACTCAACTATTTTGGTTTCACTATTTTATAGGCTGGGCATCACAGCCCTGCTCAGCAAGACCATCCGTATTCACGTGCAGTGTCACAATTTCTCTTTCCAGTCCCTGCCCTGAGACCTTCTAGTGCAGAAGCTAGACCTGTGAAAACATGGATTAGGGTGCAACACCAGAGACACAATTCCACACCAGTTTCTTACAGAAGCGATAAACCCATTTGATGTAGATTAACTTTCAAAACAAACATCATAAAACCAGCCTGCTCTAAACCCACCAGTTTTCAAGAGAGAAGTCAGAACACACCTTTAAAATGCAATAGTATTTTTGCCTACAACCTCCTGTTGATCCCATCAAATCCTCGTAACTTACACTTTTTAAGAGCAAACGATGCATGCACCTGAGAGCTTCAAAGGAGCAGGGCATTCGTCTTGCAAACGCGCCTTTCCTAGCGCCCGGGCGCTTTGGTGAGCAGTGCACTCTGTGCATGCACACCCCAGCTGCACACTTCCACACAACTCATCAATGCTGTTCCTACCTGCCGAAGAACGTTCAGAAAAGAACCTAAAATTCTACTTGAAAAATGTAATAAAAATCACACCAAGTACCCAGTCTCCACTTCTATTACATACAAGTATAGAACCGTTAAATTAGATTTGTACCAAAATACTGGCAAAGGCAGAAATAACCCTGAGAAGACGTTACCTCTTTTTCACCAAAAATAAAGCCACGGCTTCCCTGCGTTCAGGGCTTGCTAACATTATCCAACAGAGGGCTCCCGGCAGCTATTAAAAAGCTTAATTGCGAGCCAAGCACACAGTCCTAGACAGGGACCCCCGGCTCAGCACCCCATGGATTCTCCAGCCCGTGCCCTCTGCACCCACATGAGCCCTGACCCCGCTTTGGAGGCTGGGGAGAGCCCACAGTAACACCCCCGGCGGTGCCTGCTCCTCAAACGAAGGATGCCAGCTCCAGAGCTCTCCCCAACACTGCTTTAACCGTGCAAAAGGACTTAAAACCATCTTCACACAAACCAAATGACATTTTCTTATCATTTCTTTACTCATGACTTGAGCAAGGTCAGAGGAAAATGGTGTTTGCCTGCTGGGTGCGGAGAGGAGAGGGCCCGCAGCTCAGTCGGAGTTTGCTGGCCAAAGCCAACCTGTACCTGGCCAAGCCCACCCCGTGGAGACGGCACCCGGCCGCTCCAGCAGGAGGGCACCGCAGACCGGGCTAAGCCTTCCCAGAGAGAGGGTCACAAAGCGGGGCTGCAGAGCCATGCTCCGGGATGCTGAAGGGATCAGTGTGCCTGGAGAGACGGTGCTGCTCGGACGGTCGGATTTCTGGGGCTAAGACCTAAACAGCTTTTGAAGATTTTTGCCAATGCAGCAGGAACTGTGAGTTTGTGAGGAGTCCCAGTATGTGCCCTGGGGCTAAGGACTTCAGCCACCCCCTAACCTGTCCCAGAGACCGGCAGTGAAAGGGTGCCCCATTATACCCTGCACCCTGAGGTCTCCCAGTAATACCATTCCCCTCACCAATTACAGGCCTAATTTTGAACACGGGAGAGGGTAACGGTGTGTGGTGTGTCTTCTCTCAGTAAGACACACTGAGAGCCACACACCCTCTTGAAAATTCCCTGGGGTGCCCCAGCCGATATGGAAGCAGTCGGTGTGTCCTGCCCAACCAAAGAACCTCCCGGCACGTCCACCCTCCTCCTCAGGCAAAGACTTTGTGTTTAGTACTCGATTCTCCACAGAGGGAGATTGTGCACAGACTACTGTACTGGAAGCTTTTAAAAATGTTAGAGTATTGTTATTCCCCAACCCTGGAGGGATTCGAGGCCAGGCTGGATGGGGCTCTGAGCAACCTGCTCTGGTAGGAGGTGTCCCTGCCCAGGGCAGGGGCCTTGGAACTCCACGATCTTTAAGGTCCCTCCCAACTCTGACCGTTCTGTGATTAAAAAGAAATGTCTTGTCAGTCAGTCTGTCCATCAGTCCACCCCACAGCTGTGCCCAGAACACCACCCAACAAGGCCTATTTTTTGCTGCTGAGAATCAGTTTGTTTTCTGTGAGAGCTTTCGAGCTTATCTCTGGCAATACTGGTGTGCTTTCCTCCATGCCTTTGCGGTCAGCTGTGAAAATACGTACCCACACCCGTTCTGCACGTGCTGCAGAGGTAATATAGCAGACACCCCCCCTGCATGGGCCATCAACTGCTCTGAGAGGAGCCCTGCGCTTTGAGGAAGGCAGGCTTCAGGAGGGGCAGGACAGAAGCCACCTTCTGTTGGGTTATACACACACAGTTAGGGCTGGCTGTCCATTTACAGTGAGATACGTGGTGCTTTCGCTCCCCACCTTCACCTGCAGCCACACTGCAAAGCACCCGGGCACGCAGCGCAAGCAGGGGGGTGTATGGCATCTGGAGCTGTGCCATAGGCACTGCCCAACTCTATGGAAAATCCTTCAGAAGCACCTGCCCTCGCCTGAACTGAGATGGGTCTGGTCTCCTCACACCTTCCAAAGGCCACTTTCAGGCTGGGGTATCCACATGCACGTGAGCATTGGAAAGATCTACCCCACTCAGCGATTTGGGGCAGTTCTTTAGAAGCAGCCAACGCTCCCTCCACCCCTCAGCCCACCACCAGAGCTGGGCTTCCGAGCTGAGCTTCCACAGCAATCCCAGGAGCCCATTTCTGCAATTGCCCTTGCACTCAGAGTACAGAGGTTTCTTGTACTAAATCCTCAGTGCCTTTGGCACAGAAGGGTTTGAAAAGAACCTCTCTTTTCCCCTTCAACTGGAGACACAGGGACATAGGGCCTCTGGCAGAGCCCTGACCGGTCTGGCACACAACATCACCAAAGATCTGGACTTCCATCACTATGCAGTCACCATTTCACTAATGGAGTCCCAGAGTAGATACAGTGGGGGTATGGAACAGCAGCAGCATAACAAAAATATCAAACACACTCTAATCCATGACTTACCACAAGTCTCCATCCTCAATAGTCCTATCGTTGGGGGCTCCGGCGTGGCCGTAGTGCAGGACAGAGGAGTTCTCCCCACTGAGAAGTGAAAAGAAAATCAATACCATTAACAGCAGAAGAACCATTAGCATACACGGCAGGAGAAGGAACACAGTGAACGTGTGATGCTGCAAACATCAGGGTATCTGCAGATATTAAACACGACACTTTGAGCGTGTGAGACCGGCTTCACAGCCCTTTGTCAGGATTTCGGCTGCAGATACCATTCCTTACCTCCCTCTGAAAAGGGGGATAAAGCAGGAGAAGCAAACAGCACAAGCGTATATTTATGATCAACTAAAAAGTTATCATGCAGCTTAGGGGCATGACTCCATGCTAATGTACTGGCAGATCCCTTGGTTGCAGATCTCCAGGGGCTGGCACCCCCGGTGCCACATCCCAGCCCGGCTGCGCAAACCGCCCTGTTCTCACACCGCAGCAGGGCACAGACACCCTCGACAACACACACTGCAAGGACAAAGATGGGGCACCTCTCTGCAGGTTGTAATGCAAAGGTTTTAGTTTATAAAATATTTCTGTAAGGTTTTGCACCAACTGTTAGGGTAAGACCCGTGAGAAATGGGGTTTTAGTGTTTTTAGCCCCGTTAGCGCAGCGTTGAGCAGCACAGCCTGTCCTGGCATTTGGGACTCGGTGTCTGTCAGGCACGTCTTGGCTCCTTGGGTGAGCAGGGGCTGGAACCGCCAGCACACAGCTGGTGCTGGAGACCAGACAGGCACAGCTGGTGGAGCTGGGGCTTTCTGGGTGTTTGGAGCGACAGGGGTGAGCAGGGACGGGCTCTGGAACACCCTTCAGTGAGCGAGGCCCAGCAGTCCTGCTCCAAGAACCCTCCCAGAAACCCAGCATGGGCACTGCCAGACGGGCCCCCAGCTCCAAGCACAGCCCTGTGGCTGGAGGGCAGTGGGAGGTCCTGCTTCAGCCCACCCAAATGAAAACACATCCCTCCAGCCTGCTTCTGCCCAGAGGTGCCAGCTCAGCCTCCCTCATGGGAGCATCCTTCTCCCCACCCCAGAGGAAGGCAGGAAAGATGCTGTAGGAGCATATCTACAGACGAGACGGGTACCCACAAGGTGAATTCTACAGCCAGCCAGGAACTGTGCAGAATGAGTCAGTCAGACTTCCAAGGTGGCTTCAAATCAATTTAAACAAAAGCCCCAGCCACTGGCAAAGCCAACGAGCCGTCCTGTAGAAGCTGTGTGTCTTCTTCCCAAGGAGTAGCAGCTGAAAGGAGCCAAAGTCTGGGTCTGAGATGAAGCACAGTGGGGAGGTGCCATCACCAGCAGCTCCACTGCCTTCCTGGAGGTCAGCACCTGAAAGCCACCACACATGGGGATGCCTGTGTCTGCCTCCAGGCAGCCAACCTCCAAGAGATTCCTGTGTATGTTTTCATTCCTGTAAGAGTTTGCCCCTAACTGATGCCAAAGACGTGTTTGTTACAGAAAGAATTGTGTGAAGCAGCAGAGAAGCTGCAAATTAACACCACTGAGAACACAAACAGTAGGAGATTCAGATTACTAGGGAAGAAAAAAGAAGAGAAGGAAACCCAGAATCACTAAGTATCGCGATCTTATCCAAAAAGTGTTAGTTACGGTGATCCTCGGACAGAGGAAGGCGTTTTACTGCACTGAGTTATTCTAAATCACTGGTATCATCTGCTGAGAGCTGGCATCTGCCTGGGGACACCCAGCAGGAAGGTCTGAACCCCAGTCTGTGGTGCTGCAGTATCAAGCAGCAGCTTCTGGGTGGGGCCAGAGACACTGGTGCCCCCACCTCCACCTCCCTCCATGCCTGGTCCCCATGGCAGGGTCACTGCCGAGGTGAGAGGGTTTGAAAGTGTCTCTAACCAGGGAACTGACCTGGATGTGTGGCACTCTGCTGGTTTAGGCTGGGGCAGAGTGTGGGGCTGTGCTTTGGATTCCTGCTGGGAACAGCACGGATGACACCAGGATGGTTTAGTTACAGCAACCCTTATGCAGCACCAAGGGCTGCTCTGCTCCTCACCCCCCACCAGCCAGGGCTGGGAGAGCTGGCCAAAGGGACGTTCCATGCCACAGGAACACCATGCTCAGCAGTGAAATCCGGGGAAGGAGGAGGAAGATGGACGTTGGGAGTGATGGCATTTGTCATCCCCAGTCACTGTTCCGTGATGGAGCCCGGCTGTCCTGGGGATGCTGAACCCCCGCCTGCCCACAGGCAGCAAGGAATGGACCCCTTGCTTGGCTTTGCTCCTGCATGGCTTTCACTTTAACTCATTAAACTGTCTTTATCTCAATTTTCCTTATTTGTCTGGAGTTTTCCCCCATCCCACTGAGTGGTGCTCCCTGCCAGCGGGGGGGTTCAAGCCCAACAAACACCGCTGTACGCGTGTCACTGTCTCAGCTGCTGGGAGAGCAGGTACACCAAGCATTCCTGGTCCCACCACCTCCTCCTCTCCTGTCTCCTGAAGGCTGCCACACCGCACGGGGACAGCGGCAAAGGCACACGCTGGGCCTGCAGCCAGGGGTGTACTTCTGTGCTGGAACACAGTGTTGATCACTCCTGACTGCGGCCCAGCCGGCAGCTCTGCTGAAATCTGAACTACCAGCTTGGGCTTTATATAAAAGCACGAGCCTCTTCTATGGAACTCATCGTCAGGCCTGTCATTTAAGCAGGAAAGATCCTGTCAAAACACCAGTGTCAAGTGTTGGGAAAACAACGAAACCCAGCGTGAATAGGATAAAACAAAACTAACAAAAAATCCTAATTGCAAAAGCTATTTTAAACTGTAAAATGTAGTTAAGTGTAATATTTACAATGCATGACATTGTCATGGTAATAAAAATTTCCTATTATTTTTGCCATTATTATGTTAATTGAATTCATCAAACAGATCTACTTACATGCATTTTATTATGACCCAGCTTAAAACTGTTTATATTATTCTTTCTTGCTTCAGAGTAAGAATGGCTGTTCTGGCCTCAGCTAGCCAGAATATGGCAATTTAGGGACAAAAGCCTGTGTTTTCTACCACAGACAACTATTTTTAAAAAAACCATCCTGTTTGTCTGCACTGTTGGCTGTAGTGGCGGGAGCAGGGAGGTCAGTCTGTCCCACAAGGACCCGCCACACGGATTCTATGGGTTCAACAAAGCCCTGGTGTTCCCTGGCCCCAGCCCCGACCCTGCAGCACGACCCGCTGTGGGTGAAGGGGAACCCTCCGGGGCTGCCAACGCCGCACACAGGCCCAGCCTGGCTGCACCCTCGCAGCCTGGGACGGTGCCTCGGGATGTTAATTCTCACTTTAGGGGATGATTCTTAAAACAGGAGATTCTTCAGGCAATTTAGATGCACGATCTGCCATAAAATTGCTTCTGCTCCTACTGCAATTTTGCATATAAATTGGAATATTGCATTTACAAATAAGCAATTGAATAAACAGCAGAAAGAAGCAGAGATACTAATTGTCCTTATTACCTCTAAAGCAATATAACCATGACTGTCACTAACTTAAACATTATTTTTCCTAAGTGTATGTGACTTCAGCGCAGGCCAAACGTCTGTGGAACAAGTGGAACACATACAGCAATGGGCATGCCTGACTGAACTGTCATATACCTCTGATTACATTAATTCCACTGACTAAACAAGATGAATCTGTGCACAAGGCTCACAGCTGGCCTCCAACATGGATCCTACTCTCTTCTCTTGAAATGCTGCAAATTAAAAATGTGCATTTCTACAACTGCAGGGAGGACTTTTACAATCCTTTGCCAACACAGTACCTTCAACACTAGCTGCTAAGGAAGAGAAAGAGAGAGAGCAAAAAAAATCCAAAAAGGTTAATTTAATCACACCCTAACCTTTGAGGCAAAGCATCCTGAGAACGATACAAAACACTTCAGGTGCATTTCAAAGAGTATTTTTGAGCAAGAGAGAGTAACTCTAAAGCCCTTCCCCATGAAGCTACTTAATAAAAAAGCCAATTGCAGCACAGATGTGAGCATAAACATGATCTTGGCAGCAGCAGCCGCCACTGGGGAATCTCTGGAGTGCAGCAGAAGCTGTAACCCAGTTATTTCTTCAAGACACAGCCCCAGCCACCTTCCTTTGGCTTGTCCAGAGCAAACGGCTCAGGACTCGCATGGGCAACGCTTGCAAATACATCACAGGCGGCAAAGGAACAATTCCACAAATACCCAGTGGGAAACTGGACCCTAAAGGCTGTACCAGTTTGGTGTAGCCCTTGTGCTTACCTGCCGCAGATGCAGGTGTAGGAGGTGTGCCGCATGCCCCCTCGCGTGTAGCAGTAGTGCTGGAACAGGCTGCAAAGAGAGAGGGGTGGTAATTAACGATATGTTCCAAACCACCCTAAAACGCAGACAGAAGGAAGCCTTGCCCCCACAGCCACCCAGCCCAGCAGTCCTGCAGAACATCCTGTCGGTCCCACACCACCAGGAACCAGCTCCACAGCAGGGAAGGGGGGCTTGAGCCCAGCTCTGGAACTTCAGAGGGCAAAGTGTGCTCCTCAGCAACCAGAGAGAGAGGAAATGGCTGTTGGCAAAAGGTAGCCCATGCGAGGACAGCACGAAGGGGATGGTTACAGGTAAATGCTGAAACTGGCCAAACTCTCCCAAGTGGAGCTGAGAAAACCACTTCTCGCTGCATTTCAGGCATGCAGTCACATCCACAATCCTTGTTTTCAACCCCGTGCCTTCAGCCCGTGGTGTGTGGGGTCAGCAGGATGGAAGCCCGACCAGCCTTCCACAGGGAGGGAGTTTGCCAGATGGTACAAAGCTCTCCTTCCAAGTGGTTTCAGCAGAAGCTCCCTGATCCATACCCCCTCATGGATAGCCTCTGCTGCAGCTGGCAACACACACCCCGGCACACCAGACACAGCCTGTGCTGTGCCACTGGTCCCCAGCCGAGCCAGCAGGGCCCTCCCAGGCCAGGCACGTTCTGGGGTGACAGGCTGTGCTGGAGTGGGTGCTCTCACGTCTGCACCAGACACAGAGAGACGCTGAGACTGCCCAGCTTTGGATCGAGGTACCTAAACACCACTCTGATCCATCCCTGCCCAAACACAGGAAAAAGGAAATACAGGCTCAATCCCAACAGCAAGAGGACTCTGTGAGAGCCCTCAGCGACCTGTAATGCACCTTGAACACAACACTGTGAGCTGCTCTGTGTGTGTGTGTGAGGGATGGGGGAAAGGGAGAGCAGCCCCCGGCTCCCCGCCTGCACTCCCCTTGCACTGCTGTTCCTGCTGGAGGAGCACTTCCACCTAAAAATTACAGACATTCTCATCTTGGCAGCCAAAGTTCCATTCACATGAGGGCAGACGTGCCCACAGCACAATTAATATAGGATTAAGTGCTCTAAGAGCTAAGCACATATCATGGATCCTTTTATTCTTTTTGAAATAAGCTCTAATTACAATCCAATTCCCTTTAATACTGAATGGATTTCAAAAACTCATTTCTTGTAATTTTGAAATCATTTCATTAACACAGAGTGATAATGGTGCTATCCAAAGAATAGAGATGCTGTGATTTTGTCCTTCTGCAGCAGCAATCCAGAGAACACAATTTGAACTCTTTGAAGGATATTAAAGACATTACACGCTTGCAAACCCACCCCAGATTTTAAAATGGCACAAAATGTTAGAAGAGAACCAAAACAAAACATACCAATTAATCCCATCAGGAAAAGGCCTACATGTACAGCCTTAGCAGGGAGACCCAGGCTACAAAATGCCTCTTCTGCTCAAAATGCTGGGGTTTTACGTGGTAGAAATGCTAATTTTGTATCGCCCCAGAAACCAGCAGTGGCAAAGAGCAGCCCAAGTGACAGAACCCGAGGAGAAGCCCTGCCAGGGTGAGAGGGCAGCAGAGGTGTCGCTGAACGAGCCAAGGGAACGTGTCACCTCAGCCATCACTTGCTCCCACTCAGCTGTTGCCACCTCACCTGGGAAGGCAGTAAGGGATGGCTCTCTCCTGCCCTGCTGGCCCGCAGGCACGGCGTGCTGAGACACCACACTACGCCCTGTCACACGCTGCGCCCATACACACCCGCAGTCACACCGCAGGAAGCGACTTCCAGGGTATTTTATAGACCCTTCACCCTAAATGACTGAATAAACAATCTCCTCCAGACAGCAACTTTCAGTAACCTTCTAAAGAGCTTTAAACATGAAATAATGACGGTTGTAAACACCTCTCCATCACCAGTGATGCGGGGTGCAGGGTTTATTTTTCCGTGTGACAAACTGATCACATATTCATGGCTGCAATTTACACGGAACCGTGCAGCTGAGTAATAGTATTCACCTTTCACAGCACTCCCTGATTAGCAGTAAAAAGCAGTAAATAGATGAAGACGTGCTTCTTATGATCCAGCTGTTGCCTCAACTTTGTTCCCATTTCCTAAAAGAGGAACCGGATTGTTCCATCAAACGTTATGGACTTTCTTTTAAGAGTAAATAAAAAGTGGCTGTTGATGTGACTGAGTGGAAGACAGCACAACTTTGCCAGGCAGTGAGTTTTCCACTAGTAAAACCTCTCACATCGCTTCTTCAAATTTACTTTTTCAGGCTGTGACTCACTAGAAATGTGTTTGTGGGGTTGGGGAAAAAAGCGTACATTTCTATCAAACCCAGCCCCCCACTCGTGTAACAGGTCAGACCAGCGAAGGACCACACACCCCACTGATGGCAAACGCTGCCTGGAAGAGCTCCACCTAGAGAAGCTGCCAGGACTCCCTAGTTAAAGCCCTGGTTCCTCTGAAGTTCACGCAGACGCTGCCACTGGGCTTCTTAGAATCATTCAGGTTGGAAGAGACCCTTGGGATCATCAAGTCCAACCATNCTCCAGCACCTCGATATCTCTCTTGTGCTGAGGTGCCCAGAACTGGACACCAGACTCAAGATGTGGCCTCACCAGTGCTGAGCACAGGGGGACAATCACCTCCCTGCTTCTGCTGGTCACACTATTCTTTATGCAAGCCAGGATGCCCTTGGCCTTCTTGGCCACCTGGGCACACTGCTGGCTCATGTTCAGCCGCCCGTCGACCAGCACCCCCAGGTCTTCACCCTGGGGTTCCACGCTCTGCTCGCTGCAGGGGTCTGTGCCCCGAAGCAGGACATCGAAGTGCAAAGCCTGAAGCAGTGGGACAGAGGAGCGTTCACCCTGGCACTGCAGCTGGACTGCACACGTGGTGTCCTGACCCTTGCCTGGTCCTTCTGACCAGCAGATCTGCGTGTTTAGGTGCTGGATGCCCTGCTGTGAGCTCTAAACGCCGCCAACAGAGAGAGCAAAGTGAAGCCCCTCTTCCTCCTCTCCCTTCACGCATTCAAAGCCCCCCCTCGTGTTTCACGGCGCGTTTCCCTGGGAGGTGTGTGTAGTGCCCATCACACACGTTCTGCCTTGGTGGCAGGTAGGGATCATGCTGGAGTCTTTGTGTGTCAGACACACAGCACTGGTGGAGCTGGCAGGGGCAGGGTTTCCCATGGAGGAGAACCACAGCCACTGAATAACCCTGGCCACTGCTCCCAGGCACTGCAGCCGCCTCAGGGACACCTCCTGGGCACTGGTCCTGCAGGAACCAGAGTATTAGATCCTGTGTCGGGGACCTGCTGCCAGAAACACAACCTGCCTTGTGAAGCACACGCTGTACGGAAGAGTCAAGGACACTCAGGGGTCGACACCTCATTAAGGTCTTCATATTGAAAAATATATTGATATAAAAACATTTTCACACTGGCTCACTCCCTGGTGCGAGGACGTTTCAGATCCACCATAATGGCCTCAGTGCACCTCTGAGAAAGCTGCCTCCGAATAAAAAGAAACCTTTACACACTTCAGAAATGGTGTTCTTTGAACACAGCCCTCGAGACTCGCCTTGAAATGCAAGCAGGTGGTTTGAACTATAAATTGGAAAGCCCAGCAGCTTAAGGGAGTTCTCTACAGAACTTGGAGGATTTGCTGTAGTTTCTTTTTTTTTCTTTGAGTACAGTTGGAAGATGTAGATGAGTATCTATTAGTTATCTCTGCACCAAATTGCTTTGGAATTACAACCAGAACATGCTCTTATGCTTTTGTACGGTGTAAATACCAAGTGTAGCCACAAGACAGGCTAAAACCCAGAGCTTTTTTAAAGAAGTCACAAAAGGCCAAATTTTCCCAAGCCAATCTCTCTCTTTTTACCAGGACCAAAAGCCACTGTTGGGATCGTTCAGACACAAAAGGATCTTCACCTGAGAAGCTATAAAGCCTGAAGCTGGGCTGTTTAGTTTGAGGAAGGAACTGGGACTGTTTAGTGTGAGGAAGAGGAGGCTGAGGGGAGACCTCATCCCTCTCTACAACTGCTTGAAAGGACATTGGAGAGAGGTTGGTGCTGGTCTCTTCTCACAGGGAATCAGTGATAGAAGGAGAGGGAATGGCTGCAAGCTGCAGCAGGGTAGGGTTAGGCTGGACATGAGGCAAGAATTCTTCCCAGCAGGAGTGGTCAGAGCCTGGAATGGGCTGCCCAGGGAGGGGGCTGAGTCCCCATCCCTGACTGTGTTTCAGAGTCGATGAGATGTGGTGTTGAGGGATCTGGTGTAGGGGAGACCTTTGTAGAGTGGGGCTGATGGTTGGACTCCATGATCCCAAGGGTCTCTTCCCCCCTGAATGATTCCAAGAATCACACTGAAACGTTAAGCCACAGTAAATATCACCTGCACATGATAACCAGAGTATTCACACCCAGCACTGAACTGGGCTGGCAGGAAGGAGCAGAGAGGGAAGAAGCAGAACTTACTGCTCCACAAACGAGAGTAAACAAACCCAACTTTTTGAGCAGAATCACAGAATGATCTGGGGTTGGAAGGGACCTCTGGAGATCATCTAGTCCAACCCTCTGCCAGGGTGTCACCATCCTCACAACCAAGAATTTCTTCCTGAGATCTCACCTCAATCTCCCCCCTAGTTTGAAGTCATCACCCCTCGGTCCTATCGCTACATGCCCTTGCAAACAGTTCAAGAGGGTGACAGGCCCCACGGGCAGCTCCAATCCCACCACAACAGCCAGGACCTGCCATGCTCATGCCTCCCCAGCTCCTGCAGCAGTGGGTACCTGCACTGCTCCCTACAGCCACGTGCCAGCCATAAAACCTCAAATCTAGGGTTTATTCTCATCCCTTTTCCACAGCAGGATTTTAAAATGAGTTTTCATTCCTCCTCAAATACTTGCATGGTGACCAGACCCCACCGCTGCACCACGACCAAGCATCGTGAAGAAGGCTCTCTGTTCTCTTCCTTCACTGACTCGAAAGCCCACGTGGAGCCACGTCCAGCAGTAACAAGGCAGAACCAGGTCCTGCCCTCATCTAAATTTCCTACTTAATCTAATACTAGAGGAAGAGATGGCATGAATTTTTCTTGCTCCGTTTCCAGCTCTAATAATTCTAGATCTCAACTGGCATATTTTAAATTAAATTTTTTGTAGTTTAAACCTATTTATCAACAGCTAATTAATGAGGTCTAAATCCTTTGATGACAGAATGATTAAACTACATTTTAACTAATCCATCTTTAATTAAAATGCTGCCAGCAAACCATTTCTGGATGTGTAAAAAGGACACATTTATAGATGCTCACTCTTTAACTATGCATTATGTAAAGCCAGTAATTAGAAGAACTCATGATTTCAATTATATTTTAATTACTGTTACATATAAAACATGCTTTAATAGATGTAATGCAATACATTTTCTTTCTTTACAACCCACTAATCATTCCTATTGGGGTGACAACCAAATAAAAGGAAGTTTAATACATGCACTACTGCAGGAATCTTGGTTTAGCTTTGAGCCAATTCTCCCTCCATTTCTTCTCTGCAGCACAAAAGGTACTTAATTACCTCCAAACCTAAGACAGAAGTGAAACCCTATAAATCCCTGTTAAGGTCCTAAGAGGAGATTAGCAGTAACTGACCATAATGAAGAGAAATGCTTTATCCATACGATTGCCCTCGCACGCCTTCCAGTCTCTTCAACTCAAAACACACGGCTACTGAAAACCCACCAGTTCAGGACGAAAGAGAAGGTGACACCTGCACTGAGCTTCCTCCTCCTGCCCTTCGCAGGTCTTGGAAACAAGATGAGCCAAGAGATGTTTTAGTTACAGCAGGAGCCACCGGTTTCCATTGATCCCAGGTCTCTCTGCCCCGGGCCGGGCCGGGAGGGGGTGGATGAAGATGAGGTGCTGACCGCAGCCAACCCCCCCCTCCTGCGTTCATGGGGGGCTGAGGTTTATAAATGCAGAGGGGGTGGGAGTTTAACTGGTCAGTGCTCTGGGTAAGTCAGGTTTTTAATGCAAATCTGGAACGATTATTTATGTCTGGAACACAGAGAGCAGAGAGAAGCCGGTCAGGTACGATCAATAGCCTGTAGAAATCCAGCCTCTAAAACTGCATGTTATTGCAATTGGTATTTTTTGCTGAGACAACAAAAAGTCAATAAATTACAGTTATTAAACATGTTTCTAAACTCTGCATGTCCCAAGTAGTTGTATAACCCAGAAGATTCACTCTGAAGGGTTTTGCTGCTTTCAGTGATCTGAATCTGGCACGAGGAAACTCACAAGCTTCACAAATATTCAGGGGTGCATTAAGTCACTTGGACTGACGCAGACATGGTACATTTCATTTTCATGAGCTGATTTCTACTGTTTGGACAGGCTAATGGAACTGCTGATAGTTCAGTTTACTGCAAGTTTTTCCTAAAATCTATTTAGTGGTTACCAAACACTGGCAGTAAGATGCTTTCATAGAATCATATAGGTTGGAAGAGACCCCTGGGATCATCAAGTCCAACCATATTGCACCTCAGACGCCTGTGACGGAGCCACTGAGCATACGGGTACTGAAACATCTGCAGCACCAGACTTACACTGCTGCCCAGTCTGATTTATACAAATCCTCTCCTTTCCCCTCCTGTCTATTCCTGCCTACAGAGAGGACTCTTGGGAATGTCTCTAACTACCTTCTAAAGCGCACCGCCCATCCATATTCCCATTAAATGATAAGCACAACAATGGATTATGAAGGGTGCATGACCTGCACCCCCTCCAGAGAGAGCGTGTCTGCCAAGGGCACTGGGGATATTTAATACTCACACTTAACAGACGTCAAGAATAAATGCTGATGTGGCAACGTGCTTCATCAAGGGTTATGGAGAACACTCCTTACTTTTTAAAGGATTAGAGTAGATCCATCTGGGGTGAGAAATACTCCATCCAGCTGCTGTTCCACTAGCCGGGGCTATGGCGATGCCGACACAAGGGACAAGTGAGGCAGCACTGCCCTCCCAGGCACTGCTGGGCTCTCTCTTACGGTGCCACCCAGCATGAGGCTGGGGACAGGTATGTTTAAGGACTGCACAAACAGTAATAATAAATAAGAAGAAATAGTCAAGAACCATTTTAGCTGTTAGAAGCGCTGGGGAAGGACAGCAATAGGGCCAATACCAGAAATGACACCGACAGAAGATACCGTGGATGAAAGCAACAGCTTCTCTGGCTGCCCACTGCATTTCCTTTAAATGCTAACCCCAGCAACAGCTTAAATTCTGAGATGGCCCTTTGGCCAGCGCTGTCATTTCCTTCCCCGTCCCCAGAGACACGGCAAACACCAGCTGAGCTGCCTCCTTGCTTTGATACCAAGTGGTTCCCCCGCCCCCAGTTAATGCAGGGAGGAACAGACAAGGAACGTTTTCTGGGGGTGAGAAGCTTTTGGAGGAGCTCAGACCAGACGGGTTTCCTGCCCAGAACTCTGCAACCCCTGCCTCTCCCACACGCTTTCTGGTGTCAGGCAGCCCATTACTGCTGCCCTACCAGACAACACACCACTGAATAGAAAAACCTGGTTAAGTATTTCTGAATCATCCATCTACCTCCAGAACGCTATCCACACTTCTCTTAACTTGTCTCTACCCCCAGCAGCCTAGAGTAAGGCTGAGTCCACTCCCACATACTGCACGGCCAAAAGGAAAGAAAACTTTTCCTGGCCTGTGCAAATGACAGACCAGAGACTGTCCTTTTCTAATCTTCCTGACTGTGTTTCAAGGGTCCTGGTCATATAAAATGAGTGAACAGCTGCCCAGAGGACCACACCATTTACCACAAATTACTTCTTTATGGAAGAATCAATTTTATAGTCTCCTGAATTTCAAACACTTGCCTCTTCAATCCTGTGGAATTACTCTTTTGAGAGCCAAGCCTGAGATAGATGACTCCAAGGATCTGCTCTTGGGGCTATGAACTATCTGTTATAAAAATCTAGAGAGGACTTATGAGTCTTTGAAAAAGACTCTGAGTAAAGAAAACACGTATCAACACTGTAATGTTATATGGCTAAAAGTGTTCAGATTAGTACATTGAGTCTCCAACAATTTTTTGTCCCAACGGACCAGAAAGCTCAATTCCAGCCAATCTAATACAAGAGAACCGGGAGGGTGTTCTCAAGAGATGGAGGCAAGGCTCCCCTGCATGCTGTCCTGGGCACCCCGACATGCATGGTTTTCCCCGCTCCTGGGGAGAAGTTTGCAAAGCTCAAATTGGGAGAATAAAGCTTTAACAGCGTACTCACTGCTCCCAACTCCTAAGAAGACAAACACCGCTGCAAGGTACGGGGAACAAAGTGAAATGTGTTCAGCAGAGACGGTTCCAACAGCTCGTAGGCTCCTGCAGTCTCCAGCAGAAAATCCCCAAGCCTGATGGCTGCTCCCTCAGTGCTCCCCACAGAGCACAAACCATCGCTCGGGCCAAAGCCCAGGGAAACTACATCCTCAACACAACCTTCAGCAACCCCAGCTCTCACGCGAGGCCAGGAAAATCCACTCGCCTGCTCTCGAGAGACACACAGAGAATCGCCCAGCTCAGTGCTCCTCAGCTTCTGCACACCTACTGCTTTCATGAGAAAGAACTAAAACCAGAAGGATTAGAAAGATGACATCAGCCAGCCGTGACTGAGCCCAGCATTTCACTGCACGCCTAACACTCCGAGGATGTTTCAGTTCCTGACCCTGCAGAGCCTCCACTAGCAGCAAATAGAACAGGAATTACACTTGATGGACAACGGTATAGTTTTTGACCTCTCAAAAAACCCAAAGAAACAAAAAACCAAAAGAATGAAGAAGTTTTGTCCCGGTGCTGTGTGTACTCTCAGGCACTGCCATGCTCTTGCACCAAAATCGTACCGTCTGTTACCAACAGCCACGGCCCCTCTCCCTGTGGGAAAACCAGGGCACCCTTTCCCTGGGGCAAGGGAACCCCAACAGCTTCTGCCCTTCCTGCTGCTGGGGGTGAACAAGTGACCACATCCCCAGAGGCAGCGGGGAAGGATGTCCCCCGTGAGGCTGCCTCAATGCAGCTCCCCAGGCCTCCCCCGTGTCCAGGCAGCCACGCATCCACCGGCAGAATCCTCAGCGCTTCTTTCTTGCCTTGCAAACCTCTGGGAAGGGGTGTGGGCAGCTCCAACGCGCAGCCCAGGATGCCTACCAGCCACAGGCACCACCTGCCACACTACTGAAAGTGCTTTATATACGTCTTGATTCAGCTGGCAATTATCTTTTGGCTGGTGTATTATACCTTTCATCCCCCCTCTGGAGGTGCCTAGTCACAGAAGAGATAAACCTCTTCCATGGGATTCAGCAAAGGGATGAGCTATAAACTGGAACGTGGGCTTTATCCGCCCTTCCTCGCTGGCAGGCTGGGAGCGGGCTGAGCTCCGCGACACAGCCCCAGGCCCTGGGAGCAGCCACGCTCGCCCCCAGGTTTGATGGGTCCCCGCAGACACAAGGCACAAAGGCCAGGCAAAGGACCAAGCCCAGGGGGTATGAGCAGACCAGGACACGCTGCTGAAGACCACGGCATGTGAGGGCACAGGGGGCTGCTGAATTCTCTGCATTCAGGGGAAAGCTGAGACACCAACCTCAGCCTTTCCCTCAGGGGAAAGCAGGAGACACCAACCTCAGCCTTGCTCCGACTTTACACTTACCTTTGCCTAAGCCCTTACTTAGCCTTTGCCAAAAAAAGGCTGGTTTTCCATTCAAAAAGCGCCAATTTTGTAAGTGGGGGGAATTCACTATTTCTCTGGTTCATGGTGTGTATCCCAGCCATGTGCCTGAGTTCCCATTGCAGCGAGGGCCGGGTGTCCCCCCAGGACCTGTGCTGCTGAGACCCTTTCAACCTCAGTGACACAAAACACAAGGCACTCCTTAAAGCTCAGCCTGCATTTACCAAAATGGCTCCTGGATAACTCCATGTGGAGGCACTTGTTTCTGAAGCAAAAAGTGCTCCTCACCGCCACTTTCACAACGGAGCTGCCATCAGCAGACGCGTGCTGTGACTTTCTGCACAGACAGCGCACACACAGGTATCACAGAAAGGTTTTAAAAAGCATTACCTTGGACTAGGTTCACTCCCCCTGAGGTAATCAAGCCTTTGTTCTGATGTATATGTGTATGTAAAATCTCATTAGCTGGTTCTGGGTTTCACCGCAGAGAGGACGTGTTTGGTTGTTTGCAAACTCTCATCTCTAAATCGTTTCCAGCTCATAAGTCCAGGATTTTGGAGCTTTCATCTAAATTCTTTCTTCTTAAACTTATGACCTCTCTCTCTTGTCTATATTAAAAAAAAATTATGTTAATAAGCCCAGCTGATCAAATGATCCAGATCTTACTGTTCAACCTTCCCATCGCTTTGATGGCACACTAACTCCCCAAGGGCTGCATCCACAGGATTTACTGGGATCCAGCAACTACTTCCGAGAAGTCAACTACCACCAGATGTAATACCCACTCCCTTGTTAACCCCGCCTGGGACAAACACCACCCAAACCTTAGAAGATGACTCGTTTCTGACAACTGCTTCTGTCAGTTAGCTGTTTTATGCTTACTTTATTAGTAATGTTGTCTGATAATAAGTCAAAGTCATTACTAAAGGCCAAGCATATTACAGCCACAGAGTTCACGTTATCAACTGAAAGGTAACCTTATTTAAAAAATTCTATCCAGGTTTCTTTAACAGGGATGTCCTTCATAACACCCCATTAACTCAAACTCATTCAACACTCCTCTGTTCCCAGAGCCTGGCACCAGCCCTTTCGGAGCTGCCAAAGGAGCCTCCCCCGACCCGGCAGGTCCCGTCCCCCTGCTCCCCTCCGCCGGCTTCTTCCCCCTCCTCAGCCCAGCTGCAGAGCACAACCAAGGTTTAACCCGCTTTTTACCCCTTCTATATAGCATCTGTCGCTGGGTATGGAAATACCAACAGCAAACAGAGACCACTCCTTCTGTCCTGAGGTGAATTTGCCCAGGTTTTCACTCCTAGTGCGACACCCCCCACAGAAGACGTGGGAGTGTTAAAGGAGACCCGCCTGCGTTGTGGATTCATTTAATGAAGTTAATCAGGAAATTAATTCTATATTCAGTAACATAAGTGTGATGTATCAAAGTAACTGATAGCTAAGAAGCTACTTTTAATTCTTCATTTTTCAAGTATATTTTGACCTGTGTTTTTTAAAGGACTACTTTAACTACAGCTGTCAGCTGGCTGCTAACTCCACCGAACAAATGACTTTTCCCCTTTGTTTCTGAGTTCAGTTACTTTTATATGTCCCCAAGTATTCAGCAGAAACCAGTTCCATCAATAATAAATGTCAATTTTGATCTGCCTCACGAGATGGAGCAGCTCTGGATAGATTTTCCATCAGAAGAGAGGGCGACTGGAGAGCTATTACTCACAGCCATTAGAGAGCAGCAGGAGCAGGGGAGGGCTCCCCACATTTGGGCGGGATGAGGGGGATGCTGGAACACACACAGCCCTCCAAGCGCTGGAAATCACGCTCAGACTCCCCGCCGTGGCTGCACTCTCTGCTGTGGGAGCTGGTGGGTCACGCCGCAGCAGATGGCTTACAGCAAAGCGACAAGCACTTTGCTGGGCACAGACTGGATATGGCTTATCATAACAAATGACAATCACTTAATGCAGGTACTGGAGCAAGGGTCTACACAAACAAGTGAGGTAAAGGAGGTCGCTTGACAGAGCTAATCAGAAGATGACTACAGGAAAGGAGAAGATGCAGCAGCTTTGCTGGAGACAGAACGGCTGGATTTACGTAGCGCTCTCTGCTTCTCCCCTGCGCTACCAAGTCACGCTTTGGCTTTATGCCACCCGTAGCCAACACGGACTAGTCAAATAGAAAGTATTTTTCATTGGGCACATGTCCAAGTTTCATGATGGACAAGGTATCACAGGATGCCAGAGATGGGACATCAGTATTACTCACAGTAAGGAAGGATTCATAAGCGTCAGGCGGCAGTTCCTCATTCTGCCTACAAAAATGAGCCGTGATCACGACAGCCCTTAACTTCCCTTTCCCTTCCAGACTCATTTCATTTTGTTTATGAGGTATTAGCCACCATCCACCTCAAAAAAAAACCATAAAAGAAAAACAAACCCCAAAAACCAAAGCCCCATAAAATATAGAGCCATATAACCCTGAAAAGGACTCCAAACTCAAATGAACTTAACCCAAAAAGCTACTTTAGAAGGGCTCAGGGCACCACAGCAATGCTGCCATTTTTCCCTGCTCTGGGGTTGGCAGGGATCTCTGGAGATCATCCAGTCCAACCCCCTGCCACAGCAGGGTCACCCAGAGCAGGTCTCACAGGAATGTGTCCATGGAGGTTTGAATGTCTCCAGAGAAGGAGCCTCCCCCACCTCTCTGGGCAGCCTCTGCCAGGGCTCTGACACCCTCACAGCAAAGAAGTTCCTCCTCATGTTGAGATGGGACTTCCTAGGTTCCAATTTGTGCCTGTTCCCTCTTGTCCTGTCCCTGGGCACCACTGAACAAAGCCTGGCCCCATCCTCCTGACACCCACCCTTTGAATGCTGATATTGGTGCTGATCAGATCTCCCCTTCAGCCTTCTCTTCTCCAGACTAAGAAGACCCAACACTGGTGGAGCACTGGAACAGGTTGCCCAGGGAGGTGGCTGAGGCCCCTTCCCTGGAGACATTCAAGGGGAGGCTGGAGGAGGCCCTGGGCAACCTGGTCTAGTTGGGGGTGTCCCTGCTGACTGCAGGGAGGTCGGACTAGATGACCCTACAGGTCCTTTCCGGCCTGGATCATTCTATGATTCAGTCCCTCAAGCTTTTCCTCATCAGAGAGATGCTCCAGGACTCTAGTCATCTTGGTGGTCCTCCGCTGTACCCTCTTCAGCAGACCTTCCCTTTCTGCCCCTCCTGGGTCATTAGTAAGGCTTTTACACCAAGACTAGCTGAGGGGATGCAAGATCATTTCAGAAAGCATTCAAATGTTTTGGAAAATCAAGCCCACATCCCTGAAATACTAAAGCACTCGTCCACACCCTACTCCCCCTTTCCTAATCCAGCCTCCAAGAGCTGAAGTTCTACTGAAAAGGCACTGTGTGAGACTACAGCACTCCTGAAAATGGAAACCCATGTCTGTCCTTAAATTAGCAGCAGCTCCTCTGATAACTGAAGCTGAAAAGAACCCAACAGACTTTCCTCCCTCTAGCCTTACTGTTAGCTGGGATGAGGAGAAGGGAGGAGTGGATTCCCCGGCGGGTCAGCTCCCCAGCCTCCAAGCTTTGGGAAGCTCAGCTCTTCCCGGCATCTCCGGGCAGGGAGACTTGGTATTTCTGCCACGTTTGGCGAGAGGGCATGGGAAAGGGGGGCTTAGGGATAACACTGAAGAGTTGCAGTGACTCTGGGGGAAGAAGGCAGACTTTTGATGTCTCTTTCTGCATTTGTAACCATTGCAACTGAAACGCACACAATATGGGAATAAACTGCAGTTCTCCAAACTATTTTGTTTCCTTTCCCACAAAATAATCACCACAATAGAAGCTCTTTAAATTGCTACAAGCCATCTTTTCCAAGCGTACAATCATTCAGATTTTCACTGATCACAGCCAGTCAAAACGAGACTGAGAACTACAAAGCTCAAACAAACACAAGTGCCATATTACCACGTTTCTTTTGAGTTTTCCACACAGTCTCACAAAACTCCTTTACAAATACTCCAAGCTTAGGGGGGAGAACAAGAAGTTTCACCTGTTTGTTCCAGCTGCTCTCAGCACTTGAGCAATTACCACACTGGGGCTTTCAGAGATGCAATTTAGAGACGACCCAGACTCACATTCCTGCTCTGTTCTTACCAGCAGTTCAATTCCGTTCTCCTTATATTCACCAAGCGTGCTAAGACTCTTTAAAACCAAGCCTAGTGCTCCCTTAATTAGCAATTTCCCGAGTTGTATTTGGCTTTTATTTCACCTCTAACTGACTAACAACAACAACAACTTGTAATGAAAGCGGATGTGATCAGGTGAACAGAGCAGTGGAACTGGACGGTGACCCTCGGGAGGAGCTGTGTGTCGGTGGGGACCTCCCCAGCACAGCCCCAGCGGAGGAAAAAGCACCAAGTCACACGCACGTGAAAACCTGTTGTGTGGATTCTGAGTGACATCTATTCAGTCCCGTGTGCAATGTGATTTGATGGGCATTTTCAGAGGAACAGCGTGCCAGACACGGGTTTGAAGTATTTGTTCAAGGCCGTGTCATTCCTGCCACCAGCCCTGTCCCTGGGCAGTCACAGCAGAGCGCTCGCAGCAAGGGGGAGCAGGAGAGTTTCACGGCCAACACTATTTTTGTGGAGTCTTTGGCGTAAAATCAAGTCTGCACTGGAAAAAATACAGCTTTATTTTCCCCCTTCCCTCCCAATTCTTAACAGTTTTCTTCTTTATTACTGTTTAAAACCATTCCTGGGCACAGACGTCGCTCCCGCTCAGAGGCGTCACCCGGCAGGGCCTGTGCCTCGCACACTGCGAGGGGCTGCGGCAGACCCTCTGGGATAACTGTACCCATCAGCAAGACCAGTGGCCCTAAAGAGCATTCTTGTTAGCAGACCTCTGCGTGAACACTACTTTTATCCAAACCATGTGCCAACTCGCCCTACAAATAAACTGCAACCTCATAAAGTTGTCAAACTCGTATCCCTTAGGAAGTTTGATTCACGTGCACTCCCTGCACTCCAAAATATTTCCTATTTTGTTTCTCCGATGTAAAGTGTAACAGGCCTCATAATTTGATTTATACTTTGGGGATGCAGCACATCTATTAGCCATGTAAAAGGCAGCACACCAAACATTTCACAGCTTACACTCCAAGTTTCAAATATTCCTGACGGTGAGATAACGGGTGGGTGCGGGCAAGAAAGCATTGCGGGGAGGGACCAACAACAGGGCTGTCTGCTGACTGCTGCCAGCCTCAATCCCCAGAGCAAAGCAGGAGCTGGACGGGAGACATTACAGCTGAGAGACCAAAAAAGTACTGAACCTCCCAACGCAGTCGTAGCTTTCTGGTACTGGGGTGGGGAACCCTTTTGTCCATGCCCATACTGTGTTTTACACTGAAATTCATATCCCTGTGTGGAGTGAGAAAAATTATTTCAGTATGACTAAAACATAATGGATTACTGTGAAATACGAGAAGGAAGTGGCACTAGATAGTTGGCTGCTCTGAATGAAAACCTTACCTCAGCTCACAAATTTCTAATTTTGGAAATGAAGATCACATATGCTAGTTAGTAACCACTTCTCAATCCCCCCCCCCCCAAAACCACATATCAGAAGTCTCACTGGAAGAGCCTGTGACCTGCACTAAGACCCCTCAACGTTACGTGCAGGTCAATACAGGAGCAGTGACCTGGACAGCACCCTGTGCACGACAGGAGTTACACCTGCATGTTTTCAACAATCCCTTCCATTTTTCAGATGACAAAAGCACCAGTTTTCTGAATGCTAACAGTAAATAACTGCTTCTGCCCCGCAGAAAGAGATGCTGTAATACACACCTTAAAACTTCTGGATGAGGAAGCTCTGCTCTTCAGTATGTCTAAGTTTTACTGGTGCACAGGAGCCTGTGCACGTGAACAGCGAAGCCCCGGGTCCCCACACCACAGTACTGCCCCCCTGGCTATAAAACTGACAAACTGCAGCCACGGTTGTGGCACACCCAAACTCTGCAGCAGAACAGATTTACAGCTGAGCAAGGCACCAAGGCAGCTGTTAGTCTTGCAACTCAAGTGTCAACTTCCAACAAATTAACAACCGAGCAGCCTCAACCAAACAGCGTCTTGACAATTACAAACTGCATTTCTCCACCCAAATTCCAGCGCAACATTCCCGAGTATTGCTGAACTGTAGCGATCTCCTCGGGTAAAAAAATACTGCCAAAACCACTGCTGCACGTGGTCCTGAAATATTCTGCAAGCTATCACATCCACTTCAGCATCCAGTTCTCTAATGAAAGCCACACGCTGGAGATGAAAGGAGAGGAGATCAGAGCAGGAATTTGATGAACAAGGGCTGCCAGTTACAGCACACACGCAGCCCTTGTCAAACTCCTCCAACTACAGGCGGCTACACAGAATCTATAGCCGAGATGAAACTGAATATTCTCCAAGAACCAGCGTGATGTGAACCATATCTCAGCTTGAATCTACAAAAGAACTGGCCAATGCTTAAGATTTTTGCACACCATCATCCATTTTCGGCACGCTCCGGAATTAGAGGAGACAAGCAAGCAGACAGTAATAACTAGCAGTATGGCCCTTCCCTTTCCCTTAGAGCTTCTTTATCTTTTTCTCTTCAAAGCTTCATAGATTGATTGTAAATCCATGCTGCAAATCAAAAGAAAGCCACTACTTGTTACCTGGTTAGAATTTCCGGGGCTCTGACTGCGCAGCTATTTCTCGGCGTTTGATCTCAGGCCACCAGCAACGCCCAGGGGCACGCTCCCACCCCGTGTTCCCAGATCCCTTCTCAGCACCTTGACCAATTTCCACTCGCCTCCAGCTCTAAAGAGGGCCAGCGAGATAAATGATTCATGGATTCAAAATACTTGCTCAGGTTGAAAAAAAAGAAAAAAAAAGGAAACTATGTCAGAGCAGGAAGGAGGGAGTTGGAGGTCAAGAAAAGGGAGTGCGTGGTCTGTTGGTGTGCACCAACGTGCCCAGCTGTGACTGCCTACTCTCCACCTGAAAAATAAAGGAACTGATGCCTTTTTCCTTGCCTGCAACCCCACCCTGAAAAAGAAAGATTTAAAATGACTGTTGCAGCTATAGAAGTTCTCTTCCAGCAAGGAAAAACACATAAGATGACATATGCTTCCAGCTCACCCCTATCAGCTTCTAAACTTCTTCCTGATGTATGACAGACAGCAGGGAAAGTTCCCCTCTCTGGTATTTCTTTATCTCCGAAATCCAGGAAAGATCAAGCCTCTCCTTTCCAGTGGTGCTGCAGGGCACTGCTCAAACAATGCACCTCCCCTGTCCTTCAGCAGGAACAGAGCTCAGCCCTTCACTCGGGCTCCTTTTAATGAGAGCAAATCCTTTAAGCCAAGTTCTCATCTCTGCTGGCCACCACAGAGCTCCTCCAGGCAGGAACTAGCCGTCTCCCCGTGAGCTCCACGGTGCAGTCTCGGGGCAGCACATGTCCCCATAACACTGTGCAATAAACTCTTAGATGTTTGTCATGCATTTTGGAATAAACTTTTGAACTGCCCAAAGGCCTCACGAGGTCTTTTGAAATTACTTCTGTGTGCAATTATGCATGCTAAGCATGACTGAACCGAAACCTAACGTACCTCTCCTCCAAAAGAGCTGTCTGACGTCACTGGAAGTTCCACACAACAGGTAAAAGACACTGTCTGTGTCTGCCCACACAACCAACTCCACATCTGTCAGCATCAGCCCAACAGGAAAACATTCATGGTTTACCTGCAAGGTCCTCCCCTCGTTCCTCAAAACCAGAAGCTCTTTGCTTAACGTTGCCTGAGACTATTTTGAGTATCAGCAGTATTTTAAATTTAGAAAAGTACCAAACAACCTAACAAATACAAATCATCAACTGAAAAAAAACCCCAAACAAATGAAGGTGTACCTTCCTGCCCTGGGGTTGGAACCTTTAGGACCAATCTGTCCCTGTGCCTCGGTGCGGTGTGATGGGGAGGGAAGGGCGCTCCTGCCACCTCAGACCTGAACTTCAGCGACAGGGGCAGTAACACCCCCCTGCACATCCCTGAGCACTGGCACTTCCCAAAAGCCTTTGAACACCCGGAGCAAGTTGCACCCGATCCATCACAGTTTATGACGGTTAACGACCAACCTGTGCTCAGCACGGAAGTCAGCGTGAGGACACGGAGAGGGCTGGGGCGTCTCCGCTGGGTTTGCATCTGCTGCTTCAACCAATAGACCAATACTATTTTCACTCCTGCTGGGAATCACGCACACGCTTGGATGGGCAAGACTCCAGCACGTGGCAGAAATAAGGACATGAAATTGCACCTCTTCCAAAGGAGGCAGATTCCCCTGAAGGCAAGCAGCGGCTCCCGGGACTCCACTCCGGCTGGAACCTGCTGCCTTCCGCGGAGCCCCGGCTGGAGAGGAACGTCTTCCTCTGGCTCACTAACCCTCTCAGGCACACACAGGGAGTATGGGATGGAAACCCGCGTTCCTAGGCAACCCCATGCTGGCTCCATCCTCCCCTTCTGCCGCCGCGGACAAGAGGCTTTAATCACCGGCTCAGCCGCCCCGCGGGAACCCCAGGGAGCGGCCCCGGCCCGCTTGCCCTCGCCAAGGCCCGCAGAGCCCGAAGGACAGTGCTGGTACCTGTGAGTGTTTGGAAAGACGAGTTCTGGAAGAAAAAACACATGCCTGGCTTAAACATGAAATGCTGGCAAATACAAGCAAAAAAATTGATATTCTTGCCAGTAGGTATGGAAACATTCTTTTAGAGGTACCGAGGGTTAAACTTTTTTCTGACATTTATAATATTCAGCGCTGGAAAAAAAATCTCTGCAAAGAATAATTGCTCCCACAGGGACCAATCCTTGGGTCACAGATTTTTGCACTTGACGGCAACAGAGCCTCGAATGAGATTTTCTATAAAACCTAGACTTAAGCTTGCAGCATAATCACAATGTTTGCCCTAGCTCTAGAAGCTGAACTAAAGCACCACTTCTACAGTGTAATTATTCCACATATGTTCCAAAAACCCATGGGGAAGTTTTATTATTCAGAAGAATAAATAGGGTAAAAATAAATGGTTTTTAATTTTAGCCAATTTTTACACTCCTTATGAATTTTCATTTTTCTTATGCAAGTTTAAGTCCATGGGAGAGAGGATTTGCCTTGAAGAAATAATTAAACTTTCATCTTCAGTTATGCTTCTTAGCAAATACACAGCCACCCACACAGCACATAACACACAAGTGCTATTCACTGACACAGAGAGCCAACATCATCACCAACGCTTCGTAACCTTCCTTTCAGCCTCAAATTGAGTATCTGAAGTGTGAACTCCTGCTCAACAACGCAGAGCAAGCGGGTTAGAAGGCTGGGGTCCCAATACAGAGCTTAATTTGCCCTCAATACTTTTTCAACTGCTTGAAGTATTCTCAGAGAATAATGTGGTAATCTGTCACATGGGATATGTAAACCTGCTTCCCGAAGGACAACAAAAGATGGTAAAACTCTATTTGTGGTGACAATGTCTGAACCAGATTTAGTTGGCTGCAGAAGTCAGAGTGTTTCTGGGAAGGGAAGCCATGGGACTCCATGTGGCTCAGGAAGATGTGGGCTCACCATGCGGCCGAGTCCACACTGTGACACCTTCTCCAGCCCCTGGGAACATTTCCACAGCCCTCTCCCCACAGGAGAGGTGGTGCTCTGCAGATAGGCCACAGAATCCTGCCTCACTGGGAACCCTGTCCAGAGAGTCCCAACAGTCCATTCCCTGCCCTCCAGCATCCACACACCACCCGTGCCAGCGCGGCTCCTTTCCCACACCTGAGCTGGCTGAAGAGAAGGGCAGACCGACCAAACACCAGCAGTGGAAGACAGTAGTTAACACAGATTGATGGGATGAAATAAAGAACAGATTGATTCCCAGTGCTTACCCTAAACAGCACTTGGGGCCCAGACAGCAGTGGTTCAGCGACCCTCCCAAAGATGTCCCATCTGGCTCCCAGGGCCTATCCTATCCTACTCTCCCTGAAATACACCATGAAGAACAAAATTTCTCCTGGAGAGCTGACCCAAGCTGATGTATTACCCCCAGTGCCAAACCTTCTGTTACAGAGCAAATCTAGTGATAAGACAAGCAAGAGACTACTAAGTCATACCTAGCCTCCTAGACTCCACACCATCCTAACGCTTACAACTTGCAGGTCGGTCCACCCTGCACCCAGAGAACTTCACCCCGTGTTTACAAGCTGCCTGCTAACCAGAGACAGGAGAAGCCTGCCTGCCTCTGGCCAGCAGTGCTGACCACAAGGACAAGGTAAGAATACAGCAGGAATCAGTCCAACGCCTCTGTCAGATGTGACATTTTACAAGACTGTAGTACCGAGTGAGGAGTGATGGCAACTGTACCTTACGCTCACGGATTAGCTCCTGTGGTATCTGAAGGCTCTCCATCTCACCAGTTCTTTCACATATACAGGTTTCAGCAGATGAATGGGGAGACACAGTCAGTTGTCAGCAAAGCTCTCCGTCTCCCTCCCCTCCCCAGACTGCCCTAAGGCTCAATCTGAGCTACGTGGGAAAAGCCACTGAAGGCACAATCAACCCAGAAATAACGTTGGGTTTTGAGGGGTTCTCAACAAGGGCAAATTCCTTCTAGCAGAAGCATCACCTCTGCTGTCTAACATGATCCAGGTTCCTCCCCAAGCCCAAGTTTCATTTAGAGTTCATTTTCCACCACTTGTCCCTGGCCATTCAGCCCTACAACCAACATCCACGTCAGAAAAATCCCACCACGTGAGGGACACAGCGTTCTGCCCACGAGACTAAGCCCAGCGGCACCGAGAACCAAACTGAAAAGACCATCGTGTATCACCCTGTAATTACACTCCTGGCCTTGTGTTCTTCAATACTGCTGACAACAGGTACACCTGCCAAAAGGGTACAGAGCTCTGCACAATCCTCCCCCCGGAGAGATGATGCAACAACAGAAAACCAAGCAAAAAATCGAGCAAACACAACAAAGGACTAGAAAAGCTGCTGAAGAGGCTGGGAGGTGGCACTCGCACTCTATACAGTGATGAGCATGCTCTAAGAACCAATTTGGAGAAGCATTTAAAGCAGGGGACAGGCCAGCGGCGAGGGACAGAATCCGCTCGTTTGCTTTTCATCTGCGTCAAGCGGGTCTGACGTTGAGAAGGTCAGAGTGTGACACTGTTATCAGCAGCCAGTCTTGGTATTCCACCCACTGCCTCCCAGCTGGGCTGCTGGTCTCCGAGAGCGACCGGGGAGCGGCTCTGGTTATCGGAAGATGAAGGACAAACACAGAATCCCGATCTCCCTGCTCTGACAGTAATTAGCAAAACTGATTGAACCAAAGCTCCCGCTGCAGACAGAGCCGCACATATGGTTCAATCTTTACTTTTGACTTGTCTGAACAAGCATGAACAAAATCCACAGCAAATAATAATCAGTTCAGCCTGCTGTCTTTTATGAGTTCCATTTCACATATCTCCAATCTAAGCTTGTCATTAGTAATGCTAATTAGTTCCCTATCTCAATGCCATGCTAGATCCCATAAAAACAGAGATCATTGCTAATTTGAGAAGAAAGCTTGTTCTTTCCTTAATATAAATAATAGTCACTCTATGAAACACCCACAGAAATTAATATTGCTGGTAATTTTCAATCCGATTCAAAATTTAAATAAGAATTGCGACCTCCTCTTGATTCCCAAGAAGACAATAAAAAGGTAATTGGGAATTACGCCAGCACTAAGCAGGTTAGCCACCCCGTAAGGACACCCAACGAGACAGCATCTGAAGCCGGGCTACCCCTCACTATGGAGGCGAGCCCCGGTCTGCACACACACACAGCACATCTGCCCTGGGGAGACCACCTTCCAACACCAGCCTGGGAACTGCTCTTTGGTACCTGGGGGCTCAGAGGGGGTTTCCTTTGAAAGTTCTCACGTGGTTCGATTCCACCATTTTTTTGCAGAACATAAACCCCAATTACATGGAACTTCAATCCCAAGGCACAAGAGAGACCTGTGCCATTAATCGTCTCTCTTCGACACCAAGAGCTAATTCCAGCCACATCCAGGAGGTGAACCAAGCTGTCCTCTGCTGGGAGAGAGCATGCAGAGCTTGCCACGGGACCTCCTGCAAAGGGAAACTGCTGAGGGGTCATTGGGGTTACACTGGAACGTTTAAAAAGGTGGGGAAAGGCCACCTCCCTCCCTTTTCAGGTGTTTTTCTGTGGATTTGCAGGTTTTTAACCCAGCCTGTTGACAGCTGTAACCTACATGTAAAACCCCATCACCTCCAACTGGGAGGCAGCTTTGGCAACAGGGCTGTCAGGCCATTTCCAGGCAACAGAGCCCAACCAACTCTTCAAAAAACCACACCTGAAGGAAAAGCAAAATCACATTTCAGTAACTGAGCCAACTGACACGGCGTGCTGGTCTCCTCCTCGAGAAAATCAATCCTGTGCACAAACACCAGCGAGGGTCACACCGCAGCTCAACGCCCTCCTGGTGTCATAAAGCAAGTGTGAGGAATTCACCCGGGTGCTCCTGGCAGCCGCAGTGGGCATTCTTGTGTGTGACACACACACTCTTATGAGAAGGGCTTAGAGAGGCCACGCTTGAGCTGAAATTCTAAACACAAAAACCTGACCATGAAAAAAGAAAAGAAATATTTTTCAAGAGTGCAGAAGTCAGTGAGTTTCTCAGGAAGAGTCAGAGAGCAAAATCTATCAGGTGATGGTAAGTGGCAAATCCGGATTAGCTGAAATAATCAGCCTGTCACTAAAAGGAAACACCCAAAGGAATACAAAATTATTCTGGCTGTTTTCTCTTTTCTAGTGAAATAACGCGTATGTTTTATTTTCAGTTTGTTCCAGTGGAGCAGAGGAGAGAGAGAGATAAATGAAAGATGAGAGCCATAATCCAGGAGAGCACTCTCCGACTCGCAGAGATAGTGAAATTTAACATTGACAGATATGACAGCATCTCAGCCCAGAGCCTAAGCTCTGCTTTGGAATCGGGGACAGCACTAAAAAGAATGGGGATAAAGAACTCCTATCGGCCTCGGCTGGGAGGAGAGGCAAGGTGTAAAAATAGCCTGTGAGGGTTGTAAACCAAGCAGGAAAAACCTCTGTAGCTGCTTTCTTGCTGCTTTATTCTTTAAATTGTTGCTGTTACAGCAGAGTGGAGTTTCAGTATGAACCACTACGACACCACCACAACTATCTGTACAGCTGTACAGAGCTAGAAGACCCACTGCGCTGTACACAGAGGGGGCACCAGGCCAGAACTGCTGGGCAGTGAACTCCTGACTTGGCTGGGACATGAATGGACCCCCAAGTCCCCCCTCCCTTGTTTCACAGGAGCCCACCCTGCAGGACAGGGCTTGAGGTGCTGGAACCACAGCTATTTTGTATGGTGGCTCCATGGGGCTCCTCTGCTCAGCATCTGCAGGGGGGCTGGAGATGGTCAGTCCTCCAGCGAGGTCCTGGTCAAGGGTAGGAGCAGTTCAGCTGGGCCCAGGGCTGCTCAGTGTCACCACAGCAATGACAACACCATCAGCATTAACGAGAGCTCAACCCTGCACACATGCTCCTGTCACCGGGCCTTCAACAATTCAGAAGAGGACAAAACCCCACAAAACTGGGCAACTCCAACGCCCTGCTGTGGCCCTGCTCTGGTTGGACCGCACACGTGCACGTCATCCCCCAGTCAGTGGCAACTCCAGGCAGCCAGGCCCCGTCTGGAACTGCTGGCTCCCATAAACCAGGGACCAAACGAGAAAGCGCAGAGAGGGTTCGGTGCTGAATACTAAGCAGATGAGTAAGCAGCCCCCTAGAAACTGATAAACACTGATCTGGAGAAGCATCTCCAGCACTCCAGAGACCCTGGAGCAGACGACTGGAGGTCCCAATTAGTACTTCCAGTCTGTCTGGATGGATTTAGATATACACACAAAAGATTTTTGCCCATATATACACACTTAAACATCTTAGCTTTTCACACATTTCTCAAGCTGAAGAGATTTCTTTTATCATTCTGCTGTATTTTAACAATGTATTCACTACAGAGCAGTTTCATAATTAAAAGCCTTTAATTAAAGAAGATTAATTAAACATGAGATAAGCACAAATAGTAAACAAACTACTTCAGAGAAAATGCAGGATCTGACCTCCTGAAATGACTTTATATGCAATTACACGTGCTGTGAATTACAGCTTGTAGATAATTGCCTTGGCTGTCTCCTTAAAGTCAACCGACCACACAGTCAAGTTAAATAACTTCAAACCAAAAACAGAATTAAAATAAAAAGTCAGGGCTGATTGGACTTGCAGTTAAATGCCTCCAATTTTTTTTATACACCTCAGCATTAAGGCATTACTGATGCTAAATAATTCACACCAGTGGACCTCAATCATAAGGAATACTTCCAGCACGTTGCTGGAGCTGGCTCGAAACCCTGAAGACAAAAGATAGGAGCTTCTCCAGAGATTTCACCAACATTTACTTAATTTCCTTCCAACTACTTCTCAGAGAACAATCCCAATCCTAGAAGTACAATTCTCTCTGTAGGCTGGTGACTCCCAGATGCATTTCCTGGAGTATTTTACCCTGTTCTGGCAGGGTGACACAGCAGAAGTGGAATGACTCACTGTTTGCCGGGAGGCGGCTGAGCCCAACCTTCGGGGGAAAGGCAACCTCGGGTCCCACACGCAGCCGTGGAGAATTCTGATCACTGCTGACATCTCTGGCACTATTCCTCCTGGCAGGCAGGGTCAGAGCAGCTCTGTGCCCAAACCCACACGTGCAAAGAACGAGGCACAGCCATAGGAAGGGGGGCTACTGGACTCAGTGATCCCAGGGGTCTCTTCCAACCAGGGTGATTCTATGACTCTACTGGCAACGTTTCAAGAGATACCTATATCCACTGCAAAAACACACGGCTTCCCACCATCCAGACAGCTTCCCAAAGGGAGGGGAAGCCCCAGAAACACCAGAACATTAAAACTTGTATTAACTTTTAATTGCTCTCTTAAATACAAGTGGTGAATAGCTAGACCCCTACAGACTAAGACTTTGGGTTCTCTGTGCCCATGGACTCCAGACGTACCAAAGCTGCTGACTGCAAGCTCTCTAGAGCATTGGCCAAAAAAAATAAACCTTAGAAATGCTCCACCATTTCAATGGCAATTGTCTGGGCTTAGATGTTACCTATTTCTAGGTCTTCAACAGTTCCCTCCTTAGAATGCATCAATGGGTTTATCTGCATACGGAGTACGTATTTCCTTGATTGTTTTCCAACTTCATTATGAAACATTTCGACCACAGGTTTCTTGCCAGAGAGGTGGGGAAATGACAGGTTTACATTTTCAAGTGTAAATGGAAATTGTAAATGTAGGGAGCCTTTTTCCCCTCAGGAATAAGGGAACAGAAACCAGAGCAAGGGATGATTCCACCAGCACCAGAAAGCAAAGTTCTAATTATAGTCTCCAAGGCAGACACCTCATAGGTAGCCTGCCAAGACCTCTTTCACCAGTAAAACAACCTCAAACTCCTTCAAGGAGTGTCATCTATGAAGACATATGGAAGAACAGAAGGCATTTTTAAATAGGTTTCATAGACAGTTGCCTAATTAATTTATTTTGTTTTAATTGAAAGACACAAATAATCATTCAGAAGGTTGGTGTGCATGGATGAAGCTAGTTCAAGAAGAGTGAAAGTCCTGGAAGTGCAATATGTCCCATGGACTTACAAAGGAGAGTGTGTGTGTGTCTCTCTATATCTACACCTATTTGTTGTGTGCCACTGAAACCAAACTGTCAGGATCCTGACATTTAAAGCACTCGAGAACAAACTCTGCTCTATTGGAATTCTTGATTACCACTGATTTCCAGAGCCAAAATGTCACTATCAGCATGTACAGCACGGGCAGTGAGGAAAGGGAAGACACACAAGGTTCAGCAATAAAGTTAACGGGAAATGTATGCAACACATTCTTTGCCCGTTGCGTGCTGGTATATGTCACTGCAATTTAAAGCACAAATTAAAGGCCCAGAGAGTCTGTAAAATTTAAACTGCTCAAGTGGAACATTGCTTTTTCCTATTGCATCTGTTCTAAGGGCTTTTTGAGCTACCTTGGAATCCTGAGGTGGCTTTATTCCCCCCTCCCCGGGTACGGAATCAGGCTGCCCACCAACGGGAATGCGATACGGCGGCTGCATTCTGGCTCTTCATCAGGGACAACTGAAAGCAGTGTATGTGAGCTAAAAATACAGACTTGGTGATCAAAACTCTGCTTCCTAAGACAGGCTGCTGCTCATCTAATGTAAATATTGATTTGGAAGAGGAGGGAATGTTTTCCTTGCATCTAGACACATCACTCCAGATTCAGCCAGGAGCAGCCCAGCCCTCCTGTACGTGCCTGGTGCCCAGGACAGAGGCAGCAGAACGGAGCCTTTGGGGAGGCTCTCGCACACTCCCAGGCACAGCCTGCTGAGCACCACCAGCGTAAGGGCAACGTTTGTCCAGCACCACCACTTCCCTGGCTGGCTGTAAATGACTAACCCTCCAGGAAAAGAATGACGCTACAACTGAACCAGCACCACGAAATAATCACCCATCACCAAATATGTGGCTGAAACGTGACATACCGCCTCAAATAACACCCACAGCAGCCTTCAAACAGCAGCCAGCTCTCAACTGCAGCTGGAGCAGCACCTCAGCCACCGCCCCTCCCACTGCCCCAGAGAGACCTTCTCTTCTTACTGCAATTATGGAAGGAACTCTTACCTCTCCATCTCGTATTCTTTCATGCCCGCCTTCACTGCCTTCATTACCTGTAAGACACAAATTAACACGGGACATTGAGAGGAGGAGGGAATCTCGTATTTATAAAGTTATGACTTATGACAGAGTATCTGCAGAGGAACCCATCTTACAAAAATATCATCTGTACTTCATTTAAATTTGCATCAGTAGATGTGTTTTAAAACTACATTAGAAATCAAGCTCATTTTAATCTTTCTAAATGCCTGCAGTCTCCAGCAATAAAGCACATTTAATTGCCAAATTGCTATATCCTAATGAAGTGCAGCTCATCCAAACACCAATGCTTAATTCTGAAAGCTCTGGTGAACCTGGCAGCAGGTCCTTTTGTTTGACTTTTACGACACAAACAAACCTGTGAACTGGAATCACTGCAAAGGGAGAGACTGAGTCAAGAGAAAGCGACCAGGGTTAACACTGGTTTACAACCCAGAAGTCTGATTTTTGTCCTCAGCTTTGCAGAGAACGTGCTCCAGTTTTCTACCTCTGCCTGTTTGTGTATTACAGGAGTTGCAGGCTACAGAAGCAATCCTCCCAGGTGCACTAAGGATCTGGAGAGAGGAACTTGCTGGTGAAGCTTTTCAGAGCTGCACACGCTGACCCGGGCCAGGAGAATAACCTCTTTGAGCTCTACTTTCTCCAGCCCCACACGGGTATTTGTGCCCAGGGGACAGGCAGGGTGCAGAATGGTCACCTTCTGCAGAGGCTCCAGCTCTCTCCCAAACCACACTCCATTTCTCACCCATCACAAAGGCACCACTGAGTTCAAGGACAATGCAAGGGGTATTACTGGGCAGTAATAGGAGGGATATTATCCTCTTATTTCTATCCAGCCTTTCCATTATTTTATTACTAAGCAATTCAGGGTTGCTGGGAACATTTTCCGAGCACCACTGCTACACTAAGAGCAAAAATTATTAACAGTAAAGGATCCATTACCTCTTTATGAGCTTCACTGGAGATTTTATTGGTGTAGCGCAGAACTTCCAACTCCATGTCTGTCTTAATCACACGACTTAAAGAAAAGTAGAACAGATGCCAGGTTAGGTTGCAACTCCACAGCTTCAGCATACAAAATAACCCCCCCTGGAAGTAGTATGTCACCTCTGATAAAATTAGATGAAGCACACCTCAAGAGAGGGGAGCTGTTACAGTACTCAGACAGCAGAGCTCTGCTGGCCTGGATGCCCCGTTAGCACAACCCCCTGACACAGGGCAGTCACACCAGCTGCAGTACTTTAACACTAACCAACAAGGGGCCCAACCAACGCTTTTCAGCTCGTTCTGCAATACATTAGGAACAAAAGCAATGCGTTTCTGCATTTGTCATGGCTCAAACGCTACTTCAAATGGAAAATTCCTACAAGCACACTCGATTTACTTTTTAAACACAACCTGAAACTAGTTTCCATAATGAAATTCCCAGAGGTCGAGAATTTCTAGTCAGCAGAATCCCAGCTCCTACCTATTTACAATAGCTCAAAAGGCAGCGGGAAGGGGCTATGAAAAAATGCTATTTCTGTTTGGTATTGAAAAACTCAAATCAGGAAATTCAGAAGCCACAGGAGCAGTAATTCCAGCCACCGTGCCCGTTCTTTCACGTGCTTCTGGAGGGAAAAACCCAAACCAAACAACTCCATGAGCCCCATCCTGTTCTCCACGTCTGGCGAGACACTGAATCTGTGTCTGTCTGAGCCCTCTGTTCTGAACTCATCTCAAAACCTTACCACTAAACTCTTCTCTACTGACAGTGCCTTCTACCATGTATTTCAAATAAAAGCAGCTATTTAGTGTGGCGTGGACGAGGAACAGCGGGAGTTCCACACCTTCTATTAAAGACCAGCTACTCTTTCTGGTGCTGCACAGCTGATTCCCTAGCACTTCTCATGCCCATCTCAAAGGCAGCCATGACTGTTTACAACAAACAAAGCTCCAGCTTCCGAATCACGTGGAGATATTGAAGCTGTATTTCCCAGCTCCACTCCAGGTTTGCAGCAGCGACAAAGTACTGTAACTGTTTTGTTTTGAAACAGCCACCAAGACACCCCTTTTTATTATAACATGCTCCTACTCACAGGGCTGTAGAGAAGAATTTACTATATGTCTGCTCCTGTAGGTAATGACCCAGAAGCAGGTTTCCCAGCCATCAGAGCATTTCCCACAGCCCCAGTGGCATCACTCCCAACACCAACTGCTCTGCCCAGAGTAAAATGCTCTGACTTTGTCACCATGCTCTTACCAAGGGGAGCAGGGCAGGGGGGAATGGACTGACATTCTTAGTCAGTCTCTTATGATATGACACAAACCATTGTGAATGAGAAGCACAAGGCTTTAAAACGCACACCGAGGTGAAGAAAATGAGACTGGGATGGTGTAATCTGCTCACCGTGGGTGAGGAAACAAACTTCTGCCTCTCAGCCAAGACACACAACAGCAGCTCACATATATTCATGCTAGAATGAGGTACCAGAGGCTTACAGAGTGAGGGTTTTTTTTTAATCCTGTTCTCCAGAAGACTGCATGTGCTAGCAGGATAATTTAATACTTGTTTGATGTGCCTTTATATTACTTTCAATATACAGTACATATCTCTGATCTGCAAGTGCCTGAAAAATAGGTTGTTTCATAATTCAGCTGTCTAATCTCTTTATTGGGATCTGCCAATACCACAAGTTAGTGGCTGCTCAACAGCAAGTGCAAACACCATTAGAACCCATTTTACTTGACTGGGTCAGAAGACTTCAGGGTCAATGTATTTATCTTAGAGTGTAACTCCTCGGGTATCTTTCTGCATATATATATAAATTCATACTGAGCCTCAGACAGGCTTTTTATGCAACACATCACCTCTATTTACACAAGGTCAAGCGCTGAACCATCGCACAGAAAACGTTTAGTCACCCTGAGACTGACAAGCCCCCGTCTCCAGCCGTCAGCAGGGAGGAGAGGGAGGAGGCACAACTGCTGAGGAACACCACCAGCCTCACCCTCCACGGGAGCGAGGGGGTCCCTGGGCTGCCCACGGAGCTCCCATCAGCACATCTGGGCAGCAAAAGGGCCTGTATTTCACCACCTTGACACTGGTTTGATGGCGTAAAGCGTTGCTGGTCAAGCACTGCAGCCAGTCAGCGCTGCGGGGCCATCTCGTGTGACGAGTGCTCTGGTTCTCAGGTCTCCCACTCACTTCCCTGGCAAGGCTCAGATTTGTTTGCTCACAAATGTGAACATCAACAGCTTTTAAAAACGGCTCTTGGACCAGTCTCACACTCTGCACACATTCATTAATATTTTAATGGGAACAAATCATTGCCAGCCTCCAGCTAATGCAACCGCAGAAGGCACAGACTCAGCGAGGACCGCGGTTCCGCCTGAGCACAGAAGCCACTCGGTGCCACCGTGTTCAAACAGAAGCACAGGTTTCCTACTGCCAGCATCGACCTATAATTTTTAACTCTTTTTTTTTTCCCCTCCTTCCAATTACTAGGGAGAAAATTTGGACAAGTTTGGAGTTTGTCTTCTGGTAGATGCCATCCTTTCTAAACAGTGAAATCAATACTTAGCGTATACATTCAGTATCAAATTTGAAATGAGCACCCCAAAATTTAAAACAGAAGTCTTTAAATGCCTTTGAAAACACATTCACTCAATTTGGGGAAGAAAAAAAAAGAAAAGAAAAAGCCAAGTGCAAACACCCATCTGCAAACTGCTGCAGTCCCGTCTAAGGCCAATTTTTTCTCAGTTTTATGCTTCTGTTCCCCAGCAAGTCAGAAAACTCTGAGATCTTGAGAAAGGATGAGTAAGAGAGGCCACAGATCCTGAATTAAAACATTTTGCCTCTTGTCAGTACTGAACCCTTTTACCCCTGTTATCTGAGAAGGCTGTACAATACTAGAGCTGCCTTTCATAGTTTGCAGTTCTCCCAGCTGGCTCAGAAATCCCTTCTGCTCCAAAAATTCATCTTCCTAAAAGAAAAATACTCTTAATTCTAAAAACATTACTGCTTTCCAAAGAAAGTTTCTTGAGGAATAACTTGCCATCCCAAGGAAATGACTGTAGGCAGCTGTATGCACATCACCTGCCATTCATTATCGATCTCTCCAGACACTCAAATCCTAACAGTGGTCTTTAGCATCCTTCTGACAAACCTTTTCAAACACTTTTGAACGCAAATCAGAGCTTTGACTTCTCTTGAAACTCCCCTTTCTTCAAGACCCATGCAGAGGGAATCCTCCTCTGGCCGCTGAGCACAGGATACCCACCTCCCAGCAGCTGACACCAAGCCAGCCAACTGGAACTGAGCAGCACCACCTCTGCAGGGAAAGGAGACTTTTCAAAAGCTTCTAACTTGACTTACCCCTTTCTGGTTTTTCCTGTAAGCAATGTAACATGGCATGAGGGGCCTCAGAGCATCCGTGAACATCTCTAGATCTCCCCTATCACTGTCTGCCTTGGCAGGAGCTTGACTAACTGAACTCTTGTTGCGTCTGCGTTAGTCAGGACTCTGCACCACAAAGACTGACCAACCCTTAAATTCAGAAAATCAGTCCTACCAGAGAACTGCTTTGTTTTGGAAAAGGAAGGGTCCAAATTCTAGAAGGACAGAACAGGCAAGATTTAAAGGTGGGTAGCCTGGGCGTTTTGGTGTGTTCCAAAGCACTCACACCCCCCTGCACTCCTCAGCAGGATCTGCAAGCCATGAGCCCCACTACTCTACACCTCCAGGTCTGTCTGTCTCAGTGACACAATGTCCCAGCAAAGCTTCCCCGGTTCCCGCTGCCCTTTTCATTATTTCATGTCACACCAAGCAAAAACAAACAGCTGCAACAACAGACACCTGCCCTGTTAAAAGTCTACACGTTCTGAAATCACACTGGTGTTCAAAAACCATCTCCCCGGCTTCCCAGTCAGTAATGAGCCGTGGATGGAGACAGCAGCACCGGTGCCAACAACCCCCACTAAAGAGAACGCCGTGCAGCAGAACCGAGGGCCACCAGCCACCACAGCGGCAGGCGGTGCGCGCCGACCTCTTGGCATTTTCAGATTCGGAGCTTATCTCTCTCTTAACTAAGGATTTGCTTCCTCATTTCTAGATGAATACACTAAAAAAAGCTTAGCCAAAAACCCCAATTCACTAACAACAATGCACTTTGTTATTTCCTCAGTTTATCTCCCAAACAGGAGGCTGGAGAGCCCTAGTTCTGGAGCAACCCCGAGCTGAAGTCGGCAACTCCGGGGTTTCCAAAGAGGAGAGGGGAAATGCAGCAGCTCTGCAAGGTGCTCACACACACAGTCCTGCTCTAATCCTGGCTGCTCTAGAGAGGCTACAGCACAACTCCTCTGGAGTTACAAAGTGTAGCTACATGAATAATAATTCAACAAAATTAATACTGTTAAAATAAATCCTAGAGAAGTAATAACACCTTATTAAATATTACCTGTTCAGACACCGTTTTCACCTACCTTTGATTTTCGTTGCTAGAATATGAATTATCCTCAGTTCTTTTCCTACTCATACAAATTCACATTTGTGTAAATGTGACTCAACTCCAAACACGTTCTATAAATTGCATACCCAAGCACAAGGCTTAAGAAACGGGACAGAAAGTCCTGGCTTTCCAGCCCTGGTTTCAATTTTGTACATTACTTCCACCTCACAACACGAAATCAGCTTAAAATGAAAACTTCCTTAGTAAACTAGGAGGGTTCTCCTGAGGGAATCTCTGAAGCAACGGTACAGGATGTAAAGACCTTCCAACACTACTCAAAGAGACAGATTTTATGCTACTCACCATTCTGCAATCTCAGGATGAAGGATTTTGTTGTTCACGTTGAATCTACAAAAAGGAAAACCCCAAATACAAATGTTAAAGACCAGCCACACACACCCCAGCACACCCTGCTTATCTCTTTGGGGTTGGTTCCTTCTCTGAGGACGTGCAAGCCTGCGGAGGCAAGCACTGCCCTGGAATTCAGCACAGACAGTGCTGGTCCCAGTGGGAGAATGTCCACGCTTTTGAAAGACACACAACCAAATCACAAACCTAATTTCAACCCTATGCACAAACCAGAGTAAGGGTATGTTCAGGCCACACTTAAAAAAACCTTGTTTTGACAAAGGTAAATTGTCATCAGCTCACTGCTCTGGGCATGGGTTGGACCAGATGGACCTCCAGAGGCCCCTTCCAACCAAAACTGGTCTGTGATTTTAACTTTGCTCCTCAAACACCCTTCAGTGAAATTAAAGGCAGGGAATTGCTAGTTTCCCCCTTTGTTTTACACCCCCTGACTGGTGAGTGCACAGAACAGGCCTGCTCAGAGCCAGCAGAGAGGAAAACAACTGCTCCTGCTCTTTTCCCACACAGAGAAGAGGCAAAGCAAAGCTTCCATCTCACCTTGGCCTCAAGCACTTCACCCTTCTCCTGGCCCTCCTCCACATCAGCAATTCATTCCTGCATTCTTGGAACTATTCTCAGGCTCTCTAAACAATAACACTGCAGTGGCCAATAGTCAGAAGCTGAGTAATGAAGTGGAACATAAATGGATTTTCAAGCATTGTTCAAGGGGTTTTTCGCTTACAATTTAACTGCCTAAGGAGTGTTCTGCATCAAAGACATTTCTGTCTGACTCAGGACTGCTGGCTCTTCAGTTCGGGCAGTTCTGAGAGTCAGACTGCTCCAAGGCTCCCAACAGATCTTCAGAAGAATGTCATAAGGCAACAATTAATCTTCCCATGGTTTTGAAGGAAAAATTAAATCTCTTCCAGGTTATTAACCATTCTTTATACCTCAGAAGGGATGAACTAAAGCACAAATCCAATTAAAAAAATTATTTGGAAGTCACTTCTGATTGTACCAGGGTCTTCCTGCATCCTCAGATAGCAGGAAAAAACACATGCTTCTCTTTTTTCAAGAGCATGTGCTCATAAACTCATAGAATCCTAGCAAGGTGAAGGTTAATAGCTTTGTGTTCTTACCCCAAGACAGAAAACAACAACTTATCACAACATTCAACAAGGACAAACCACACTGAATACCACGTTATGGGTATTAATGAGAAACCACTGGAAAAGCAGCAAGTCACAGAATACTGCATAATTATAGAATAGAGTTGATGCTTGCAAACAAGAATGTCTTGTGAAACCAGATAAAAAGGGCACTATTTCAACTTAATCCTCACCGTCCCAACAGCCATTACCTATATAGGCCAACACTGACAATTCTGGAGTGAAGAGCCAATTAAACAGAAATTTATACAGAAGAAAATGTATGAATGGTTTAGTAAAATCAATCCATAAAAATCCTAAAAAGCCAAGAGCAGGCGCTCCCTGTTTGGCTGGAACACATCCCACTGACACCACCACAGGGGAACGGAGCTGTGGCTGTTAGGACAGACAGGGGGATTCTCACTAATTGCCATCAGCCCTTCCCAGGGGAGACATCAATGACAGCGAGGGGACGGGGACAGCACAGCACTGCCCACAGCTCCCACCCAGGTCTCTGCAAACAGGACAGCTATCAACTAGGGTTATGGGGAAGTAAGAAAAGAAAACAAAGGGCAGGGAAGAGCAGGCACAGGAGGCTTATAATAACAGTTCAAACATAATAGACTTATAATAGTTCCAGTAATGCACTTTTCTAAAAGAAATTTCACCTGGGAGATGCACCATCCCTGTGCAGCCCCTGCTCTTCACCCATCCTGGCGCCGAAGGCTCAGCCTGGACTCTCTGTGCTGCCAGAAAGGAGAGTTTCACTTACGGGCTGGGACCACCTCCTGTGTGGCAGCTCCTTAAAATTCGAGTAGCTGTCAATTGTGGGAGCTAATTAAGCTCACAGAAAGACAGCAGGATTCAAACAAGGAGGTGCTGGGGGGTGGAGAAGAGGCAGGAGGTCATTGGCAGAACGCAGTTTTATCTTTCACCTGACTTTCCAATATAACCTCAAGTCTAAAACAGGACCGCAGACCTCCAGGACACAGCATCAGCTCAGAGCTGGGCGAAACCCATCTGTCACACGTAGCTCTTCACAGAAGCCAGTGATTAAGGACTGAGCTGTCTCAACCCTGCTCGGGTCCTGGCGAGTGGCCACAGGGCCACCTGCCTGCCACTGCTGGACTTGTGACACTAATGGCCCAAACTGTGCTTCGCTTGATTACCAACGAGGCAGCTGAGCCAACCACATCCCAAAAGTTACTGGTTAAATAACAAGCTCAAAGGGGAAGAGCTTGCCATGACTAACAGGAGACTATAAATGGGAACAATGATAAATAAATAATTCATGTAATTTGTGCACAAAGTCCTACATAAAATAATGCCACCTTGGCCATCCAGCAGAGATTTCACCCCGCCAGACAAACCACTTACTGCTAAAAACCCCGTACTGCCCTGGCGTTCAGAGGCTCTCACACAGCACCCCGATCCTGTGTTTTCCTGCAATCTGCCAATTGAGGGTGTTTAGAGGATGAGATAGGTGGTCTGGAGGAAGCAAACAAATGGATAGTTGGCTACAGTTGCAATCTGCAACATGCTAATGCTCCCATTTAATCAACACAGGGCTAAGAAATACTGCACTGCAAGGCATGTCCAAGCAGATTTCATACTCGGTTGTCCTTTAACATGCAAGACAATTCCATTAGTTGAAAAAAACCTAGAAGCCTACACCTCCTACTCAATAACCCAGATAATGAGGAACTGTTTTGTCAGCTGAAGGAATGCGCTCTGTGTGTACGTGGTAACAAACATCCACACCACGGACATGCCCAGCGTTCCCACTCTTCTTCAACACTGGGAGCGTCGCCCCTAAGGACTGACCAGGCTGCAGCCGGGGACAGCCCACGGCCACGGTCGTCACCACTGTGCCAGAAGGGCAGACCCTCAGGCAGAGGAAGGCACTGACAGGCTTTAAACACTGGGTACCAGTGCTGCAACTGCCCATCGCTTACAGCCATCAATGCCCAGGCTGAGAAAAGCCAAGACTTACTGCACAGCGCTCTGAAGCCCCTGGCACACCGCTCAGGATCTGGATGGTGAAGCACATCGGCTCAAAGCCTTTTTACAAGTGCTGCACAGCCACCGCATGACTGGGTTCTAGACAGTCCCACACACTTTCCAGTCTGAAAAATGGGCCCATGAAGTCTTAAAAAAAAAAACCCAAACCACCAGAGTTAACCTTTATTAACAAACAGAAATACATCTTTCCAGAGAACAGGGCACTAGAGATACTTCAGGATTCTGCCTTCTGCACTTCAGGCCCCGTGAGAGCCACTGCAGGCTGCAGAACAGCTGGACACAGCTGGCACGAGTGGCATCCCTGGGGACAGCACCACTAAAGGGCCTGGGTCCCCCAAGTCCTAGTCTGGTCCCCCAGGGAAGGCGGGGGTACAGCCCCTCTCCCTCCCTCCAGCGATACACAAGCTGGTTGAGCACAGCACACTCTGCTGAATGGGACATAAAACCAGGTCTGATCAGTGCTGCAGGGTAAAAATACCTTCCCGGTGATCTTCAGGGTGAGTGTGGAAATAACCCATGACCACGACAGTCATTTTGTCTCAAATGACTATTTACTACATGGAAAAAGTCATGAAATATTTTAGGTAATTATGTTCCAGGAGAAGTTCAAAAGGTTCAAAAAGTGAGGCAGGGAAGCAACATCATTAGGGCAAGAGAAAGGGAGCTTCTGACAGGAGCAGATGAAGGGCCTGCAAGGAGAGCAAGATTCAGCTTTTTCAGGAAATGATACATTATTTCTATTATTATCCATCGCAAAAAAACCACAACGGAGTCTCAGCGGGGCACAGCCAGCCTAGGAGAGAAAGATAAATGGGAGCAGGAGGAACACAACAGGGCCCTCCAGCAAATACATCTTGGCCAGGTAGCCAGAAACGGGAACAGAGAACAGCCCAGGAATAAAACACAGTGTCACCGTGAGGGCAGGATAGAGTACAGCATGGGAGGGGGGGCAGGATAGAGTA
>VZTM01034151.1:224235-241918 GCA_013400555.1 Jacana jacana | reverse complement strand
CAGAAACCAGAAAGCTTGCAACTGGTAACCTTTGCTTTCTTTCTGCAAATAAAATGTTTCCTTGGAGAGAAGGGCTCTATACCCGCACAGAAAAATCTGTAACAAAGGCAATGTTTATACACCGAGATCCCCGGAAGACTTCTCGCAGCCATGAAACTGCTGACAAACACCCATTTGTCTCTCCTCCCCCAAAAAAGGCACAAGACGACTTAAAAGTGGTGAAGAGGGAGAGTAATTTCTAGGTCACTCTATAGTAACAGTGCTCCACTCAAAAACTGGTCCCAGTTCATGCTTTTCCACCGAGGGCTACACACCGAATGTGTCAGGAGCAGACGTGCTTTTGCTTTGGAAAAACTGGGGGAAAACAAGCCCTATTTGATGTTCCTCACGTTACAGCACCACAAGCAGCTCTGGAACACGTATGGGAGCTGCAGGACATGCTGCCCGAGTCGCTAACAGCACGGAAGGAAGCACTACTCATGCTCACACAGCGTTAAGGTGAGCTCTCAGTAAGAAGGGGGTGATAGTAGTCCCAGCTTGTAACTTGCAAAGAAAACTAAACCACAAAGAACTTAAAAGGAACTTGCCACAACTACTCACTGAGCACAAAGGAAAAGCAGAGCGTACCTGACTCACTACACCATGCTGTCCCTGCAGGACACAGGAGTCCTGGGCAAACCCCGGGAGCCAGGCCAAGCGCTCCGACATCCAGAGCTCCAGCAAGTGCATGGGCAAAGGGATACGCAGCGAGTAAACCACAACCTGCCTGGTTTTCACACACATTTAGCTCTCAAGCAGCATTAATAGTGATTATACTTTTCCTGTTTTAACGACAGTGGGTTTGTTTTTTCTCCTTTGTAGGTTTCTCAACACAGACAATGCTCTCGGAGAGCCCTTCCTGCACGCACAGGCAGATAGAGGACAGGTCGTGGGGAATAAAAACCCCAGAGAAAACTGTTACCATCGAGAGCTGAGAATGTGGAATTTTAGAAGTGAGAGGGTAGAGGCACCACTGTAGATACCTCACTGAAGCTGTTCTTTTCACTGCAGGGCCTTCTCAAGTCCCTGCCAAGAAGAGATCTCTGGCCTTGGAGTGGGTGGCACAGGGCAGAAGGTGGTGAGGAGCCTTGTCAGGGCAGCACGGGAAAGTCCCCAGGGCATTGCTGCTGCCACAGCTTCCCTGCCCACCACAGAGCGCTCGGGGACAAGCACATGGCATGCCTCACCAAAGGAAAGCTTACATTCTCTGATACCTCAAAATGTTATCAGGAGTTCAGATCCCTGAACTCGGTATTCTGCTGGTGCATTAAATAAAGTATAAAGTAAGAAATGCCTGGTGAAGGTTATCAAAGTTCCCCCTTGTAGCACAGGCATGAGACACGCGTAGGCAGGAGAACTCTCTCGTGAGGTCCTGAGTGATGTGCTCTGGGTTAACCCTGCTTTAGCAGGGATGTTGGACTAGGTGGTCTCTAGAGGTCCCTTCCAACTCTGATAATTCCCTGACCCCGTGATGCTGTGGTTTCAAGCCACAGCAGGGTATTAAAAACCTCTGGTGCAGCATTGTTGAGCCAAGTTACCTAGTGCTGGTTCCAGTTCTCAATACACCTGAATCAAAAAGAGGTGTGAAAAAAAGCAGCACTTGAACAATTAATAAATTGCCACATTGTACATCCAGTTAAAGGTATACCTGATACAGACTAGAAAGCAATAGACTAGAAAAATACTACTATAAATAGTATAAGTTACTATTATTGCTTAAAACATTCTCAACAGGAAATATAAGAAAACTTGAGCAGCTAGAAAGTAAAGATTTATAAAAACAGTTACTGAAGTAAAAGTGATAGAAACAATGCACATTCCTCCTGCACCAGAGCAAGGCTCCTGGACAGGGAGGATACTGGGACAGTGACTAAACTCATCATCTGAGAAGTCAGGGCATTCAAGCAGCACTGTTTAGAGAAAAACAATCAATAAAATGGCAAGAGCAATCCAGACACTAATTATTCTGTAAAAGTAATTTTTATCCACAGAGAAATATCGTAATAATTGAGTGGGAGACCAGAAATGGAAACCGCCATCCTATGGAGCGAGGTGGGACCATGGAAAATAAGCAGCGTGGGGAATGGCACAACTAAGTCTCATCAATCAAAAGCAAGCAGCTTTATTGTACAGTTTTCAAAGGATCAGATGAAGGGTAAAGCAGCAGATGTACCATCTGAATAATAGTAAAATATTTGATAAAAGTCTCTCTCAAGACTCTTACTCTCCAAAAATCAACCCCAATTGGCTTGGACAGGAACACTACGACGTGACCTGCAACTCAATGACTAGTCATAAAAAAAGTGAAAGGCTTAAAGCAGAAAATAAATTTAAAAAAATAAAGAGATAAAAAGATGGGCTTTTCAAGGGCTGGGAAACCCTCCAGCTGCCACACTGAAAAGTGCTGTATCAATTCAGGCTGATGTTCTCAGAAGTTAATGTGACAAACAGCCATGGCCTGCAAGTCCTGATTAGTGGGAGACTGCAAAGACTGGAATCAGTTCTGATGCTATTCAGAAACAGAAGCAGGATGGAGCATGTTCAGAGATCCACAGATGGCATTCACAGGTGGTAACAAACTTTGCAGATAAATTGCAATTGCCAGTTGGTACAAAACAATAAGATGACCTGAAGTGATTAAAAACCAGTGAGTTCCTTTTTTAAACAGCAAAATAAAGATGTGGTGGGTAGGGGGAAGGGACAAATGGTAGGAAGGGATCAAACTGATAGACATGGAAAAAGAAACATGAAACATTTCATTTTAGAGAAAGTTATGAGAAAAAACATGAGAGGGTGATATGGCAGATTAGTCTAGAAGCTAAAACAGAAGACCCTTCTAGAGTATGCTGAGCACAGCTCCAGAGAAGGAGATAACCTGCTCGTACATCATCAGTAAAACTTGTTTAGAAAACATCCTTCATTCCTGCAACACCTGCACGAAGCAGCACAGGTAAGGGGACTTCAGGTTTCTCCTACAGCGCTCACACACCTCCCACAGCCTTTCCCAAGAGCTGCCTCAAAGCTCAGCTTGCAGAGCAGGGGCTCTCTACAGACCTTGCTGCCTTCTGGCCAGACTGCAGCTACGGGCAGCACCCGTCCCAGGCTCCAGGACAGAAACAACCCCAGGTACACAATTGAATACTCACTGTTACTCAAACACAAAAGCCACAAACTTTTAGCCATGCCTACTAAGAAAAGAAATCAAGAAAGCCATTTCCTGGCTTTCTAGCTGCATGTGGCATTTTCATGGCCACAGTCTATAGAGGAAAAAAAAGCGTAAAAGCCAAAATAACTACTTTTACAAAAGGTTTCTGGGGGAAAAAAAAAGTAAACAAGCAAAAAAACCAACCATGCACTTCTGCCCTTTCTCCCAAAGGCAGTAAAACTGCTCAGCTTTGCTGAAGTCAGTCAAGTCTAATCACCAGAACCAAAGGTTGATTTTGGTCATAACCTTCTTAGAAAATGATGCCAGTGTTTAAGAAGCTTCCCCATCAGGTCACTGAGAAATGATTAACATTTGCAAAGCGTTCCATTGTGCTTTATTACAGCTCCAAAGTGCCACACCAAGCTTCAACTTGGGAAAGGAGCTTCCCATCAGCTTCACGGAAAATGGGACTTACACTGGATGCAGCGCTAGATTAATGTTGTTATACTTACCAATCAGCCATCAGGGCTTTGAAGAAAACACAGGAAATTGCATATAAATATTGTTCTGTCCCACTGAATATGTATTTCTAAAGTTAGAGCATGAAAGCGTTAAATATTTTTGTTTGCCATTAAAAACACTCTTTACGTGGCAAGGCAATTAAGTTATTTTGGCATCAGCTCCACATAAAGCAGCTGCTGTACAGTATGTTTTACTTTATAAAATATCTTCAATCAGCACGCTGACTAGTTCTGTCATTTATAATTAAGGAGGTAAATGGCAGGTGCAGCGTTAATTAGTGAAATTGAAGTCTCTGTGCAAGACGTGCAGTCACACCAACTTAATGCTTCCTGGGAGCAGGACGGACGGCTAACAGCTCTGCACACACCTCCAGGTACGGGACAGAGGGGCAGCTACGCTTCTGAAAGCGCCAGATTCATTTCTTAAACTCTTCCTCTGAATCTAAGAATACAAAACTACTTGAGGGGCACACAAGCCCACGCTCTAAGCCATCCTGTGAGTCTCTCCTGCTGCTGCACAAACAGGGAGGGGCACAGGTACGGACCCAGAGAGAGGAAAAGCCTTTCTTAGTTGAGAAGATCTTCCCAGCCAACAGCTAAGAAATGGACCAGCAGTGGCAGAAATGCCCACACTCAACCTTCAAAAACAGATCGACTGCTGCTGCAATCCCTTCCCCACACGAAGGTAGGAGCACCAGTCCTACAGCTACCCTCGTAACAATTCTGCCATTGCGTCCACCTATGTGGTGGGTTTTGGAGAGAACACCCTTAGTCTGTGAGTTTACTCAAATCTCTCCTCCCTTTTGAAACTGCAGAGGTTGTTTTAGCTTGAAGGACTCTTAAAGGTAGCCTCACAGCTATTTACAAACCCCTAGAGCACACATATTCAGCAAGAAGCGCTACAAGATGAGTAACACTTCCAAAGACGTGCTAGTCACCCTCAACACGGTACACACACAGTGCTGGGTCCTTGGCAGACCACAGCTGGGGTGCTGCACCCACCATCTCCACATTTGTCTCTTCTTCAGTGTCCCCAGGCACCACCCCAGCCGCCAAACCCTTCAGGAACACACAAGCAGCTGGTGAGACTGAGATGATTACAGGGGTGATGGTCCCATTGGTAATCGAATTGTCTGCTCGTCTCTGAGCAAGTGCTCCCAGACTCCTCCTTGGTCTGGGCCACGCTAAGGCTGCAATTTGCAGGAAGCCAAGAAGCCCCACTGGGGCATGACGCCACAGCACCGGAGCCACACTTCCAAACCTACCCAAATACCTGACCCTCAGAAGTGCCTGGCAGAAAAGGACCTGGGGGTGCTGGTCGATGGGTGGCTGAACATGAGCCAGCAGTGTGCCCAGGTGGCCAAGAAGGCCAATGGCATCCTGGCTTGCATAAAGAATAGTGTGACCAGCAGAAGCAGGGAGGTGATTGTCCCCCTGTGCTCAGCACTGGTGAGGCCACACCTTGAGTCTGGTGTCCAGTTCTGAGCACCTCAACACAAGAGAGATATCGAGGTGCTGGAGCGAGTACAGAGGAGGGACACGGAGCTGGTGAGAGGCCTGGAGAATAAGGCTTATGAGGATCGATTGAGGGAGTTGGGNTGATTCTATGATTCTAAGTGAAAGCACACCAGTGCACCAAACAACACACACAGTGATACAGTGGTAGCACTGCAGCAGCAGAGAGCCTCCTGCATTAATTTTACTCAGAATAAACCTATGCATTTCTACCTGAACTCACACGATGGATCCCCACACCTGCCTTAACGAGGGAGCCATGGGAACACCAGGCTCCCCGTGCTGTGCACTAGCAGATGGGTTGCAGATCTCAGTAAAACACCAACCTCGCAAACCCCCCAAACCGCCTGGAACCGAGGGGTGCTTCATTGATGTCAAATGAATGTCTCTTCAGTGGGCAGACAGAGCCTTCCACGTGCACAGAAACAAGCAGTTCCACAGCAAACCACAGTAGACAAACAGCAGCGAATGAAAGGCAAACTTATTTGTGTTTCTTTCTGTGCTAGTTTTGACTTAAAATTGAGTCTTCTGGGAAGGAACACAAGCCCTAGCTGTGTGCAGTACCCCCTGCCAACCAGCTTATGAAGCAGAACTGCTACTGACTCACACATGAGTTATTCATCCATCCTCCTCCTGACAGGCAGAAAAAGTACATGACCACAGCTGACAGAAGGGAAAATAAAGATTCAAGCAGAGGGATTCAGCAAGGGTGAGGAGGAGAACTTAGAAAACAAGGATGCTGTGACAAAGACAATTTGTTGTACTCTCCAAGAAGACACAAAAGACAATAAACCATTTTTAACCAGACTTGGAATTGTGTAAATGAACCAGTAAGGAGTGCTGCACAAACAAAATCAAGAAGGCCACCATTTATAAACACCACAATATTTTGTTCCAGAATGCAAAACGACACAGTGGAACTTCAATAATATTTTGAAGCCTCTTCAGATGAGGCACAGTCAGTGTGGGTACAAAACAGCTGATTTGAACTAGCAAAGAGAACTTGGGGGGAGGAAAAAGCTTTGTCTATAAATGAGAACAAGCACCACAGGGAACCGGCTTCAGAGAGCACACGTGGGGGCTAACCAGAACCTCCCCTCCCAGCCAGGCACAGCTCTCACCTCAAATACTGCACGTGGCATAAAAATGTGGATGCTGCTATCACAAAGCATTTCAGTTCCCAGGCAGGCCTGAGACAGCGATACTCACAGGAACTCCCCGAGAAGCCAGCAGCCCTGCCCCACCATATGGCCTGGCACAGTTCAGCATACGGGACCGGCTGCGATTGTTCGCCTCTTCCCAAAATTAGCATTAAAATATAAGTGATATCTTCCATTAGAAGCGAAGCAACCTGAGCTCAAAATATTAAATTAGAAGGAATCCAGTGTTCTGAGACAACACAGGTAGCAAAAAAATTTACAGTTTGTTAGAGGGTATAAATACAATTAAGACTGAGAAAAGAAATGAACACATAAATAAATCAAACTCCTCTGCTACTACAGCATTGAGCAGTATTTACTACCAACATGGATAGAGAGAGAGATGTTTATGGCATACTAACAGAAGAGAATTAAAATTATGTTCCCCAGCCCGTCAGTTCATATCTTTCTTTGATATGAAAAGAGGCCAAACTACCTTCTGCCATAAAGCTTCATTAGCTAAAGCGGCTGCAAACTGGTGCAGCAACTTGAAATAGCCTGCTTTCCTGTTTGACTTGGTCTGGCTTGACACAAGGCTTCTACATTGCTTTATGGTTCCGTTTCCTTTCATGGATACCATGAGATCAACGGGCTGTGATTCTGAAGGTACTCTCCACCAAATGCTGGCACATCACTTGAGCATACGATCAAACCCAACCAGTCATGTTTTGTAGGGTGGTGGAATCTGATTCAGATGAGACAGCACTCCAGCTCTACAGTCGTATTACCAGCACTACCCAGCGGAATGCAGTGAAAAGGTGTGTCTTACTTTCCCATCCAAACGGCATAGCTCTCGGGGAGTTGTGGGACAAAAAGAATGGATCTTCCAGTATCAACATCTACTGCTCCAAAGCAGCCTGCTTCAGTCACTCCAAAAGTCCAGTGAAAGTAAGATTCCTAGGTTAAAGACAAAATATATTTTTAAAAGAAAACCCTCACTTCTACCAGCTTTAAAAACACACTACAGTATATATTAATCCCTACTCCCATGTATCTGAAAGGTGCCTCTCGCTTTTATAGGGGGTGGCCTAAAGCTTTTCAGATTGATTAGTTTTTAGGTTACAGTAATACAAATCCCTGCTGGCAACTGGAATGGATCAGGGATTAACAAACTACCAGGAGAAATGAACAGGTCAACTCAGCACATGTATATACATCATACAATAAAACATACTATTCAAATCCTGAAGTAGGGAACGTCGTTTCAGGGGGAAACAATCATATCACATGAGACAAGCCAGTGTGGATTCGTGGGACTGTGAACTGAGTGCTGAAGGGAAGAACCAGCCTCCCCCAGAGAAGAGGAAGCTACATCAGGAACCGCCTTTAGCAAGACATTGTTTAAGAACAAGCAAACAGCCAAACACCTAACAACAGTGAGATGAATTCTGGTAAGGTCAGACATACACTCTGACACCTTGAAAGGTGCATCTGCTCTAAAAACACACCATGAACTACATGAAGATAAAGGCCATCCAGATTACAACGTATAGGTTTTGTTTCTTCATAGCATACAACAGCCCCAGTAAGGTCACAAGTACCGGGGCAGCCGTGCTGAGCACGCAGCTTTGAGGTTTACGTATCATTGGAGATCTGCTACGCCAGCTTTCCCACAGACTAAGAACGCCTTCAGCATGATATTAATAAGCTATTACACTCTATTTGTGACAGAAGAACTCATGGCTACTTAGGGAAGAGTATCACGTGAGAAGACACATGTAAATTCTAAAATACTTCCTGCTGTGTCAAATACACAACTTATAAAAGTTTAAAATACACTTTTCTATGAATAAAATCAGTTTAGGTCCACTGTAACGTTTCACTACAGAAAGAAGGTTATTTTTTGGCTCACAGTAAAGACTGAAAAACTAAGAAATATTCCACTGCTGTCTTTAATATGACATTAGGAGTTGGTAGGCAGAAGGGCCCTGGACGGGTTTAGGCCCTTTAAGCTGAATAATGAGCCTGCATACTAAACACTGAACCAGAGAGCTCAAAGCTGAAGAGGCAACATTAGGAAGAATCCAATTTATTTAAGCAAAGCAAGGCAATGCACACATGAGAGATAAAGGGAAAATAATTAAAAATCGTTTCAAAATTCATGCAGTGGAAGAGAGTTTCTTAATGGGATCTGAGGCTGTAATTCAGCTCGTACCTGGCGAAAGATGATACCAGTATCTGTGCAGTATCTCTGGGTCTCTTCTCCACCCTGCAGCAGAACCAGAGAACGCTCCTGGACATCCTTGTTCTGTCTCAGGCGATCACACAGGCGTCTTCTATTCAAGGCAAAGAGTGCTACGGGCACTTTCAAGGTCTCGTTCCCCAGCCAAAAGGAGGGTCTGGAAAAGAGGGGTTTTTAACTGACAGTTAATGGAAGACAAGGACAGAGGTTAGCATCATTCAGACGCACAGTCTTTGTTACTTTAGTCTAGAACAGAAAAGGAAGTTTAGTTCAGCTCTACAAACAAGATGGGAAGAGATGCTGAACACTAGCATTGCTCTAGAGAGACAATCAAACACTGCCTGTAGGAGCCAGGGCTGGTCACAGGCACAGCCCAACCTGTGTCCCTCCTTACACTCCTTCAGGTGGAGAAACACAGAAAGTAGATGCTGCAGAAAGCACCAACAGCTGAGGTTGGCTGGAAAGAGAATGGGTTCCAAGTTGTGAGAACAGAGGTGGTGCTCAACAGAGCCACAACTGGGTGACACAGTCTGTAAGACCAGAGCACTATCTTCAAATAAGCTGGCTGTCGAGTAATGTAAGGTGTTGAAAGCACTACAAGAATATATTGCTCATTCATTCACATTTGCTGTAGGTCCATACCTCGCTCTTTGGAGCTTTACCAGTAGAAGCACAGTAGCTTGTTGTAGGCCTTTTTGTTTTTTAAATCAGATGAGGAGAGAAAAATTTAAGAGCACGCCCTTTTTTTTTAATGCTTAACATAGCAAAGCTCTGCTTTGGAGCTACAGTATTACAGATAAAACACAGTTCATCAATAAGCCCTATGATTTAAGTCCAGTTTGTCCCTTCACCTCAGCCTACTGGAGACTGGCTGGCTGATCATTTTCTATCAGACCTGCTTCAGAGCAGGGGACAGAAAGGGGCAGTTAAACTGTTACTCCAAGAGACGAGGCACCAAGGGACATAACCTCAGAGAAGCAGAGCTCCACATCTTAATTATTATATAGTTTTCATAGGCAATCTGAAAGGTAACCTTTGATTTATAGCTGCATAAAGTAACCTCCTGAAAGACTTTATCAGCATCAGAAATGTAAACCCTATAATTTCTTACTGCAGACACAGCATAAAAGAGCTAATAAAATATTTTATTTTACTTGTTTATAACTACTTGATATAACAGCATAAGTAATTTTAGAAGGTGAAAGACTGCTCTTGCTAATCCAATTTTCAAACTATATGCCTGGGAGTTAAGCTGATGGTGCACAAAACTCAAGTGTGGTTATGTTTATTACTTCCCACACATCCCTGAAATGCATCATCATAGCAGGGAAGCACAGCATAAGCTTTTGGGTTGGGGTACCCACACCTGTAGGAACAATGAAGGAAATTCATAAAATCCTAGCAAAAGGCACTGGAAGTTTTAAATCAGACAGGGAACGTTAAACTAAATATGGGCAAGGCTTTTCAGGTGCAAAGCCGTGGCTCAGCAACGCACAGAAGGTTGAAAACGCTGCTATTCAAGTGAGATCACCCCCTGGAGTAACTCCATGCAGGCCCTGGAAATTACACCCTCACCATATTGTGTGTGTAAAAGGGAAGAGAGAACATCATCAGATACCCTCATGCCATAGGGGACTGTCAGATCTTCGCATCTGCTGGTAAAAGAAAAACAAAGCCAAAAAAAAAAAAAAAAGGCAGAGGTTGTAGCACAACTTGTCTTATGTTTTGCTTCAAAGGAAGGAAAAATAGTCACCTTTGACCTCTGTTGTAATTTTACACTCCTCAGAAGTTTGGTGGAGTTTTTTGCTGTGATTTAAAAACAAAAAGACAGACTCTGACCTTCCTTCTCCAGGGCTATTCCTCCACCCTGGAGCTCAGAGGAAGCTGCTACACACTCACGTTTTCATCTCCATAATGCTTACTATTAACGCTTTTATTGTACCCAAAACCTTTGACAACCAAAGCAAGACTCAAGGAGAAATAATGATACCAGGCAGCAATTCCTACCAGTAGCTCACCAGGTCACTTTAAGGGTGTCTCAGATGTTAACAGTGGAGCTGAAAGGCATTCTGATGTAAAACAACAGTTCTGCATACTCTTCCTAAGCTCACAAGAAAACTGAGTTCTTCCTGATATATAACAGATCCTACCTCCCCTGCTTGAATTTGATGCCACACTATTGACTGAGAGCAGAACCTGGCTCTGGATGGTAGCTTTAAACTTAGAATTAGAAGCTTTCAGTTTACTTTGATCTCTAATCACCAAGTTTATGCCACACAAGACACACAAATACCAGAACGTAATTAGTAGGATACACTGGCCAGCCATTCAAGGTCTGCTTCTGCTCTTAATGGAAGGGCCCTGCTGCTCCAGCCACAAACTCAACTCTGATGGAGTTATATTTGACACTGAAGCATGTTTAATGCAAGAGCTCTTTGTGGTGCACGCCTCTTTGAAGCTGTGCAAGCTTCTGCAAATAAGCGTTAGTCAGTGCCAGAAATGGGTACCTGCAAGCCCGGGAGAGGACGGGTTTGCTCAGCTCCTCGTTTTCACCACCCTGGTACCAGAACTCAGCCTGGGAAAGGCCTCCCACAGTAGCTGGCAGTTTCTCTGCTGGCTGTCACATGCAATTTTTACAGTCACCTAGTCTCGAGCCCTCATAAGAGCTCTTCTATTTTATTATATTGGAAGTGCAATGTAGCTAGGAACATTAAACTACATCTGCTTCTTTAAAGGACATTTTTCTTTTGCCTGGAACTGTTGATTACCAAAATGTACTGCACAATTATTTTTTTTTGTTATTAATTTTACAGGTTATACTTTGTATGATCCATCTAACATTTAAGTTTTGTTTCTCCACTAACCTTTCATGCTTCTGGTTTTCAGAAGAAAACCAAGAAACTGCTGTTTGTATTCTACTGAGGTCACACAGACAGGATCCAGCCTTCAACGAAGATGAGAAACTGCTCGCTGAAACTACTTTTCAAGGAATCATCACCTGGCTGCTGAGGAGACCTCACTTATCTGTTTGTTCCAGCAAGAGTTCCCAACACCAGCCTGAAGCCCAGCCGGATTCCAGTGCTGCCTCCACATCAAATAGGCAAAGTGCACAAGGCCTAGGCCAACAGCAGCATGAGGAAATAACTGAGGTGAGGAAAAGCAACCAATGCCCTTTTGGGTCTAAACTGGATGTGTTCTTTACGGGGAACTGGGTACTCCATGTAGTTGGACCAGAACCCCAAGTCCCATCCCGTCCATGTGGATGTGGCACCCGCTGGTCCCAGCAGCAGGGGACACCAGTGCCAGAGACAACCTGGCAGCGGGGCAACCTCCACGCAGCCATGGAAGAGTCAGCCCCCAGTCCCAGCACAACATCTTTTGGGGAACTGCAGAAAGTTACCCTTTCATTTGAATGAATTTTTAGTGGCACCCCCTTAAAGCATTGAAGGGAGCGTGGGGGAGACCTCGCACTAGGCACCCCGCAGCTGCCCTGAAGCACGATTTCCCCCAACTAACCCAACTCGAAAGGCCCCCCACGGCTGAGGCAATGCCGACCGGCAGAGGCCGTGGGCGTGGAGGCCGCGGGACCCTCCACAGCTCTCGCCCTCCCACGCCAAACCGGCTCCCGGCTCGGGGNTCCCCCTCAGGGGAGCCAAGGCCTAACGCCCGCGCCGGGCGGTCGCTCGCCCTGGGGCCCGTCAGGCCGCCGCTCTGCCTCAAGCCTGCAGCCCCGGCGGAGGGAAGGCACGGAGCTCCCCGAAAGAGGCGGCTGCTGTAAATAACGTCCCGCGGTACCGACACACCCGCGGGAGCCGCTCTCCGCTTGCCTTTGGGAACGGGGAAGGTGTTTGACAACAGCCCCCCGGCCCTCGGGCTGGTCTCACCCGGGTTATTTTACTCACGTTCACACGGGGGTTTTACTCCTTCTTGTCTCAAAATTATAACCTGCCTGAAGAAACCAAGGCTGCCGTGGCTGGTCACCGCCCTACGGCAGCCAAGGGAGACCCCGGCCGCAGGAAGGAGCGGGGAGCTGTGACCCCCTGGGCCTTGGGGTTTGCCCTTCTGCGCCTCATGAAACAGTGGCAATACCCGAAGTGGTGTGTGGAACCTGCAGGGCAACACAGGGCAAGAGAGAGGGCACAAAGTCTGGAAAGGGATGCGTAAATGAAGACAAAAAAGTCAAGTAGTCATCCTTGAGCTCTGCCTGGTTTTGTGCCCGGGGTCACAGACCCAAGGACTGCCCATCTGACAAGAACAAGTAGTTATTTTGGGCTCCGGAGTAACGGATAAAGCCACGTTTTAGACATTATTATTGAATGAATGAAGCTTTCGGATTTCAAGGATTTCCCCTCAGTTTATGCAGGCTGAAAAGGATTTTTCATGTAAACTAGAGCATGGTCTGGACCATCCTGTGATTCTGTCATCTGAAAGAAAAACACCTCTGCACCGTGCACAAATAAACTCCTTCGCATGGGGGCTGCACTGGCAGCCAGCTGAAATGCCAGCCACAGGAACGACACCAGTAGCCAGACTGGGAGCAAGACAGGCTTTATGGCAGAACTCCGATTCTCTCTGGACTGCATCCGCCGCTGCAGTGAGATAATGCAGGGGCAGAGCTTAATATCCGAGGGACAAAATGGAGCACTTCCCTCCAAAACAAGGCTCGGATGACCGTTCCTGTCACTTATCTCCCAGCAGGGCTCCTCTCCGTGGCCAGGAACATCCTCTCTCCTGCTGAAGGCTTGATTTTGCACTATTGGCATCTCCCAAATCCCCAGGATAGCAGTCTGGGTGTGCGATGGGATGCTGCACCAGCCAGGTTCTTGGTCACAACTCTGGTTTTAATCTGCCTTGCAAGCCCACCAGAAGCACGGTGAGGGTTCTCAGTCTGTTATTCAAATGCTGAGTAGAACAAGGCACTGCTTAAAAAGGGAAAATTCAAATCTGCAGAATGAGACAAAGTAAAACAAAAAAAAGCACTTGAACACAAGCGTCCCCTGGCCTGATGTGTCCTTGCAGCAGGGAAGGGGAAGTTGCTGCCATCCTGCACCTTACATCCAAATCCAGGCAGTGTCTCTCTGCATTACAGCCAGCTGCTGACAGCCCCCAGGGCTCCCCAGAACATCTCCTTTCCCTCACCTCTGAGGCTCAGCTGCATACCTCCACCCAGCTCCTGAGCAGTTCCTGCTCCCGCTCCTCCTAGGACCTTCTGTCTCTCCTCAGGCTATTTAACAGTTAGCAAAAGTAACTAGACTGGATAAGAAGCTCTTCTTGTTATAAAGATTTTAAAAACCTCACATTTTTTCACACAGACATCTATTCACCAGGCAGAAGAGGCTTTGGAAATAGTTTTTTTAGAAAAGGCTACTGCAGCAATTGGTCATTTTACACCTGGATAAAAAAACCACCACTAATAAGATGATACAGGACTTTTCCACTGCTGTTTGTCCCTCTGTGTTTGAGGTGTTTATGCTGCGTCCAGGTGGGATCTTAGAGGTCAGCACCATCAGTGTGTGCACCTACAGCTTCTGTTATTCTAGCTGGAAAAAAAAGTAAGGTTAATAATAAACCTTCTTTTTATTGCATGAAAATTACCTAACTGTTGTGAGTACAGGTCACAACATCCCCCCAGTTTTACAGTACAAAAGATGAGAATCCCGAGCTATCAGGGGTAGACGTGGTCCAAAGATGAACCAGGGGAAAGGAAGGATGCTGCAGCTGCAGTGACAGGAACTGGAGGAGCATCACCCCTCCTTTCCACCCTCCAGCCCTGGCTGGGTGTCAAGAGAAGAGCTAAATCCTCTCTGACTGCTGCACAGTGCTCAGCTCCTCTCCTGCTCTGGGAGATGTGAGACCCCATCCCCTGGGGCTGCCACCAGGGGTCACAGAGCCACACCGGGAACACGGCACCACACTAATAAGTCTGGGCCTGCCAATGTCGTGACATGAAGTGGGGAACAGGGCCTGATGCCAAGTGACTAAGGTCACCACAGGCTCCAGTTCGGAAGTCCTTACCTGGATATACGATCTCACTACAAGTTTCAGCTGATTTCCTAAATATCTACAAAGCTTCCATAATACACCTGCCATCACAAACCAGAAATAACAGGAAATGCTGATTTATCAGCACACAAATTTTTCTAAGTTCAGCTTGATCTGTCTTTCTGCTGATTATTCCCTCAGATTTTTGGAAGCCAGAGCACTGTTGGCTGAGATGTTCGGTGACCTTCTTCGCTTGGATGGGAGAGCACCGGCTTGGCAAAGAACAACAGAGTTTGTAGGCATATGAGGAAAAGTAATTTATACATTATAGAATCAGCTGTTAGTCCAAGCTATTTGTACAGTTTCCTATGTGCAAATGTGTTAGTATTGGGATTTCATTGAGTTACTATCCACAGACCCCAAGCATTCAGCAGCAAGAGAGAAACACGCGCTGCCTCTGTTTGATACAATGGCCACCAGACTTTAAATTGGAATTAAGATTGCAAAGTCCCTTCAAAGTAACAGATTGAATAAAAGCATCTGCCTTCGGCATTTTCATCATGAAACAGTTTTGAGTAAATTTTCCCTCAAGCCCTAAATGTATACAGCTATATTGATCTTTGGATCTTGGAAATAAAAGTGTGATTTTCCAAAAGCCTGCTTGAACTAAATTATTATAAAAGACAAGAGAGGTAAAGCATTACATTGCCTCATTACTCTCCCCATTGACTCACTCCAGAGTAAGGAGATCTAGCAGAGCCAGAACACGCCCATCGAGGATCAGAAGCCTAAGGTAGCTTCTCCCTCTGATGGCTGATCTTTAGAGGATTTTGTAAGCTTATTTTTTGGGGTGGCTTTTGTGCAGCTCCGGCACAGAGACTGTCATTGTCCCATTTAACTCAATCTGCCCATCTCTGTTAGTAAGTTGCTGTCACAGGCACTATTCTCTCATAGAACACAAACTACAACAGCCCTGTCAAACCTGCTCAAAACACTTCCTTTGTTAGTGGGGCTTTGGTTTGCTAGGTTTGGGGTTTTTTTTTAGGAATTAGTGGCCAATTTGATGGTCTGTGTAACGTTCCTCTAACATCTCTGGCAGCTTGAGAGAATCGGTTTCTGTACATTGCAGACTCTTTTGCTTCAAGACCTCCCAATGATTCCCAGCCCGTTTGCTCATAGATTGTGGTTACCCATAGCCATCTCTGTGTGTCCTTTGCGTGGCTCCAGAGCCGTCTCTTTTGGCCTTCCAAGGTCGCCCTTGGACTACTTAAGAAGTACGAGCTGTGTCAGGCGAGAGCAGGGCAGGGGTGAATTGCCGGGTGAATTTCCAGGATCCCAGGGGTGCCACCCTGGCTGCACTGGGATGGGAAACCCAAAGTCTCAGGTGAGTTCCCCGCAGCACCACACGCTTACCTGAGCCCTCACAACGTGCTGTACAGTTACCATACACACCATGTTTACAAAACCTAATTTTTCTTTCATTACACTCTGCATAATACACTCTCCCCCAGTGCATAACAAATCCCCAAACAAGCTTATAATATTGCTTATGTACATATTTTTTCTAAAGATTAACACCTTCAGGTTTTTGCAGATTATGATTCATATCTTCACACTGATTTAGAGTCAGATTTCCCACTTTTTGAGTAAGAAAATCCTCTTTAATTATTTACTGTTTATGTGGAAAGTAGTTTCCACTCTGAGATCTTGCATTAAAATTTTAAGCCACGGGTTTATCAAGCTCTGCATTTTGTTGATGAGGAAGAAATTGCTTTCCCTTACCCTGGCTCACATTAGAGGTTCCTGAAACCAGTTTGTTCAAGCTTTGCACAGGCAACATTTCCTTTTTCTTCTTGAAGCCATAGTATCCTCCTGCCAGCAGAGACAGGCCCGCTCCTGCTGCTGCCCTCTAATGATGGAAACCACCTTTCTAGGCTGGTCCATTGTGTGGCAACGGCCGGAGAGCGTCCAGTGCCAGGGAGGTTGCCATGGAGCCCCATCTGCCACCGCTCCTGGCCAGAAGCCATCCGTGTCCCTGCCCCAGGCAGCTTCCAGGGCCAGCCCTCAGCGCCAACCACAGAACACGAGACATGCGACTTCCCATTCCTACAAACCTCGCATCCCGTCTCCTTCGCATCCCACGGGGAATTTAACAGAGCAGGCTCCCAGCCGAGGCTTCATCCAAAGCCACGAGCGAGCGGCCATGGGATTGTCTAATGCCACCAATGCCCTGCACCCGCAGCAACAGGTCCCTTGGGTCATGTCTCTCACCCCACCCAGTGTCCAAAGCCCTCTCCCATGAGCACGCTCTAACCTGGGAGCTTAGGTTCTCAGGCAAGAACCTGCCAGAGGAGAGTGAAGATAAAACCAAGAGCTTGTGAATCAGGGAATTCAATTATCCTCTGAACTGTAAAATAATTATATATATATATATATGGCTGTTTTACACACCCGCTCTCCCCCCGAAAGACAGACCACAGCCCTTCTCCCAGGCAGGGAAACTGTGCCAAAAGTACAAAGTGCACTAATGATGTTACATGCTTCTTTGCCTTTTAACAAATCAACTGACTTAACATTCATTTTTAAAATGGGTCATATTTACAGGCATTTATCAAAGACTACCATTTGTCAAGCGTGAGACTCAGCTTATGGCAGAGACACTCGTCCCCAGTTCCCAGAGCGGGTACCTGCCTGCCCTGTGCTGGGGTTGCACTGGGCACAGGATCTACAAAGCAACTTGGGCGCCTGCCTTACAATTAGGCTCAAACAGGTTAAACTCAGGCAACAAAAATAATATCCACAGTGGCTATCCTCTGCTGCCTACCTTCTCAACTCAAGCATCGTCTGGTTTTAACATCAGTCACAGAATAGCTGTGATTTCTAGGATGCTTATTTCTAGTTTGTCGTCTCCAACCCTGTTCTGGTGAACAGCCCTTTAGTTCCATATGAGTTTATTCTGAGAAGAGCTTCACTGGGTTTCCATCAGCAGTAGCAGCACTAATGTAATTAGTGCTAGGGAGAGGCAGAACGGAAGCTCAACGAATGTCTGCAGCTCAATTGTGTGTGTGTGTGTGTGTGTGTGTGTGTGTGTGTGTGTGTG
>VZTM01034151.1:181090-223888 GCA_013400555.1 Jacana jacana | reverse complement strand
CCTCTCTGGGCAGCCTCTGCCAGAGCTCTGCCACCCTCACAGCAAAGAAGTTTCTCCTCACGTTGAGCAGAGCTCCTCTGTTCAAGTTTGTGCCCATTCCCTCTTGTCCTGTCCCTGGGCACCACTGGAAAAAGCCTGGCCCCATCCTCCTGACACCCACCCTTGAAGTATTTCTGGGTGTTGATCAGATCCCCCTCAGCCTTCTCTCCTCCAGACTGAACAGACCCAAGCCCCTCAGCCTTTCCTCATCACAGAGATGCTCCAGGCCCCTCAGCATCTTTGTGGTCCTCTGCTGTCCCCTCTCCAGCAGTTCCCTGTCCTTCCTGAACTGGGGAGCCCAGAACTGGATCCAGTGCTCCAGATGGGGCCTCCCCAGAGCAGAGCAGAGGGGGAGGATGACCTCCCCCCACCTGCTGGTCACACTCTTCCTGATCCCCCCCAGGATGCCATTGGCCTCCTTGGCCACAAGGGAACATCGAGGGCTCATGGGCATCCACCAGGACTCCCAGTTTTTTCCCCTTAGAGCTGCTCTCCAGCAGGTCCCCCCCAACCTGTCTTGGTGCAGGGGGTGATTCCTTCCTAAATCCCTACTGACTGCCTGTTTTAACCCTGCAGCTCCCCTTTGCTGATGCCACCTTCTGCACTGTCGGGTGTGAGGGCACAGAAGCAGTGAGGTAATGCTCAGTGGCTTCTGAAGACATAGGCAAGAGAGAAGGAGAAGCCTCTCCAGGCTCAGGCTTCTTTCTGGAATCACATCTCGGAGCATTTCAGTCCCATCCACCAGCTGGTCAGGGGCTCCCGTGCTGTGTGAGGTTTCCCAGTCCCACCAGCAAATCCCTGGGTGACACCGCAGAGGGGGCCTGATGACAGCCTGACTAATAGGGCTTTGACAACACCCAATAGATTTTACAGAGATTAAGGTCCTGTCAGAAATTTGTCAACAGTAGTTTAGGAAATCCTCACCGAAGATCTGCAGAGCTAGCAACTCCATGGGTGTCTGCTGCTTGGCTATCTACATCAACAGCTGGCACAGCTGGAGCGAAATGGGGGAAGTTGCTGCTCACTTAGACTCCTGGGGCATGTCTCTGCTCCAGGCACGGACACGGCAGCACTGGAGCATACTGGTACCTCTGCCAATTTTAAACCAGCCCACTCTGTACTGGAGGACAGCAGCACAGGGCTCATCATGGGTTCCTTCACCCGGCTTTTTGGCTCAAATATTAGTGTCAGCAGGATTAGCTAAACCCTTTTAAAACCAGAAAAAGGAGATACAAAGGACTTAATTCAAAGGGAAAACTGGGAGTTGCTGGCTCCAGGAGCTGTGACAGGCTCTGCGGATGAAGACAAGTTTGAATTTGCTGTGGTGGACAAGGGGGAGGCAGCAGCCACCGGGGCTGCTGTGGGGAAGGGTCTGGCCTTCACTGGGAACCCTTTGTGTCACTGCAAATGGAAAATGCCACATGAAAAAGAAGGCGACTTCTATTAATAAAGAGTCACTGGGGTGATGTGTGGTAGAAGAGAAGGGATTGTGTCTGGGCTTGTCCATCTGCAAAGAGCCTTCTGTGCTGCAAGAGCTCTGACTTACTGCTTCTGGGGGGCTTTTCCGACTCCAGTGTCAGAGTTGGGGGACCTTTCCCACACCCCCAGAGCTTGCTGGCAGAACTGCCCCTTTGTTCATAGTAATTTCTGGTCAACAGTGACTTGTTTTACTCACATCAACTGGTCAGACAAGTAGGACGGGCAATTGCCCAAGGCAGGCCAATGTTCACCACGTGGTAACTCCTGGCTAAGAGGAAGGACGTAGCCCCACTCACCCCATCACCTACTGGCCCGTCTCTCTTCTCACATTTTTCTCCCTAGCTTGAGTCAACAAGATTTAAAAAATGCAAAATACAAACTGAAAACATCCAGGAAACTTCAGACCTCCACCACGAGCCGTGGTGCTTGCTGCCATCGCAGTCTGTCAGATGAGAACTTGCTGAGAAAGGCAGGTTTTCTTGCAGAAGACTGGCACTTTGTTGAGAGCGCTCAGGGGCACGCTGAGGCACGCATGGGGCCTAGGTCTGCAGAAAACCAAAGAGCTGCTCTTTAAGAAGCTTCCCAAAGCAATGCCAGGAGAGCCCAAAGGGGATGACGGTAGGAAATGTGCCCAGCTGTTAACTGGGGAGACGCAGGGTCCCTGTGGTGCGCCCAAGGAAGGGCGAGGAATGCCCCTGCCCTGGCACAGCGCTGAGGAGACAGGCTGGCTGCTGGGGGAAGGAGACGATGGGAGATGTTCTGCGGGAGCCGTGGCCCCGACCGGGGAACCCAGCCCGAATTCTGTAGCAGGGAGTAATAACGAGGAAGGGAAGATCAAAGGCGACAGCTCTAACAGGAGGCGAAAGAGAGGGGCGAAGGCACGCGGGCACTTACCAAGCACTTGACATCTCAGTCCTTCGCTCTGGGCTCCACCTCGTGTTCTCCCGACCCCTTCTCCTCCCGCGTCTCCGAAAGCCCGAGCCCGGAGAGCAGGGAGTGCGGCACGCCTGCCTGGAACCGCCACAGCCATTATGCATGGGTAATTTTTATTACCCAGGGGCATTTCTCTTTTACATATCCCTAGCTGCAATTTTACTGAAATCATTTTCTTTTTTATTGGCCTCTTATATTGTTAGAGTGCCCGTGATTTCCCCAAGGTTGGGTGATGAATGACAACACATCATACGGAGACAAAATACAGGCATTCGCCAAGTATAAAACAGATTTTTTTTCCATTTGATATGTTGCCTTTTCTTGTGCAACAATGATAAGGAACCTTGATAGGATGAACAATACAAATAGAAGTGTAACAAGCTCCTTTCTGAGCCCAGGATCACACAAAAAATAGATTCAGTGAATACACTAGATTTCTACTAACGTGATGGACCTTCAGAAAATGGAGCATCCGTTTTAAAGACGGTTTCAAATACAATCAGGTTCAATCCTGCAATTAGCTGTGCCCGGGCAGCCAGCTGGGTCCACGGGAGATTCCAGCAACTTCAGCAAAACCAGGGGGGATGTAGAGAGGTGTAACCTTTAATCCGTACCCTACCACACGCCGGCTCGACTCCCCAGCCGCTGTGGGGGTCTCCTTCACCCCAGGTACACAGATCTCCCATCCCCATGAGCAGCAGTCACCTCATCCCCCCACCCTTCCCTCTCTCCCCCACCAGCATCCCCAGCTCCCAGCCAACCCCACGCAGGCGGTGGCTCTTGCACAGGCGCTGTTTTCTGTTCACACAGGCATCCCCAGCTGCTCCCAGGAAACAGAACGTGAATATCGTGGCTTTTCTGGCGGGAGCTGTGTGATCTGAGCCAAGCTTCCATCACACCAATAGGTTTCTCCTTGCAGAGCCAGGGAGGAGGCAGCAGGCAATGTGTGGGTGGGTGCCCACAGGCAGGTCCCTGGGGGGGACAGTGCATCCCCCCCCCAAGCAGATGAGAGTGGCTCAGGGATGTCCCACAGAAAGGCAATAGTGAGCCAACCATTTCAGCAGCAGCAACTTGGCCTTAAGAAGAGAAACTTCAATTCAGACTAGAAAAATGAGAGACGATCAATGCCAGTTCAGTATGTTAAATACTTCCCCAAAATCCAGGTATCAAAACCTCCAAGTGAACATTCTCAGGCTCGCTGGCCTCAAGGTGAGTATTTCAATGATGGAATGGCAGGATCCAGGAACACCAAGTGTCCCACATGCCACAGAAATACTGAAAAGAAGATACTGCACACCTGCCCATCCACCCCAAACATCTCCCTGTCCCACGGCACCAGAGGGACAGCAGGCGGCCCACCCTGCCCTTGCTCCCTTCAGTTGCCCATTGGCCCTGCCCAGGGTGATGAGCTGCCACCTCAGGTACTTCTGTCCCTCTTTTTGGAGGCCTGACCCACAACTCTGTGGAGTTCACGGAACGACTCCAACCGACCCAAGGCTTTGGTTGACCCTTGTACCCTGATTTCTTCTATTACCAGGATGGGGTGGGGGGAGGAAGAGATTCTACTGTAAAAAAATAGCTAGATTACCAGAAGAGAGAGAACCAGAACAAGCATCACATGTAACTAACAGGAGTTTCAAGAGAAGGGCTGAGCAGAAAGCATAAGTAACACACAACCCAGAAAGAGCTTAGAAACAACTCACACACGCAAACTTTTGAACCCAGTCTTTCCAGTACACTATCAGCTGTGGAAATGACAGGACCAACGGACTTAAAAGCTGCATTTCAAGTTCTGCAGATGAGGTTAAATTAGAGAAAACTTCCACACCATCTCTAATACAATGGAGGTGATGGTTTGATTATACTCTTGGATTAACAGATGGTAATTGCAGATACACAAAGACTTTTAAGTCTTCAAGCAAAGAACCTGCAGAAGGAATAGCTATTATTCGGGAAGGCGCTGGAGCAATCTACCTCATAAAACAGATAAAACTTACAGTGTAATATTGTTAAGGTTTTCAGCCAATGTACATATGAAATGAAAAATCGAGAATCAGATTGCTTAAGGAATAATGGAGAGATAAAAGGACCGACAGTTTTATTGTGTGAGGCACTGGTTAGATGTCACAGAGACTTCAATCCCCCAAATGAAAAAATATTTTCACTGCAGCAGCAGCGAGCAGAGGAAGAGCGATGTAATTAAGGGTGAGCTCCGACAGGCAGCACCAAACCCCTGCTGCCACCGGGGAGAGCCAGAGCCGGAGCAGGCAGGTTAGGGGGGGGTGAGGGGAGGTGCACGTCCCCCATGTACATCAGCTCCAAATGCCCTCACCTGGAGAGGTGCCACAGGGCTCCCAACCCTGCTGGCAAACACAGGAGGGACCACCATGCCTCCTGTGGCATTAGTCCCCCGCAGGGAGACGGGTATGGCATCGGGTGAGCACAAGACAAAGTACACAAGCTGCCCGACTCCTGCTAAGTTTCTTTGGACAAGCTGTCAACAGGAGCCCCCAGCCCTCAGGCTTGAGGCGGCAAGGGGACAAGGATCCAAGCGTAGCAGCTATAAAATCTCATGACTGATCTAGTGTTGCTGTGCTTGAAGTAGGCTTCTATATCCAAAGTTCTGCCAATCACAGCTATTGCTGACAAAACGATGAAAGTCTAATGGTTTAAAAACACAGAGTTTTTCCCCCAGCAATCATAATATTGATGGAGAGGTGGGCTGGGTGATGCCAATGCAGAAGCCTCCCCAGAACGGGTGCAAGAATTCTCTTCTCTCCTACACGTACCTAACCCTGGTCGACACTCTCACCCGTGTTCCCTCGGTTAAAGCTATTTGGGATTTTCTGAAGTTCTCATAAACGCAGCGTATATGCTGCAGAGAAATGAGATGATCCAAGTATTTGCAGCAGCAACTACCTTGCACAGGCCTGGAACAGTCAATGCTGGTCATGGTATCAACCACCAGTACCATGACAGACCCGTGCTGTGAAAGCTTGAAGACAGGCAACATCAGCCTGGTTCTCAGAGCCAACAGCAAACAACCCCACTCACCAGGGTTTGTTAACCTACAAAATCCTGTCCTTTCATTCACATATAGCAATAATTAAGAAGTATTAAATAATAGAATCATGGAATAGTTTGGGTTGGAAGGGACCTTGAAGGCCATCTAGTTCCACATGGGCAGGGACACCTCCCAACAGACCCAGTTGCTCCAAGCCCCCTCCAACCTGGCCTTGAATCTCCAGCTCCTCCAGGGATGGGGCAGTCACAGCTTCTCTGGGCAACCTGGGCCAGAGTGTCACCACCCTCACAGCAAGGAGTCTCCTCCTGAGCTCTCATCTCAATCCCCCCTCTCTAATCTAAATCTATCCTCTATTTATCTATTTCCAAGGTCCAGTAGTTGCAGCTCTGTGGGGCACCCACCAGAAGAGAGCTTCTGATCATCCCTGCAAGGGTCGAGGTGTTGTTGGCCGCCAGGTACCCGTGGCCACCTCTGGGGGACCCCTAACCTACCCAGCACTGAGCCCCTCTTGTGACAATTCTCAGGACGTACTGGTCAAAACTACAAGAGCAATCAGAAGACCCCCTGTTTCAAATAAAGCACCTCAATTCACTCCAGGGCCCAAAAAAACTTTGGAGACAGAACTGAAAGAAACAGAGTTTGTTTTTACCAAACCTGCAAATTTTTAGTCCTAGCAGATTTACCACCAAGTCTTATAATAAGAATCAAAAAACTCCAAAATCTTACATGATCGAAACTGATGCTTATTTTCAGTGGTGTTTTCCTACTGAGTTTCTGTTTAAATGTAGGCTTAATACGATTTCCCCCCCACAAAAACTCACTGTCTGGAAAATAGGGAACCTCCTCATCCTGCTTTATTGCTTAAAGCAGACATTCTGGAGACAGCGCTTACTTTGACAGAAAAACCATGTTAACGGTGACAAACAAGACTGGGATCAATGTTTTATTAAGGACAGACTCCTGTTACAACCTGCACAGATTCTTTTAAATCAGAGCCTTTGTGTCTAAATTACAGTTTTCATTTGAATAGCATTTTTGGAGAGAAAAAGGGATTTGTTCTCAGCGTCTGGAGTCCCTGTCAGGGTACCAAAAATATAGCAGGAGCTGTTGAGAAAATATGCACCCTTCTATTAAAGCTATTCTTCTGGCCAGAGCTCCCATATGCAGCACAGTGCATAGGCTCATAGCTATCTTTATTTCCATTTAGATCTGCTCTGTGGCAAAGGCAGCTTTGTCCTTCCAGCCACTGCAGTGACATTGAAGAACTTTAAAACAAGTTCAATTGCTCCTGCCATGGCTGCACGTTCGCGTATTCCTTTTGAGAACACAAACTCTGCATATACAGTGGGTCACAAACTAATGCTTTAGGTGCAGTTCTGAAGTTAATTTTCTTGCACATCTACAGTAAATTTATAGCCAGACCTGAGTTTGGATGTCTCTGAACAAGGCAGCATGTTTGAGACCTCTGTATCTGAAAGGAGAGCAAATCTTGTCTTATGTGCATTTATGCCGTATGGGGGGTGCAGGGTTACAGCAGGGGGTTCAGTGAAGCTTCAGGGAACGTTGGGGGAAATCTGCATGGATTTCAGAGCATAAAACCAGTAGAAATTTACATTTTGACTTGGGTCAATGAGGGGTGATGGCTTCAAAATGAGAGAGGGGAGATTGGCATGAGATGTGGGGAAGAACTTCTTTGGGGTGAGGATGGTGAGAGCCTGGCCCAGGTTGCCCAGAGAAGCTGTGGCTGCCCCATCCCTGGAGGGGTTCAAGGCCAGGTTGGAGGGGGCTTAGAGCCACCTAGTCTGGTGGGAGGTGTCCCTGCCCAGGGCAGGGGGTGGCACTGGATGGGCTTTAAGGTGCCTTCCAACCCGAACCATTCTATGACTTTATAGAATGCATCAGCTCACATCCAAAACACTGAGCATCACTAACTGCTCGTACAGTGGCCAGTATCAAACCTCTGGTCTCCTGCTGCAACTGTGTGACTTGCCCAGAAGGAACATCAGGAGGAGACCTGCCCACAGATCAGCTCACTGTTTATTTTGAGAAGGACAAAACACCAAAAATTCATCATCCTTGGGAACAGAACACTTTTTGTGTGTTGTGCTGCCGCGCGGGTGCTGAAGCCATGGGAAAGGCACAATCACAGCCAAAAGGGCCCATGGGGTTTGGGTATGAGAGCTTTGAAGTGGAACTGGGACAGTTGCATGGGGAGCGTAGGGCCACAAAGCCTTCCTTGGCTGCAGCAGGATGGGGCTGGAGCTGACAACCAACCTGGAGCATCTCCTGGGCCAAAGTCATCCTTCCTCCTGCAACAGGAGAAGACTGCTGGTTCAGACACACACACACAGTTCTGGGCTGGAAGGGTCCTCATGTGTGGCTGGTGGAGCCCTCGGGCACAAAACCCCACGGGAATTTGGGAGAGCTGAAGCACCACTGCGGATCTGGAGACTGTAATTTTAAAAGCCTGGTTGAGAATTCCATCAGAATATGGAAATTACATGCATAAACTTGGTTCCTCTGCAGAAGCGACACATGCTCTGAAAGCCTCCCCTTGACATGTTTTCTGTGCTGCATTCTCTTGAACCTGGGAAAATTAGAGCTCCCAGCTACAAGTTTCTGACTTTCATCCTGCTGCACACGCTGTATTTGTGCAGATTACCATAAAAGAAAGCTAACATTTTCATAAACCTAAAAGATTGTACCAAGGTCACGCAAGGGGTCCTTATAGTCGTATTACTCCTTAGTCCCTAGTAAATAACTACGTAACAACCACCAAAAATAATCACAGAGTGTGACATTTTCACACTCCCGCTAGTTACAGCCCCAAAAGTGAATAATCACATGGTTAAAATTTTCTGCGTGGAAGCTGTGAGGAGAGAGGAGGAGGAGGAGGATGCAGCACCGATCTGGAAGCGCAATGCATCCCACCGTCTCCCCACGGGAAGAGGAGTTGCCACCAGTGTCCCCCTGGAACTGCTTGACAGCTCAGCGCTGCCCCGGGAGGGAGAGGGGGCAGACGGGGAGAGAAAGCGCCGTGTGGGTGCACAGAGCAGCAAATAACACACCTCTGCGAGTTCATGAATTCAGGCTGAAATTCCGCCTTGCATTACCATCGTGTGAATAAATAGCTCCTTCTGGTCCCTGGTGGATTTCAGATGCCTCCAGCCAGGCTCTGAGAGGAAGGAGATGCTCACTGTGGGCAGCGAGGGGGTGTTTCCAGCTCTGCTGGTTATGTTCCCCGGGAGCTGCTTCTCCATCCTTCCCAGCACCCCCGCCCCCAGTTTCTCTCCTCCTTCGCACATACCCAAAGGAGGCTACAAACTCTCTTCATCCTCCCTCCACGACACCCTCTCACTTTGCTACTTAGACAAGAAAGATGGAGCCAAGAGGCCAAAAGTTCAGCTTCATTCCACCGCCCAGAGATGGGGGAAAACGACAAATTTATGGCAAATCACGAAGCGTTATCCTGCAAACTGAAGAAGGTGCAAAGCGGAGCCATCTGGCAGTCTCTCCTTCCTCCCTCTGAATCGCTGTCACACTGTGAGATCAGCCTGTGTTTTCCATCAGAAATTGGGAACCCACAGGCCACGGGCTGGGAAATATCTATAGAGTAGGTGGCGCGGGGGGGGGCAGGAAGCTGCAATCCTTCCTTGATACTGTACTTTGTGTTGATTTACTTCCAATCTGCTGCTCCTGCTTCTCCGAGGAGAGGGAGAGGAGCCAGCAGGCAAGGGCTGGGCAGTCAGTCCTTGAGCCACGACCACTGATGCTGGAGCAGGCAGGAAGCAGGACTGAACCCTGAAGTCTCCCAGGGGTCCAGCATTTCTGCAAATTCACGGGATCAATGCATTGCAGGAGAAAGCATCCTTTTTTTATTTTTTCCACTCAGAGGGTGGTGAGAGCCTGGCCCAGGTTGCCCAGAGAAGCTGTGGCTGCCCCATCCCCGGAGGGGTTCAAGGCCAGGTTGGAGGGGGCTTGGAGCAACCTGGGCTGGTGGGAGGTGTCCCTGCCCAGGGCAGGGGGTGGCACTGGATGGGCTTTAAGGTCTCTTCCAACCTAAACCACCCGATGATTCTCTGATTCCATGGTCCTTTACCCCCAGCCCCACTCAAAAGCTGCAGCTATGTTGACACTTGGCTCCATCTTACTGTGTTTGAACAAACAAGCTTCTGCAGAGAGCGAGAGGAGCATGAGCACAAATTCAGCTCTCCTGATGAAAACAGAATGTTTCTCGCTGTAGGCCTGCGATTGTTTAGGCTCCCTTTGAAGGGAGTTCAGGGATAAGCACAGGTACCCATGACAACGCGGCACACATGGGCCTGGATGCTCTGCATGGGGACAGACAGGTTAGGACATCCACAATGAGGAGGGTCTTCCAAATGAGGAACGACAGCAAATCACTTCCATCTGTGATGTAAAAGAAAACCTTGCCATTTCTTTCCACATACTTGATCTCCTTCAAGTACCTTCCCATTTGTCCTATAAATAAATAATAGTTTTCCTCTGAGCATGCTGTTCTCTCGGGTAAGTGGAGAAGGCTTGTTCCCTCACCACACGGGAGAAAGGCATTGGCTCCAGGAATGACAAGGCGACGTTTGTGCAGCCCAGCAAGCCCAGGGAAAGGACAGAAAGTAGAAAAAAATACAGACAGAGCAGCTCTGAGTTTGTTTTGTTTGTCTGTTCGTTTCTCTTACCCACAGAAAATTCTTGAATGTTTAGGGGTAAAACACAGGTTTAACTCACAAAGCAAAACCACGCTGTAGTCGCAGCCCTGACCCAATTATTTCACTCCTCTTGGCAACCATTCCCTCCGCGGGCGAGCACTGCTGCGCAGAGCAGCGGTCCGGGGGGAAGCACGGCACGAGGACAGGATCATGCCCTTTGGTTCTCTCCTTTTCCTATGCACACAGCTACCAGAGCTGTGATCGAGTCCCTGCACCGGTCCCTGTGGTGCCAGGTGCCATCCAGCCTTTGCTGATGAGTCAGGGGGGACTCAGTTTCTTAGTCCCACACCTCTTCCATCCAAAGACCAGTTTCTTTGGTTTGTTGTTTCATTTTTTTAAGACACAAGCCATAAATTCTTGATCCAAGTACGATGCTGTCCTGGTCTGAGGTAAGACAAACCCATTTTCTGAAGCAGGACTTGCTCTCACTTCAGAGTCTGCAGCACAGAGACACAACGTGTCCCCCAAGCGCTATGGAAATACCGCCCCACACAAAGCACTGCAGAACACACATCTCTTCCACTCTCACCAAGAGCCTTGGTTAGGTCTATGGAATACTGTCATTTACTTGATTGGGGCAGTATTTACTGCCATGTATTCATGCTAATTTTCAGGCAACTGCCTCAGTCCAATTCATGATGCAAGTGCTTTATTTTAAGCCCTTCATGCAGGCTTTTCATTAAAGCAGAAGAGAATCTGTAATGGATTCAATATGTAATGCAAAGATTAGCTTTGAAAATAGACTTATTTCTGCCTAAGTCATCAAATATTACATGTACCCAAGTCTAAATTCTGAGAAAGCCAAGTGAATTAAGAAGCTGCCTCTGAAGATGATACTGTGGGTGCTGGGTATCAGATTTTTCAGTTGTTCAAAGTCTCCTTTCTACTTCTGCACTCAGATCTTCCTTCCCCACTGCAGGCATCCTCCCTTTCCGATTCCTGCAGCCTCCTTGCCTCCTCTGCTCCCCGAGACTCCCTGACATCTCCTCCTTCTGGTGACCCTCTCACTTCCATCACGCTTCTCTAAGGTGCAGGAGATACGGTGTACAGCCCTCCCAGTGCTCCTGCAGCACCAGAACTGGGAGCCAGCCCAAACCTCCCATCCTCATTCAGCAAAGCTTCCACTGAACTTAACGGTTAAAGAGTCAATGAGTGATTTTGCCTGATTTGTCCTTAAATGCTGTGTATATTAAAATGGAAAGGAAAGCAAGGAGCTGCTGTCAGTTAGCATCCCAGTATTTGGGTACAAAATTAAGAATCAAAGTCTTTTCTCAAATCAGAGCAGACATGAACTCTTAAGAATAGGGCAGACCCTACCAGCAAAACATACAAATGAGTTCTGAAAAGCTATTTCTTTTCATAATGAGCCATCAGTCCATCTGGACGAGATTTTTAAGTTCTCAGGGACGTTTACGGGCTAATAACTAAATCAAATTGGGTAACAAGGAGATGAAGGAAGAGTAATTGTCAAGACACCGGCTCCAATCCATGGAAGCAAATGGGAAGATATTCACAGAAATAGTTGTTCAGCAAACAGTTTGCTATGAAGGATCCACCAAGGGCACGGGGCAAAGATGAGGACTTCAGGAGTAAGCCCCGCAATGACACACCTCCACTGGGTTCCCCAGCCATGCACAGCCAAAGCCAGCCGTTCACCAAGAATCCGAGCAGCTCTATAATTTGGCCTACACAGTTTCAAGGCCAAGCCAACATGCATTGATGAGCTCAAGCCAACAGTAATTTAGCGTACTTCTCCAACATACCACTACAGAAGACCAAAAAAATCGCTCAATTCATATTTGACAAATAATTGATCTGTCAATTTTTAACTGTTTTTAGCATAAGGTGTATAATGATTCACCTTCCTCCTTCCCGCATGCATTTCCAGCGCATAGAGCCACATAAACGACTCCTGAACTCATTCATCAAACCATTTATTGGACTGATTTTTCAAAACTGCTTACAGACACGCCACGTTTCTTCATTCTCTTGCTCACACCGTGCCCCTGCACTGCGGGATGCAGGTGACCGGGAGCCCAGGAACTGGAGCCTTGGGGAGCCCTTGGCCTTCTTGGTTACTAGGGGCAGCAAGAGCCCCTTCGTTAAGGGAGGCTTCGAGCACACCGGTGGCCACCCCGACCCCCGGGAGCCTCCCCTTTACCCTCGGAACACCCCAACCCCTGCAAACGCGAGGCAGCGCATTCACAGACTGCGGAGCCTGGAGCAGGCGAGTGATGGAAATCTTAAGATGTTTAACACTTCACATTTATTTTTAACGTTACTCTGAGTAAAATCAGAACCATTAAAATCCTTTCCATAAAGATATTTCAGCAAAAGCTTTGCTGGTAAGATGAGAAGGTGCCTGTGGTTTAATCCCCCACATCTTTGCTGTCTTTTTCTCTCCTGTTCTCGTTGCCATCAGTTCCTCCACTGCTGGCTCAGTAAAGCCAGAGCATGATGTTACTACTTGTTTAAATATATTTGGGGGGGAATAAAAGCAAAGCCCTTACATGCCCCTAGGTCATGAGATTGGGGGAGCCCCAAGGAGCCACGGCGGTGCCTCTGCGCGTAGGTGGCCCCAGGACATGGCAATCACAGCAAAGCTCCAGAAACCCACCAACTACCACGGGGCTGAGGACCCGACTCGGCTGCCGGGTAAGCAGAGGGTAATACATCCAAACCAGTTGCTGCACCTGCTCTCCCCAGCAGGGTTTTCTGCCAAGAGTGTGGAGCAGCAGCACATCCCAGTGTGGCAGTGTGTGCTCCCCGTTTCCCCCCCTCTTCCCCACCATTGGGTCCTGGCTGGAGACATGGCCACCATGGCCATCACAACATCAGCTGTGATGAGTTGCACCTGGACTTTGGGGGATGGCTGGCAACACAGCCAAAACACTGGCTAAAGTAGGGACCTAGATGTTTTGTCCCCATGAGAATAGGACTATAGATCAATTATCTTACTCTATACATAGCAAGCAGCCCAAAAGCCCTTTGAGCTCTCCTGTACAGCAGCAGCCACACACCAGGATCTCCCCTTTTGTGATGATGCTGGCTTAAGGTTCTACTCCTTGAGGCTGAGAGATTCCTTGCTGCAGCAGATTCTTGGTGACTAATAGCATGCTGAACTTGTAAATCTTAGCTATGTAATATAAGGGATTGACAGTGCATAGATAATCCCTTAGACATGAACCATTGACCAAGTCTGGGACTAAGACTGGATCCAGCTGCACCCAGACCTCTCTGAGAAGGAGTTTAGACCAGGGGGTCCTTTCTGAACCTCGTGACTCAGCGGGAAGGTCTCCCTGACACCTGACCCTGTCCTCTGTGCAGTAAAGAATCAAGTGTACCTTGCCATCGAGTGTCAGAAACAGTTGCATTTACTACTAATTTTGTTAAATCACCATTTCACCTTCATAAACGTTTCACTACTTCTCTCTTAGGAGTGAAGGTCATCACTCTGCCCGTGACACCCCAGAGCCAAGGCTGGCCAGCGAGGAGGGACTGTGCTGGCAAGCTCCATTAGCCAAAACCTGCCCCGCACAAGTGCCATTGCTTGGTGGTGCGGGTACCACCGCCTCTTGCTGTGGGCTAGGGAGCCAGGACCACCTGGGAGAGGCTCAGAGGGATGAACCCCCAGGCAAGGGACACGTTTGCCTGGCCCGCCTGCCTGTCACCCGCCTGCCTGTCACCTTCCCCCTCCAGGGAGCGAGGTAAGGAGCAGAGCAAAAGCTGGAGCTTCAGTAAAAGCAAGGTCCCCTGAGATCCCCTTCCGAAACGCCAGCACAGCAGGTACTACACCAAGGAGCTGGCAGGATGTGGACAAATCAAACAGCAGCAAGAACCTTATCAAAGCCCAGCTCAAACCGGGTGAAGATTGTGCCACACTCTCACTGAAAGCCTTCTGCTCTGCATGGCAGGGATTACAGTGATGCTGGGTCAAACCCTGAGGCAGATCAAAGCTCAGACGGACTGTTCCACACACACACACACACACACACACACACCCTGCCTCAAATGGAGAGATCAGAGAAGGGGAGCAAGCGATAAAACATACCCCAAGTGCCAAAATTCATTCATCTGCCGAGCCAGCGGCGCAGATTAACTTGCCACAACACACAGGGAGCAACAGCATCACCAGAACAACCCACCCAACATCAGGGCTTCATATTGCCCAGCTACAGTGAGCGATGCTCAGCCCGTCCACCGCGCGTCCCCCAGGCAGAGACCCTCCATGCTTCCACAACAGCCCTACCCATCTTCCATCCCAAAACCAGTAATCTCTCCATCCCATTGCACGCCACCAGTGGCACTCAGTATTGCCATCAGGCCAGGCCAGCCCACCCAGTATATGGTGTTTTAAAGCCCAGCACAGCTGTGGCTATGCATTTTCACTAGCTCTGTGGTACCGCAACAGCTCTGTTCCGTAAGAAGTACATCTAAATTCCAACCCTCAACTGACGAGGTTTATACAAGGTGGGGTTTTTGTTAGACTTTTATGAATCTTGAAACCACATCTGTCAAAACACGTTAACTAAACAACAGGATACTTGAACACTCGCTCCAATATCAAGAAGCTTTTTCTCTCTCCCCCCTTTCACTGGTTACAAACCTTTTTGATCTTAAATGGTGACAAAGGATCATTGAAAAAGTCCCCACTGTCTGGTAATGTCTGGAAAACACTATTTATCCCAGACAGTTTATCAATGTGTCATTTAGCTCAAGAAGATTATAGAAAGGGATGAAACACACCAGCTCCAGAGGGATCTTCAGAAATCCTGACAACACCCCACTCAGCTCCTGGCTCATCTGCCCCCCCAGACATGCAAAAAAGCATCCAAGATTTGTGCCCTGCTGCCGTGCAGAGGGGGCTCTGCGACATCCCCTTTTGCTTGGTAGCAGGTAGGGCCCCTGAGGGTGCCAAGCATGATCCCAGAGCCAGAGGGGTCAAGAAGCACATGGTGCTTCAACAGCAACGGGAATGAAACACAGGCTCTGCTCCAAGGACCACTAAGATCACCCAGAGCTTCTATGGGGCCCTCGAGTCCTTTGTGAGCAGTTCTGCTGTAATTGAAGCTGAAGTCATTGATAAAAGCAGGATAGATGGGAGCCCAGGCGTGCCTAAGGTGCCAGCTCTAAATGGTGTAATGACAGAAGGATGATAATTTCCTGTAATCCTGGAGGCTCTCCTCACACTTAGCTTCTCACCTGCCCAGCTCTCCTGGTTGTAGGCACTGCCCACACTCCCCCCCACACTGGCCTCCCTAGCAAACCCATGTGTCACATAACTCCTGGCTGTGATTTATAAAGCTATCTAACTTGTTTTCTTCCTGGTGTATCTCATGTAACCTATTTGTCTTTTTATCCCAGCATCTTATCTGCCCCTTATTTGCTGTAGCTATTTATCAAGGGCTTACAATAATACCGATTCCTCTGAGGTTATTGATGGGGGGGCCTCCACAGGCAGAACCTGGGCCTCCTCAGGGGCTGGCCATGCTGCAGCAATGCCCACGGAGCGTGGGCTGTGGAGAAGCATCATCCCTGGGCTGTGATCCTGCGGCAGAAACCTCACACACCACCCACCTCACCAGCCCAGACCCCCACCCCTTAGGCGGGATGTCCCTGGTGTAACAGGGAGCTCTGGGGATCAACAAGGCAACAAGCAAACGCCCACCAGTGGCTGCCAAGAGCCCACATTGGCTCCTGGAGACAGACTCACACCCTCTGCCTTCGCTCCTCCATTGTAAATGAGTTATACTGGTATTTTGGTGCACGGCAGAAGATTTACAAGGCTTAGATCATTCAGCATGTACAGCTCTCTGGAGATGCGCTTCGGTTTATTACTCTATTGCCAATGCTATTCCTGCAATTTGATTTCCAATCAAATACCATGCTGCTCCGCATCAGTCAGCGACAGCTTTGTGGGGTTTGCTTTGGGTCTAATTTGCTAGTTAGCATCAGCTTTAAAGAGGTAATGAAAAACAAAATAGTAACAAAAATACTGCTGTTTAATATTCAAGAAAGGCAATAGGAGAAAATGCTTCTTAGGGTGTGCCTATATTTATATACGAATGCACACGGACTTCCATGGTGAACGCAACTGGGCAGGGACTCTATCGGGGAGTGTAGCAATAGGACGGGAGTAATGGTTTTAAATTGAAAGAGGGGAGATTGGCATGAGATGTAGGGAAGAACTTCTTTAGGGTGAGCCTGGCCCAGGTTGCCCAGAGAAGCTGTGGCTGCTCTATCCCTGGAGGGGTTCAAGGTCAGGTTGGATGGGGCTTGGAGCCATCTGGTCTGGTGGGAGGTGTCCCTGCCCAGGGCAGGGTTGGCACTGTAGGGGGGGCTTTAAGGTCCCTTCCAACTCTAACCATTCTATGATACAGAGTAAAAAGCTTAATGGCAGGAGCAAATGCAGGCAGAGCGATTCCAGATCACCTGCCAAGGCCCAGGGACTTTTTGATACGTGAAAGAAGCACTTAGTAGAAATAAGAATCTGAAAATTCCCCCATTGCTTCTGTGCCTGTAACCCCTCGAGGGCCCAAGGACCACTGCAGTCTTGGGATGCAAAAGGACTGGCTCCTGCATGAACCGGCTGCAGGGCTGAGGATGGCTCCAACAACCCCCCAGTGAAGCTCCCCAAGCCCCAGCAGCCTCATGGGGAGCTGGGCTGTGGATCCTCATCAAGGGGATGGTGGTCACGAGCACACATACCCTCTGGGGAAGGCAGTTACCCCAGGCAGAGCGAGAGAGGGCTCTCACAGCAGATTTGCTGGAAGGAAGATGAATCGGGCGGAACTGGGACACTGGAGGAAGGACTCAAGGACTCCGCTGCGGCCAAGAGGGGCCAAAGGCTCAAACTAGAGGGGGATGTCAGGGCCTGCAAGATTGTCTCCTTTAAATCCTTCACAAAAGGCTTCCTCGCGCACGGGCTGAGCCCGCAAAAATTGAGACGTCAGAGCGAAGCGGACGGCGGGGTAAGAGGAGAGGTCAGGCCTGAACAAGGGGAAACAAAAGGCACTATTTTATCTGCAGCAGCAAAGCAGTGGGATGCCTCAGGTACCCAGTGACCCGACCGGAGAACACAATGCGCAGTAGGGAATCTGCAGCGAGGAGAGAGAATAATTTCTTTTCAAAATCCAATTCAAGTAGAAGCAGCCTTAGCAAAAGCCACTTCATATAAATTAACACAATTCTTCCATCTCTCACAGCGGCCGGTTGGGCCAGAGGACTTCCATTGTCTGCAATTTCCTCCCAGCTGCGGTCCTCTGGCTCCGCCGCGCACGACACACGCAATAGAGCTGCTGGGCACGCAGACAAGGGCCGTCTGTGATATTCACCAGTTGCCTTCTGCCTCCTAAATGGTAAAATCATCTAATTAAGCCTGCACTGGCTGAGCATAGAGCCAGAACAAGGGATGGAAGTGACTCTAAGACGCACTGATTCCTGGGCGATGGCTGAGCAACTCTGGATGAGCTGGAGGAGGTCAGCAGTGAAGCCCCGGTGCTCCCCACCACAGGGTCCTCCCTCCACACACCCCGCCAAGACCTGGGTCCTTGCAAACTGCCAAGCAGGCTGGAACAAGGTCAGTGACACCACAAAGAAATTCAGTACATAGCTGAATAACCAGAAGAAAACCAGGAGTGTCATACTGTTGCTCAGAAGTGACCACTGATCATTTTAAGGCTTTCTTCTGAGCAACAATCTCCAGGAAAAGGTCAACACCATCGTGGTGGTGCCCACATTGGGATGTTGAGACCAGCCAATGTCATGTTCTGCTTACGAGTGCAGCAGACTGGGGCCATCTGGCACCCTCTTACCTCGGTGGCAGTTGCAGGGAGTTTGTTATCCCAGTTACAGGGAGTTCAGCACTTCCTAACCCTGCCTGAAACTCCCATTACTCAGGAAACACACCTGAAACTCCTGGAAGCTCCCACCACCTGCACCATAACCCACTCTGGAAGGCACCAGAACCACCCAGCAATACTGAAAATGGACTGAAAGTCCATTACCTCATGCCCTATAAGTAACAGCCCTTTGAGCTCTCCTGGATCACAGCGGGCTGTGACCAGCATCTCCCGAGGTGGGACATCCCTCAGGCATAATGAAGGGTCAAGGCACCCTCAAACTTCGAGGCTCAATTATCACCCAACTGAGGAACAAAAGCTGATGCACTGTCAGTACCTACTCTGAACTTGGAAATTTTACTGCAGGCTGCCCTCTCCACCCATGGGCTTGAACACACAATGAAGGCCTTCATGAGAATGGGTGTCTACATTTCCCTGGATTTCTCACTGGAGTAGGAAGGGGCACCCTTCGGCTCACAGGGGACACCCACCACAAAGGGGCTTTGGCCCTGGCAGTTAAAGACCCCTTGAATGGGGTGTGTTCCCATGCTTTGTGTTTCTACATACCTATATCTCCATTTGGGATGCCCTGTAGTGAGGTAGTGTGAATCCTGTCTCTCAAATCTCTAATTAAGTTGCTGTTGCAATTATAACATTTTGCTGAATTAGCCTGTTAATCCTTAAATTGGTTAATGATTAAGTGCTGCTAAAATTCAACCTTTTGATCTGCCATTTTGATCAACCATTAAAACAATCTTGACTTGCTGCTAAATCACAGCCATGTCAAATATTTTCACGTGTGACAGCCACATAGGTGGTTAACAACTAAGGCCTACAGTGGAAGAATCTATCACCATCACAGTAAGGGAAAGCAAAAAAACCCAACAAGCCAGACCTGAGGGTCTTGAGTAAGTTGGATCTTTCTACTTGCTCCAGCCAATGAGCTCCCAAGGTAAAGAGCCCGAGGGTCATTATGCTGAGCCAGACAGGGACATCATTAGCAGTTCCCCTTCCAGAAGCCACAGAGGAGACTGGGGACAACTGGAAGTGACAGTGCCCGTGCTGAACGCGGGGAGGGAGGTGGAGTGAGGGATGGAAGGGCAGTCGGGAACGCTGGGACAAATAAACAAGTGATTTGTAAGGCCAGGGAAGACACGAGGGAGATGAACAGCACCAAGCATGAATCTGTCACGTAAAAATAATGCCAAAACAATGTCATTTAATTTTGCAACAAGGTACAGACCTTGTGGCGATGAGAGAAGGGTAAATGTCATACTTCACCCACTAAGCCTCCGACACCATTGCCCATGATATTTTTATATAAGCCACAGAAACACAACATAGATTAAACTACCGTAGGTGGATGCGGGAGAGACAGGGTGACTTGAGCTGGGGAGGAGATATTGATTGTTTACTGTCAAAACAGAAGGATGCACAAAACAAAGGTTTTCCTTGGGGATTTGTCCTGAGGCAGCTGGGCTCAATGCCGTACTGGTGACCTGGAAGGCAGGATATAGAGCATTCTCAGTACATTTGCAAATGACCCCCAGCCAGAAGGGACTGCGAACGTGTGGGAGGACAGGATCAGAATTGCAAATGGTCCCGACAAGCTGGGGAACCAGCACAAACAATAGGGTGCATTTCAATTAGAGCCTGCAAAAATACTCCAGTGCAGAAATACAGGATGGAGGGAAATTGATTAGTTGGAAGTTCTTTAGAAAAGGATCTAGCAATTATAGTAAATTACACTGAGTGGGAATGAAGAATGCCACCGTTTTGGAAAAAAGAAAAAAAAAAAGAGACAAACACCTGAATAAATAAGGGGATAGTCTGCAAGTTGTGCAGAGCAACAAGGCTTTAGTTGGGAAGTTTAGCCAGTGGGGCATCACCCCTCCAAAAAGACCTGGGCCAACAGATAGGAGTCTGAAGGAGAGCAGTGGGAAAGGTCAATGTCCAGGAAACAGGCCTACCTGGAACCTGTGAATAAGTATTTTTGTTTAGCCTGATGTTCTGGTGTAAAAACATGAGCAATCAAATGCTTTCTTTGTCCCAGCTGGGGACAGAACAGGCAGCAATGGGACCCAGTATCCCCATCCCACACCAAGAGAGAGGCAGCAGAGCCAGTGACTACAGAGACTGTGGAGGAGGTCTTGTCTCAGAAAAACAAAACCAAACCCCTCAGATAATCTGAAACCAGTTTAGCAGGTGCTCACTCAACTCCTTCAGACCCCAAATAATCAATCCCTTGATGAGGAAGGCATAGCCAAGATCAGCATACAGTGATCAGGGGGCCTTAACCACGAGCAGCTGAGTTCAAGGTGCACCAGTCAATCAAGAGGAACAACAACAAAGAACAGAACCTACTTCAAGGATGAAAAAAGCATGATTTGTGTGTTCAGGTGATTGCAATATTATCAGAGAGGTCATCCCATTGAATATTCATAGATTGCCCTAGGCAAGGGCTTAAAGTGGTCACAGAAATTCTCTGACTACCCAGCAATATTATTTTATTTGTTCTTAATCAAATTTTTAGGATCAGACGAGCTTGTGTAATTGCACTTGAAACGCTCCGGTGCTGGACATCTCCCCCATCCAACCTCACCTCAGAGTCCCACCTTGTTTCTGGGGTCTGCTTTAGCCTCAGCTGTGCAGAGCCTATTCCAAAGCCTGCAGAAGACATCTCCTGAAAGCACAGGCAGTGCCCAGGAGCTTTTCGTCACCATCTCAAACCCCTCAAGCTGCTCCAAACACCGAGCACTACAAGAGCCGTAGCTCTTTAGCTGAAGCACGCTGGCACCACCTTGGCCCTTGGTCACAGGAGCCCACTGGGATCCAGCATGGGTATCGCCGCTCCAGAGCTGCACTGAACCATCCAGACACAACCCTAACGAGGCAAACTCATTCCTAGCAAAAAAACCCTCACCAATCCCGATTCACAACCACCTCGTGCTTTGCTGCTTGTGGCCATAATAACATTCACCCTGCGGAACTCCCACATCTTATCTCGAGGGTAGTGCACAGAACTGCAGCATTAATGAATGGGCAATGGGGGAAAACTACTCCTTTGGAAGAGGGCTTCTGGAGCAACACAGAGCTGCAGGAGACCTGCCTCCTCTGCCTTTCAGCAGGCTCTGCTGCTGGTTTAAATTAACACCGCAAGCGCTACCAGCTGATTCCCTATGGGGAACCTGAGCACACCTCTAATTGCACATTAGAGTTACACAGGCCTTGCTTTTCTGGCCTAGAACAAATTAGGGTTATTTTTAGCTTTTTGTCTCCAATGGAATCCAAAGCTCCAGCCACAGTAAAGTTAAACCCACAAAGGTCAAAATCAGAAGAAAATTATTGCAGCAGCCCGTACGAAGCAAAACACATGTCTTAGAGAGCTTTGTTGGCAACGCTCTGTTCTGCTTCTCTTCTTGCACAAGTCTCTGTGCAGAGAGACTATTTTGACACTGGCATTGTATTCTGTGAGTGCTGGCTAGGAACAACTTCTCCAACTACACAAGCTTTTTTTAGGAAAAAAAGAATAAATCTTAGTTTTAAAGGGTGATCTTCATCCCTCCCATGTCAGCTTAACAGTGGTGGCAAAAGGCCAAGTGGGCTCTTCAGGCTTTGCTTACATCTTGAGAGCAATAGTGGGGAACTATTTATTTTGGCAGATTAGGGTGGTTTAAGAAATATTAAAAGGAGCTAGGGACATTTAAAAATTGTTACAGCTTCCATTTTCTTAGTAATATATAACGAACAGGAGGAAACCTTCAAACATGGCATAAGCCTGTGGAAATCAGAGAACTTGTAACACTCAAATGAATAACTCATCCAACACCCTTGCTAACATTGCCAAGAGCAACCTAAAAATCAAAGTTAACAAAAACTCTCACCCCAAGTTATCCGAGCCTCAGTCACTGTCACAACCTCTAAAGCGCATCAGATTTTCTAGTCAGCTGTAATTAACAGTGCTTTGGAGACAGAACTTCATTCCTCCTAACCGACCTCCTCTTGGTAATGCCGAGCCCACACTTTCAGCCTTTCTTTATACACCAAACTTTGATAATTTTCTTACCAGTTTTGCAGTCCACCTTCCCAGGCCCAGCAGTCCTCTGGCACTCTCCTGAGGGTGGCATTCACCAGGAACCCTCAGAGCAGCCTCCAAACTGCTTTTACTCCCACCTAGAAACCTACCTGGGGCTGAAGGGGCAGGAGATATAGATGCTTTCAGCTGTGTCTCCATTAGCCAGGAATTGGGCTCAGCTGGAAGGGGCTCAGGAGACTAAGGCAGCAAGTCTGAGACCCCTCACATCTCCAACACATGTGGATCCTGGGGTTACTTTAGGTCAGATTTAGCGTGGTCACCTAGAACAAATCTCCCCCTTGCTCAGGGAACCTAGCCTCTCTGCAGAGAAAAAGCCCTAGGTATGCTCTCAAATAACCTCCTGGCCCATGGCATAGTCCAGATCCCAGTGCCCCGTCAAGCACCAACCCAACCTAAACCATAGTGCTACAGTCCTGCCTTCTCACTCCTCCTCAGCCCCCAATCCTCGGGAAATTTCTTAAGGTAACTGGGTTCATCTGGGGAGGAATGCTGCAGATGCCTTCGAAACGGGGTGCCGTGTGACCCCAACCATCTCAGTTACGAAGCGCCTCAATGGCGCCGCACGGCTCTGCGTTCCACAGGTCGAATTCCCACCTGAGGAGCATTCAGCCTCCAGCACAACGGTAGCATTGCCAGCTATGAGTCCACCTGAGCTCCTCCAGCCAGTTTGGGATAAATCTCAGCCCTTGAAGAAGTGAATTTCCAGTGCAGCGAGCTACCCACCCAGCTGCAGTTATTATGTGTTAGAACTCCTGATGCACCAAGCAGAAAATACGCCCCTGAGCATTTTTTCAATTTTTATTTTTTTTCCCCCATCCTGCAAACTGCCAGAATACTAAACAGATTTTTAGGAAATTGCTCTCAGTGGAAAAAAATTCACCATCTGATCTCCAGACAGAATTGTAAGCCTGGAACACAGAGGCCAGATACAGCCCTCTAATTGGGAGTGGGTAGGGATTTTCTGGCGAAACATGGTTTGTTGGAAAGTGTCAATTAATTTAATTCCACACACACTCCCTTCCCCACCCCCACCCCCCAAAAAACAACCCAAAAAACCAACCAAAACCAGAAAAAAAGGATAATTTCATTGTAAGGTTCCCTGAGAAGAACATGGGTGCCAGCTTGGACCAAGCAGGCTCATTTCCCTCCCAGATCCCAGCAGACATTGGACTGGGAGGTGCTGGGGCTGGGGCTCTCTTGGCCAGGAGCCTCCCAACCTCTAGACTACAGAGACTGTGGATTAATTTTTATTTAATAATAATTATTTTATTTAATAATTACCTGATCAGCAGCCCACAGGGACAGCCCAGCGGTTCTGCCACTCTTGGAGGAGCAGCAAATGAGAAAGTTGTCTCCTCTCCTGCCCGAATCACAAGCCACGGGGCTCGGGTGCTCGCTGGTGGCGTGCGGGTACACGGCTCCGTCCCCGCGTTCTGCCTTGGAATGGCAAACTCGAGGGGGGTTACTGGGAGCTCTGGCGAAGCACAGAGGGCAGCTGTGCACCGTGGCAAGTTACCACCATGGCAAGAGGACGGTGAGTAATGGGGATTTGTCGTTTCTTCTGCAGATCATGTGCCAGTCTCTGCCCTGCTCTCAGTCTCCCGCTCTCCCGGCCAGGCCTGGGCCAGTGCATCACACGCTGATGCTCCCGGTTGAAATTCATTAAAGGAGATTCGTCTGGGTCGCTCCCGCTGCAGGAATGAGATTTTCTTCTGCAAACTGAGAGCTGATAAAAATTGCCTTTGTAAATACCGAAGTGGCTTGGAATTTTTCCTTCTCATTTTCTTTTACGGAGGTACTGGGGAATTTTTATGGGGGGACGTCTGAGGGGAGGGCTCTGGAATGGGAAATGGCAGAAGGGTTTAGGGTCTTTTTTCTCCTGATAAAGTCCACTTTTTTATGGGAAAGCTGAAAACATTTTCACTTTCTCCAGTTCTGAACTAAAAATAGTTATTTTTGCAGCTTCTTATGGGTTCTATGAGAAATCAGAATTTCTCTTCCAAAAAAATAATCATTTCACCAAAGCAGGCCAGTGTCTCCCAAAGGAATGAATAGCAGCTTGTTACTCACAGCTGCGCCTCTCAGCCCCGCTCAGCACGTCCTGCACATCAGAAAGAGAGAAAGATGTGAAGAACTATTGATCACTGCTGCTTAAATGCACCGAAATTCTGAATCGGACAAAAGCACGGGCCTGACACGGGAAACCTGTACGTCTTCCCAAGACACACGCGTTGTAAGAGGGCTCCCCATGCCCAGGTTTGGTTCTTCTCCCCAGAAACAACCTGCCCTTGTGGGTCACAGCCAGGGCCATCCAAACAGGCTGACAATTCATGTTCCCCCTGGACAATCTATGTCATGTCCATAGAGAATTGGGTTGTGGCCGCGGCACTCAGGGGCTGAATCAAACGGGAATTACATACAGTCAGAGCAAGACAGAAATAAGGCCTTTCTAGTAATTTAACCACATTCTGATGATTCTCTCTAAATCTCAGCGCTCATGGAAATCCCACAGGAGAAAAATCTAAATAAACGAATCATAATTATAAATGTTGTTTATGTAATTGGTAAATGGTGCAGAGATAAGTGAGCGCCGCTTATTCCTCCACAACCCCCAATTAAATACGGCCACTGCACCAACGACCTGCCCTCTCGGCCTCTGGATTTAACAAGGTTCAAAGATTAAAATCCCATCCTGCTCCCTCTGTCATCCCAGCCCTGCCCGGCTCAGCACCCACATGCACCCACATACAACCAGGGCCCCAAACTGGACTTGCGGATCCAGTATTTTCAAGAAAACATAAGCAGCGCATTTTTCACATTCCAAGTGAAAAAGGAAAGGGCAAGATAATCCGTCAGCAGAGTGACCCCTTATCGGGGCCAGGGGCAGTCCCATTACTGCTATGACAACTAGCTCAGCTCCCAGCCAAACGCCCGGAAAAGGCCAGCCAAAAATCCATCACTAAAAACTCATTTATCACTGCTAAAGGGAAAAGAAACCCCAACCCTGTCAGCGCTGGCACCCGAGGCCAGGGCTCAGCAGAGGCCGGGCTCTGGAGGACACAGAGCCAGCTGGGGGGGACAGCAGGGACCCGCGTCTGCCGGGGCACGGCCACCTTCCCACGCAAAGCAGCATCGATCCCAGCAGAAATAATTAGTGCAGGGCACGGGAACGTGCAAGGCTCGGGGGTACCGGGCTGGCACTGAGGCACCCTGTGCCTGCCACACAGAGGGGACCTGCAACACATTGATTCCAGTATCTGACCAAGCAAAATTCAGCAGACGGACTGCCGGGGGGGTGAGGGAGCCTGTGACCAGCAGCAAGCGGCTTTTGGGAGCACATCCTGGCTTATTTTTCAACTCTGCACTCCATGGAAACACAGCGGGTCCGTACCTTTCCTTAAAAAACACCAAGCCAACATATTTCTCCAGGGCCGTGGGTGCTGGCTGACAGACTGACAGCGCCAGGGATTCATCCTGCCGTTTGCCCTCCGAGGGTGGGCAGCGCCGGCTCCCCCTTGTCCCCCACCAGCCTGCCCTTGGTGCTGACTGAAAGGCTCACCACCCTGGGCTGCGTCGCGTGGGTGGCGCAGGAGACCGGGCTCCAGCATCTCTGCCAGCAGCACCCACCCACCCTGCGCTACCCTCCCTGGTGTGGGACCCTGGAGACTTGCTCCTGTCCCCAGGGACAGCGGGAGGATACAGAGATGCTGTTCCTCACTCCTGCTGGTGCGTGAATGTTGGTGTTGATGCTCCAGCAAAGCCCCAGGGAGGGTTCAGAGCGGTTCTTTGGTTGCCTCAGACTAAGAGCAAGGGCTGCAAGCCCCTCTCGGCAGAGAAGGATGGGCAGCCTTCCTCCCTGGAGGGCAGGGGATAGCACTGGGGATACAGTGGGGCGGTGGTGGGATGTGTCCCTGGTCTGGGGCAGCAGGTGCCCCGCCACATCCCTGCCCCTCATCCACATGGGGAAGGCACTGAAAACCCCACAGCACTGCCCCCATCCCACCACTCAGGACATGTCCAGGATGTGCCCCTGGGCTGAGCGGGACACAAAGGCACAGGAGCCACACAAATTGCAAAGCCTTCACCTTTGGCAAGAAACCCACCCCAAGCCTCCTGGGACTGGAGCCAGGCGCTTCGCCCAAGGGGCCTCATACACAGCAGGCTCCCAAACCCACCGTTCCTTCTTTCAGCAGAAGACTGGCAGTCGTTAGAAAAGCAGGAGAGGGACGTGGGAGCCGGCAGACAAGAGCAGGAGATTGAAGTCTGCTATTTAAATATCTTCTGTACACTCTGTAAGCAGACAGGAGCTCGGCTCCCTCAAATTGCTTCACTAACCACATTAACCTCCGGGACGCCCCTTTGTTTCCCGGGGTGAGTGAGTAATAACTCGGGGCCGGAGCAGCAATGGCTGAGCTGGCTTTGCAGCGCGTGCCGCAGGAGACGGCGGGTACAGCGTGCCCTACATCCGCAGCTGGGCTCTGCAGAAGTGATGTATTATTAGCACTGCATCTGAAATAACCCGGTAATTGCTTAATGTTTTATATTTACATGGGCTGTACATTATGTTTGCTCTGAGAGAGGGAAGGAGAACCAAGCAGGCAAGGAGTTTGCAGTAAACCTACAGTAAGCAATAAAGAGCTATAAACGGTAATCTGTCAATAGCATCAGCTTCGCTAAGGGCTTGATTCAGAAGAGGAGCATCCTCCACTCCCAGCAGATCTAAACCCAACCAAAGGGGATGAAGCAGGATCCAGCAGGATTGAGCCCTTCCTGAAGAATGAGCTATTAAAACTAAACATACATAAAATCTTATTTGAAAGACTATATTCATTATTAATAAGAGGAAAGATGATCTTTCAGATAAGGCACTGCTACAGCAGGACTCTGCAGTGAGCTCCAACTCTGCCACACGCTCCTTGCTTCATCAGGAGTGACTTCCTCAAGGAAGCCCCTCTTCCTCACATCTTGACCCCCACAGTGGAGACACCTCCTCTCCATCCCTCCCCATTCTGGCTCTGTCATCTCCCTGTGACCAAGTACAACTCCCGAGTAAAAGCAGGCCCTCCCCTTCACCTATAAAGGAAATAACAATAGGGAGTAATAACTTGTGAGTGTTTCTTCTTTCTTTCCATCTTGGTAATTGCCTCCTACACCACCATATATCACAGTAATATTCTGTCACAGGGGACTGGATTTATGTGGTGGGAGAATGGGACAAGGACCCATTTTATCTCATTTGTGTAGTAAATACATAATTCTGCAAGAGTTCACCGTATTCCCAAAGAAACTGAGACCGAACCAGCTACTTGCTGGGTTCCCATTTCGATGGCAGAGGCGTGCGGTCTCTTCTGAGCTCGCTGGCTACAGCTGAACTTCTGCCACTGGGAAAGGGAGAAGAACAAAGTCAAGGACACCAGCTCACAGGGGTTCATCTGTTCTCAAAACAGAAGCTTCTGCAGATTTTTAATAGCTGAACTGCACGGAGAGACCACCAAACCCCAACGTGTGTGCAACGTGGGGAAAACCCACCAGGGAGAGACCTCGGATGAACCAGCAGCTGTGCTGGAGGGAGGAAGAGGAGGAAGAGGAGGAGCTGTGCCCAATCTCCCCCAGCCCCATGCTGCCATATGGTGTGTGCGCCGCACAGAGAAACTGGCAGGTACGGGGAGACAGGAAAACTGGGAGCTCTACAAGCTGTGAGGATATTATACAAGGATTACTGTGTTACACACACTGCAGCCGACTGTGGGCAGAAAGGGAAAAAGGGGAAAAAAGAAAGAAAGAGAGAAAGAGAAAGAAAGAGAGAGAGAGAGAAAGAGGAAGGAAGGAAGGAAGGAAGGAAGGAAGGAAGGAAGGGAAGGAGGGAAAAACCCAACTAAAGCTAGTTGCATCTTGCAAGTAAAATATGAGATTCCACCATTCCTGGCTTCTTGTGATTCCAAGACAGAAGCTGCAGGAGAGGTAAAAAGGTCGGGGAGGGGTGAGCAGCTGCTGAGGAGAAGCCATGGTGAAGAGAAGAGACTGGGGCAGGAGGGAGCAAAGGGCACAGAGCCGGGATTACAAACCCCGGGCAGGTCTCGCCTTAGCACACGCGTGAGATCATCTCAAGGTACAAACACCCTTGCAAAATAAATTAAAACACAATCCTGCTTGTCCTGGTCTTGGCGGGGGATCTCGCACTGATGTGCCCTCTCCTCCTCTCTGCAGTCTCACACCTCCTCGGGGTGCCCCCAGGGGATGGGCCACCAGCCACACCACGGCCATGGCCAGCCTGTTCCTCATGTACTTGGGCAGTTTCCAGGCAGGAATACAGCATGAGATGTGCAAGACTTTGGTCATACAACACAGGAGCCATGTCCCTGGCCTCCCTGACACACGTGATTGGGACAAGGGCCATAGCCCAACTGTGACACAGAGCTCTCCCTTCCCAGCAACGATTCTTCTCCACACCTTCTTAATAATTCATACATTCGGGATGGTGACAGGATAGCCAGGGGAGATGACAGGACCCTTCTAGGTGATCACATGAAAGACATCCACAAAACCAGCACTGTACAGTGCAGAAGGTAAAGAACCCTGTAGGAGCTGCCAGCACACCTGGTTCCTGAGAGAGCTTTATCAAAATTACAGGAAGAAAGAACTAATAAGCAGCGAGTGGTAGGAGCAGACGAACCCTTTATATGGGAAGACCTTCCTTTCATGCCCACAGCACCTCAGTAACAAGCAGAAGGGAAAAGAACCATAGAAAGTAGGTGAGACTGATGAGAAATTATTTGAAAATTCATGGAGCAGGACTGGGCATTTAGTTACAACCGCTGGCCATGAGATGTGTCAGCTGCTCCCTCCCCGGGTCCGCGCAGAGAGAAGCCTCTCGGGCTCCAGCAGCCTTCACTGGGGCAGGGACCTGCTGTGGGTTTGCAGCCCAGACACGAGGACAAACCTGGGGAAGGGTCTCTCCCTGCCAAGTTGACAGTGGCTGCAAATGCTTCCACGGCTAAGGGAACAAGAGAGAGAGACCAAACTGACCAAAATCACTCTGAGCCCCCATAAAACGTCTCCCTGCACAAACTAACCCAGCCGGCAGCAGACACAGAGCAGAGACCTGGCTGGTGTCGGTGGGAAATGGCTGAGTCCCAGGTGGCATTTGCCAGAGGCAGATGAGGGAGCTGTTGGCTCAGAACACCTCTCAGCGGGACGGGCAACGGGGAAGCAAGTCGGGGCCTTGGAGAAGAGACTGAAATGGAGACACTGCAACCTGCCCTCCTGGGGGGCTTCACACCCCTTCACGAGCCTTCTGACAGCAACACCCTCCTGACACCCCTTCAACAGCTAATACTGAAGAACCTGCCTTAACAAAAGAGAAAAATCTTTTTTTTTTGTTTTTTCTTAAGTGAAAAAACCCCAAACCAACACGAACCCACCCCACACAAAAGCTGTGCAGCGAGATACTCCCCAAGCAGCGTGTGGGAAAATCCCCCCGCTGGCCGGCCCAGCCCGGGGATCTGCAGCTTGAGAAGTCTGAATATACTTAATTTATTATTTTCACCATGGAAACGCTCAACAAAACTGACCTTTTCAGTTTCAATAAAACTGGATTTTCCTGTAGGTCCCCTGTCAGCCGTGGCAATAATCAGTGGAAGAGCTAAAACCTGGAGTTATTAAAATCTGAAAAAGAGTAAAATGGTGCCCAAAGCCTCCTGCTCCTGGGCCGGGCCCGGCCGCGCTCAGTCTGCTGGGAGATGAGCACCCTCCTCCAAACGCTTCTCAAAACCCAGCTCCATCTGTGGTTTTGCTGATGCAAATACAGAGCATCTGCTGACTTCCATGGAGTTAATCCTGGCCCCCTGGATCCTGCCTGGAGCAGGATACGGCCATCGTATCCTCTGCGCAGCCTCTACCCGCGGCACGTCATTTACGGGCTGTCTTCAGTACTGCTGACTCTTCTGGGGAATTTATCCTTCCCCACCAGGCTCTTCGTTACCTGTCCCTCCACAGAGCACCAGCAGAGCCTGCAGGCACCGAGGAGGATGCTCCGTCCCTCTGGCTGGCCAAGGCAGGGACGGAGAAGGGTGCAGGTGGGGGGATGTGGCAGGATGGGTGGTAACGGACAGAGATTCATAGAATTACCTCAACCCCCAAAGTTTCTTATGTTTTCACTAAGGAATTTTGGCATTTCTGTCACTCAGACCATGACCAGTCTCCAGAGGGCACCTGTAAAATATGACTAGAAGAAATATTGACGGAGTTTGTTTAGATGTCTGCTTTGTCAAGTTCACGTCCTTTGGCATCAGTTGAACAAAGAAACGATGTCTCCCCTGTGTTTAACTCCCTCCAGTGGCTGGGCAGCCTGTCTCTGCTCAGGAAGGTATCCTCAAGGCTGGTGAAATTCAAGCATTCACATCTAAGTCAATGCTCCTGGAACCGGGCAGTTTTGATGTATCCTAATCTACACTTCCCATGGCTTTAGTAAAATAACAGACATGGGCAGATGAGACATAAAACACGGCAGCTTTTACCAGCCCTCTCAGATTCCAGGCAAAGTGGGTCGTTAGCAGCAGCTCCAGCCAATGGGAGCCACAGCACACAGGGCTCTGAGTGGGGCAAGGAATTGCCACGGGGCCATGGGTGGCCCAGGGAATCCTGGGGACACAGCCCTGCTCTGGCTGGCTCATGGACCACCACTGCTCTCCATCCTCCCCTCCCCATCCACAAGACACGTGAGGATGCATTAAATGAGGCCTGTGTTTCGCCATCCTGTCAGTAAAATGCTGCCTGTCTGCGAGCACCACACACTACAGGGACAGGATCACGGAGCGTCAGCGATGACACTTCCATTCGAGGTGTGCTTGGAAGCAGGGCTCCATGCCCGCTGCCGGCCTGCCTGGAAGAAAGATGCAGAACCAGACTGAAGCTTTCCTCTTGGTAGCTTTACAGTCCCTTTGGACTTTCCAAAACGCAAAATGATGCAGGTATCTGATCTCACATCACTTTCTTTCTCTTTCCTTTCATGACAGAAGTTTGGGCTGTTCCCACAGTGGAACTAATCTCCAGTGGCCCAACCTCAGCTGAAGATGATTCAGAGGTTTTTGGCTGGGGCAGCTGCAGCAGAACATACTGCTCATGAGTGAGGCCATGGCTTTCGGTGGTGTCACCCTCCTCTCACTTGTAGGGAGACATGGAAGGAGAAACACCCTCTGCTGCTCTGGGGTACCATGGACCAGGCGGTGATGGAGCACTGCGTTGTCCAGACTTCTCTTGTCTCTTCCCACTGGCTTCTGGTGCCCAGGTGTCCCAGCCCTCTTCTGGCAGAGCACCCCCAGCTCCTGGACAAATCCTGGCTGGAGCGGGGAGCTGGTGGAGGCAGTGGGAACCACTCCTTCAGCTCCTGCTCCACCCGAGTTCTCGTAAGCTTGGCCTCTGCCTCAACAAGGTATTTTTTCCTTGACAGCTTGAGTAAAAATAACTTTTGCTGTTCTGAAGACTGTCAAAAGAAAAACCCAACAAAAATAAACCCCCTTTTCCTATTTCGTGCTGCCATTCTTGGAAGAACTTTCCAGCAGAATGGCTGGGGTGCTGGGCAGGGGGTAGCTTTTGGGGATACTATTGCCTGAACTTACCCTGCCACTTTCCATGGTTACGTCACGCTCCTGCTGTGACAGCTCCCTGAGTGACGTGTAGGGCTGGGGCTACAGGGCAGGACACGTCACAGCTCCATGGAATGAAATGGTCCATGCCCTGGAGAACTTAGAGTGTGCTGGTGTAACAGCCTTGGGGCTCTTCAGGGAGGTCTGGGTTCAGCGAGACCCCAGTAAAAGCAACCTTTAGCAGAGACAATTCAAAGTATTAAGTTCACCAGAATGAGCAGCTTTATGTTCCCAGCCCCATCTCTGCCAGCCTTTCCGAGCTGGAGAGCCAGCAGGGCCTTCAGAGAAGAAGCTGTCAGGCTCTGTCAATGCAGGGCAAATTACAGAGGTAAGGATTTTAATTATTTCACACCCCTCTAAATGTAAAGAATGCTACCGAAAACCCATAGCAAAGCCAGCTGAAGAATCGAGGAAATAAGGGGAGCAAGTGAAAAGCTAATCCTGAGGCAGGGACAAGGACAAGCCCATCCATGAACGCTGAGCCAGAACATTTAATTTTAGTCCTTTTATCCATTGCTTTGTTCTGTTTACTGGCTCTTTAGACCTTTGATCCTGAAGGCAGCAGGATGACTGCACCCAACACGTCTCCTCCACCGGTGACACCCAGGCGCCTCTGGGCCGTAGGACGGCGCGGCTGCAGAGCGGGGCGCCGGGTGGGAAGTGCATTAGGAGATTGCCCACCCTGGGACAGCCACGCATGGCTAAACCCCGCGTCAGATGGAGACACCGGGGCTTTTTGTGCCAAGGGGGAAGCTGGTTTAATTGCCACAGTTCCCAGCTGGGGCAGGCAACCCGAGGCAGGAAGCTGGTGGTGCACACTCTGACAAGAAACATAAGAAAACAACCCAGGGGATTTTAAAACAGACAGGACACCCCGGGCAAAGCCTGGTAGAGAGGGGGGACATCCCCCAGCTCCTACATCCCAGCCCCACACCAGGCTGCATACACTCCCAGAGGGTTTCCGACCATGCCAGCCCCTCTCCCCGGCAGAGACATCGTTCCTGGACTACCTACCAGCAGCCTGGCAAGTGGCAAGGGAGACAGAGCTGATTTTAAGCCGTGTGTTGCAAGATGGGGGTGGGAGGAGAGGGGAAAAGCGCTTCTCTGGTTATTCTGCAGAAAGGAAAGGTCCCACACAATCCTTCGTCTTGTCCCTGCTTCATAAACACGGTGGCTTCAGAAATAGGTTTCTTCCTACGCCTGGCCAAAGGCAGTGCTGGTGCCACCTCGCTGTCCCCGGTCCCCAGGAGGGGATGTGGCCCCGGTCCCCCCCTCTATAGGAAGCGTGACCGCTACGGCCTTCCCACGGCAACTTCACACAGTGCTGGGCTCAAAGGAGCTGTGCCAAGCCAAAGAGTGCCTGGGGGAAAGGAGGCAACCCCCCTTCTGCACACCATTAAAGCCCAGATTTTAAGGAAATAACCTTGTGGACCGCAGACACTTTGTTTCGCACTGCTAGTTCTTCAAATGACTTTAAATTACACATGCTCAAATCAAAAAGGATGGCAGCAAATAGGATGCTGTAACTAAACATTGCCCCTTAACAGGTAGCAGATGAGATGCCAGCCATATCATACAATGGCATAAAATCTAAACAGATTTTCCTAATATTTCTCCTTCACTTTCGTTCAAGAAAAAGCAGGCTTCTATTTGCAGCCTGTCACAGAGAGCTCTGAACACTGCTGGGTTTTTCCTTTGGGTTCCTTATTATTTATCTCATTTTCTAAGCACATTTCTCAAGAATCATCCATGGACATTTCTAACCTTTTCTATTTCTTCTCCAGTTTTTATCTGTTCCAGCATTCCCACAGGAGTTAAAACAACTGAACACAGATTTCAAAAGTGCCTCAGAAGGAAAGCTAGTGGCTGCTAGGTTCAACTATTGGCTAGCCCAGTGGCCACTACTATCCCGTGCTGGGCACTTGGGGCTGGCTCGCTCAGCCCTCACCAAAGCCGCCATCCCTGTTCAGCCCAACTCCTTCATTAAGCATGCTGAGGAAAAGACACTTTCTTTTATAAATTAGGCTATTAGCTCAGATTCACTTTCTCTCTGCACTTAATGAAAAGCAACTTTCTACAGCCTGTCAGATAAACAGCCCTTAAGTACCGTATAGTCAAGTTCTTTTAATACATTTCTGGGAAAACGAGGAGTTCTCGTGGCAGTTCCAGCCTCACGTTTGGACCCACCACCACCCTCAGCAACAGCACAACCAACATTTGGCACCTCGGTAGGAAGCAGCACCACCTCCCTCCCGGGGAGAGCCCTCGCTCCTTTCCCCTTCCGCTCCCTTGCCGGCTTCCCTTCTCCCTCAGCCGCTGCTCGCCCGCAGCGACACTCCAGCACCGTGCCTTCTTCTGGTTCCCAGAGACTCATTCTTTGGAAGGATGAGATTTCCTGGCGTCCTGAAGCTGTTTCATGTTTCCCCTTCCTTTTTCTACCATACACCCAATTCCTTCATTCTTGCTCACTGCTCTTATCACCCTTTACTATTTTTTCCCCTTATTTCTCTTGATCCGTTTTTCTCCTCTCCCCCTTCCCTTCAACTCTTTGCTTCTTTTCTCTCGCTGCCCCATCCCACTGAAGCTTTCTGGCTGGCTGTGTTACCTGCTGCGGTGAGGGGAAGCGCTGCAGCTGAATTCATGTTCATGTTCTGAATTCTACCAGAAAAGCAGTACTATATATACCTACACACGTAACCTCAGTGTTCTCCCCTCCCTGGGCTAAATTCCCAAAGCCAGAAGCCGCCCATTATCAAAACAGTTTTACATAAAGCTAAGGAGAGGATTAAATGGAAAATAAATTGGGCATTTAATGCCTGCTCACGGAGCACTCTGCTCCTCTCACCGCATCCCCCTCACCGGGCTCAGGCTCTGCAGAGGTGCCTGTTCCCCAGCGTGTTCCCCATTCTTCCAAAGAGGATACAGACACCCTGTATTGCCAGATAAGCAATCCATGTCACTCTTCCTTGCCTAAGATTAAAAGGAGTATGTTAATTTATTTTCTACTGCGGGCTGCAGCCCAAATGAGAGAGGAGAGGGAAGGTGTTCCGCTCTCGGCTTCGCTCAAACCCCCCGGACAGCCCCTGCCTTCCCGCACACGTGGCCAACCGTGGTAAACCCCCAGGTGCTTCTGCATAAACTGGGTGCCTGTAAATACCTACTGCTCCGAGATGATGGGATTTTGTGCTCTTTACACCTAAAGCAAGAGAATCCTAACCTGCCTTCTCCCCGCATCCTTCTAGGACAGACCCGCCCCAGCTGGAGGGGGGCAGAGCACATCAGGGTGACACGTGTTCCCAGCACCAGCAATACAACATTGTCTGTGAAACAAAGTGCTTGCATTGAAAGCCACGTCAGAAAAATCAGAGTGATGCCAAGAGATCGTTTTCTCAGGGCAAAAATGTAGAACGCGGTTGTTGGGCGGGTGGAGGAGAGCGAGCTAGGAGGAGGTAATACTACAAGTTCATACATTCTGTGTATTTTCTTTCTGTTTTATAGAGAATCATGTCTAAACCGGCTGTCACCCGGGCGTGAATTATTGCATCAGGCTGGGGAGGTTGCAGCTACAGACAGAGGCTCGGCACACACACAGGCGGCACCCGGACACCCTGACGCATAACTCTCCTTCCACTGCTCCGGGGAGGCAGGGAAGCAACAGAGCAAGCCGTCTCTCACCTCTAAATGAAAAGCCAGGAAAGGAACTCCTTCTCCCCAGTGCAAGGCAGCAGGACGTTTCCATAGGTGTCCATACCCGTGCACAGGCAGCTCCACATCCAGCTGCGCACACGCTGCCGGAGGGAGAGGCAGATGGGAAAAACCACTGAGGTCTTCCTGCTGCCCCCCACCCGCCGTAGCCCTGGTCAGGGGAAAGCCCCAAGCCCTGGATCCAGGCAGATCACCCGAGACGGGGTCTAACATGTACCCCTTCCCGTCCATTTAGACGCACTCTGGGGCTAGTGAACTCTGGATTTAAAATACGCAGCATCAGCGTAGGGAACTGTGGGGAAAAGCAGAAACAGGTTCCTCCTGAAGACTCAATTGAATTACTCTGAAAAGATTAATTAAAATTGAATTCTCTTTTGACACAAAATCTCCTGTTTGCTAGTTCTTGGTATGTCTATTACCCAGTTTCCTTTAGGAGATACTATATTCCATAATGAAATATACTTCAAGGGCCCTGTGGGATCAAGCAGAGAGTTCCCTGTGCTCGGAGAGCGGGCGCAGCAGCGAGGTCACGGCGCAGGCTGGCACACTCAATGACAAAGGGCTGACACCTTACCCCTGGGTGCCCATCAGCGATCTGTACGGTTGCTTTTTGAAGCACAGAGGGGCAAATAATTAAGCGTTGTGTTGATTAGAAAACAGCTTGATTTGCACAGTGACAACCTGGAGTCGGGTCTTCATTCGCCTCTCCCGAAAGGTGGGGAGGAGGGGGCTCCTCTGACCCTAGGAACGGCTCAGTAACCAGAACCTGAATTACTCGAAAGGAAAAGCTGTGGGGCTCTCCAGCGTTTGGCCATCAACCAAAACCTGGTCAGCATCATTTTATCACCTGGGTTAGGGAAGCACCACCCCTGGAGGGATTCCAAAGCCATGTTGACACAGTGCTCAGTGACACGGCTAAATGGTGGTTTATCAGGGTCAGGTTGATGGTTGGACTCAATGATCTTAAAGGTCCCTCCCAACCTGGCCAGTTCTATGCTACAAGACCCAGAGCATTTACATTGCAACTGGTGCTCCCGGTCAGCCACGCTATAGAATACTGCTTTGTGCTCTACCTTACCGCACCCGGAGCTCGACAAGATGCTTCCCCAAAATGAAGGTGAGGGCAGGGCCTGGCCCTAGAGGAGATAATGGAGAACTTCAGTGCAGTGCTGAATTAGCAGCAGCACAAAGGGTTGCTGCCCAGGGAAAACCAGTTTGAGGGAGCCAGAGCAAACATTACCTGCAGCCTTTTATTTCTGCGTATTGTCCATTCCTGGCACTTAGAAAAACAAAACAACATCCCTGGTGCCATCACCTTGCCCCAGAGGCTGGCACTCACCTCAAAAGGACAAGGGTGTGTGTTGGCTGTTTGGGGCACTGTTGCAGGGCCCCTAGAACAGGTCCTCACCACAGCCCAGACCCTGCTCCCAGCAGCCACCCCATGGAAAATCAAAATGCAAACACAAGCTGCTATTTCAGTGCAACCATAGAGTCACAGAATGGTTAGAGTTGGAAGGGACCTTAAAGATCATCCAGTTCCAACCCCCCTGCCCTGGGCAGGGACACCTCCCACCAGACCAGGTTGCTCCAAGCCCCCTCCAACCTGGCCTTGAACCCCTCCAGGGATGGGGCAACCACAGCTTCTCTGGGCAACCTGGGCCAGGCTCTCACCACCCTCACACCAAAGAATTTCTTTCTGGCATCTAATCTCAATCTCCCCTCTTCCAATTTAAAGCTGTTACCCCTTGTCCTGTCACTCCACTCCCTGACAAAGAGTCCCTCCCCAGCTCTCCTGGAGCCCCTTCAGACACTGGAAGGGGCTCTAAGGTCTCCCCGGAGCCTTCTCTTCTCCAGGCTGAATCTCACAAACGGCAGCCTGTGTTCCCTCCTCCCTTATTTCCGGGATGGACAGAATGCCTGAACCAAGCTAACGCCACTCCTTTGCTTTTTTGCTCCTCTTTTCCTCTCTCTAAATGCCCGGCCAATTACGCCTTGCTCACCCAAGTGGTTCTTACTTATTTCTATGGTGACAGTGCTCAGACGAAAAGACCCCAAAATCTGCTTTTCCCTAGATAGTAAAAATACAAACAGAAATCAAAACCAGGCAGACTAATAAAGGATTAGAAGAACTGGCAACACTTTGTGAACTTGGAAAGCTACATCCCTCAGGTCAAAATAAAACTGAAATCCTGATTCCACCCTGAGCTTTCACAAAGGTTACAGGCTCCATGATATGGACAGTTGTTCACAAAGGGGTTCACCAGTGCCACCCTGCTCAGTTGCTCCAGATGGCCAAGAGTGATGAGAATCCAAAGGTATTCCAAGAAGTGACCTTGGAGATGCTTTTGTGACTCAGAACTCAGGGGAGACTGGGAGCCTGGCTCTGGGAGCATGGCTGCTTTGGCTCCAGAGAAGCACCTGGGCAGCAGCTGAGCGTTACAGGACAAGAGCAGACTTTCCCCAGTCGACGAGACATCTGCTATAGTATTCCACAGCCCCCCCGAACAAAGGGAGTGAGAGCCAGTTTGCATCACATATGTCAATAGCCGGGATTTTTGCCTTCTTACCCTTCACATTCTATTACCTCTAATATGACGAGATGACGATGCCTGTTCAGAAATAAAAACCAAAAGGGGAGAATCAGGGAAAAATCTAGAGGTCAAAGATGTTTTACTCTATCTTTTTTGGTTGTTTTTTTTTTCTCCCTAAATGGATCTGCTATCTACCTGCTGGCTTTCCTCACAGAAGTTGGCCAAACTCAGAATCCCAGGTGGGTGCTGCCCTCACCCTCTGTGCGCTAAGAGGCAGAGCACCTCTGCCCAAACCACGCCTGGCTCTGCCAAAGAAAAATTAAATCAACTGGGTTTTGCAACACAAAAGCCACCCTCTCGCTTTCGCCGAGTACTATTTGAAATAAAGATGGATCATAACGCCAGTCGTTTATCTCTCCTCTCTGATGCATTCACACGCTCGCCTCCCACTGCAGGGGGATTGAGGGAAGTGACCTGAATCTCAAGCACCTTTGGGTTTGCAAACAAAACCCAACCAATGAGGTTATGCAAAGCCAGAACCAACTCTACGGCTTCCCCTTTACCCCAGCCTTTGCTTCTCTCCCCTCAGCATTTCAGCCAGGGCAAGTGCAAGAGAAGCATGGAAAGGCATCGTACACCAACCCCGTGTGTGGCATGGCAGTGCCAGGGCACGACATTCCCCTTGCACGGGGGAGGTTCAGGGGCACAGCCCAGGTGAAATCCCAGGTGACTGCAATGCCTGCACTTAACTCTCACTGTTTACAGAAAACAGCACAATGGATGCAGAAATCACCAGCAATACTGGATTCGCTCAGGGACTCGGCCTCCCTCCCTACGAGCCCCACACAAAACCCATCCCTCACATTACACGTAAAAAATAAACCAGTAGAACTGGTAATAGTGACATGAGAGGGGCAAGAGCAGCAGGGGAGGACAAGAGAAGAGGGGGCAGGTCCAAGGTGGGTTTGTTTCTGCAGCAGTGTGTGGATGGTGGGCACAGAGGGTCCCAGGGTAAGGAGCAGAAGGCAAGAGAGCCCAAAGGGGGGTCTGTGACAAGAGGGCTGGAGCCAGGCCCACCCCAAGGAGGGGGAAAGCACTATTTATTGCACTCCGTGGTTACTTTGGTGGGGCCTCCGAAGTGTTCCCCAGGAGCAGGCTGACATGCCTGCAGCGCTGCCTCTCTGCTGAGTCACAGCTCCGGCTCACAACCCACCCACCGCCAAGGAGAACCAATGCTCGTGTCAGGAGATCTGCCCCTCTGCCTGGCAGCCGACACAGGAACTTGTTTATGTCCCCCATGAAAGAGCGGCGGCACACGTCGTCAGCGATGGAGCGAGCCCGCTCGGAGCGCTTTAGCTGGCCAGCATCAAGCATATTTTTCTCCAGTTCCTTTCCAGTGTGATTCATTCCACTCATCCACTTGGATAAACATGCTCAGGGTCATCCCGGCTGCTGCACAGCAAAGTCCATCACCGCGCTGAGAGATGAGGGTCCTATTTCTTGCCCAAACGCGGCCAATAAGGAGCCGCATACAAGGCGCATACAAATCCTGTCCCTGAGTTTTACGACCTCTGGGAATGACAAAGCAGATCCAATGCAGCTGAGTCATTCCTCAAGAGCCCCAAAGGCCAGAACTGGATGGGGTTTGAATACATCCAGCAGAGACCCAAAGTTAGAACAGCACATCGTTTCGCTCCCATCGAGTTATGTCTGCGAGAGCAGCATCACCCGACAGAACCAAGCCCTGCAGGTCCAGTCCTTCAAAGGGCCACCAGCAATTCCTCCATCTCAACCCCTATGCTCCCAGCAGGGAACAAACAGGAGCAGTGAAACACCCCAAAGCCCCCTGCCCTTAAATGTTGTCGTGGGGAGTATCTCAACATACATCTGTGGATGTCCTGCCAGAAGAACCCCTTCCAGCACCTGCCCAGTGAAAGGAGGACAAAGCTGCAGCTCCTGCTTACTCGGGGTTATCAATAGACTTTCCAAAGAGTGGGCTTGGGGGTTATTTTTGGATTCTGAGCCTGGTAGGTCCGGCTGTTCTCACTCAGACTAAATCAAATGCTTCTGAGCCTTCCCTGTCTAAACCATATTGTTCCTTCTGGGCCTTTTGGCTATATTTTATGAAATAACCGATGTCTTCTGTCCCTAGGGGACAATTTGCTGCTGCTACCAAAGGATGAGCCATATGATCTAATACATCTCTTCCAACTCTGTCTTTTGAGGTTTCGATAATTTTTCCAGAGATTTTTGTTTTGTACCCAAGGATCTGTCCTGTTGATACTCCTTGGTCTGATAAAGACACTGCCTCTGCAGACAAACCTGCCATCCTCCCTTCCAGACGCTGCCCTTTCGGAAGCACCGCTCCAGGGCCAGCACACATGGAATTATTTCACACTTTCTTATTTTTCAGTTAATTCCCAGAAAAATCACTCCTCTTCTGCTTTCTTCTGTCTGCTCCCAGCATCACCTACCACTGTGCTTTTCCCTCTCCCATGGCCCTGGGTGACACGGTCCTGTTCCCCAGCTTGCCAATCTGCCCTTCCCCGCCTGCCTGCACGCTAAGCAATTTTTGGGAAGTGATTTTTGGAGGAAAGCCCCATTCCCACAGTCTAAAGCAGCATCAGTAAAATAATACCAGATCCTGAGACTGGTCGTGGTAGAAATGGAGCTCGAGTCCAAGCACCTACACGGTCCTGGGCAGGTGTTTGAACCACAGTTTTACCGTCCTGGAGGCACTTACTTTCATCTGAGCATCAAAATGCTGCTCCCTTCCCATGCAGTTCTCCTACGGGGCTGGATTCCGGGTGCATCAGCATCCCCTGATGAGCTGCTTTCCATGGGAAGGATCCAAAGGGAAGGCAGGGCTCAGGATCTGAGAGGCAAGCTGGCCTAGATTTGCTTCAGACTCTCCTATAGGGCTCCTGATGCTGTGCTCTGCTGCTGGGCTGTTCGGGATGCGCCTCCCGGGGGGCACCTTTGGGTCTCGGTGGCATTTCAGCAACACTGGGGGGAAGGGGAGGGAGGGGGAAGGGAAAAATGAAGGCTGAGGGGTTTTCTGGCCTGAGGATTTGCCTGATCTCGGGAAATCTACCAGGTTGCAAATAAATGTATGCGTGCACACACACACATATATATACATGTATGAGTTTTTTCCCCCCATAAGCCTCAACCTTTTGCTGCTTCTACAGGAGGCTGATTTTGAAATATCCTTTCCAAAGCTGGGATGGATGTTTCCAGTGTTGGGGTTTATTAAGTTCCTATGGCAGCTATTTCCAAGGCTGCTTTGTCATATATTTCTTTGCAAGAGACTTTAAGAATGGCAGAGAGGCTTTGCAGACAAGGATTTGAATTGCAACCTTTACACTAGAAGTGTAATAGGAACATCGGGGAATTAAATAAAATTATATTTTTCCTAGATGTCTGCTTAAAAAGGAAATTCAGGATTTTATGGATGCCCCAGAGACAAACTATTACATTATATTCCTCACAGTTCTTATTTGAGTACTGTCTGTTTGAGCACCTCAAATAGCACAGAATCATTCATAAAGAATGGGCAAGAGAGACTGTGTCCCATCAATATTTCAAGCTTGGTTATCAAATCAAGAGAAATTCATGAGTTCTGCTCCAGCTCAACATTTGCAGGCTTGATACTATTGTTGACAGTTTAGGGGTTTTTCCCTCTGCATTCTCATTGTCTTTAATATTTTATATAATCTTCCAGTTGAAGCTATTGTAATATTTATTAATTTTTTTTTTACTTGGCTGCACTAACCAGTTTTCTCTTTTCTCTTTCAGCAGGGAGAAATTCACACTCATTTGCTATTTGTGGGGTGATGACACAGTGTGAAGAAGCAGTAATGATGACTGACTGATAGAAGACACCATATGTTCTCTTCATTTTTCTCAGTGCTGTTCTCTGAGAGATGAATAAAGACTCAATAAGATGAACTTTCCCATACTATAAAAAAAAAAAAAAGACTTTTCAAATAATTGACAGGTTGGGGAAAATAATCTCTTTTTCTAAAGCACTCAGATAGTATTGCTATAAATACCAGGCTCCAAATCACCGAGATAAATAATTTCCAGTCTTTCCCACCAGAGATATTTAACATGTGTCTAAGCACCAAAACCAGCTTTACCATTAATTTCACCCTCCCCTAAAAGTTTTCCAGCCTTCCATGGCAAATATGGAAAATGTAAGTTGCATATGCTTATGACTAAACAAAAGTAAGCAACTCCTTCCAATTCCAAGAGAGGTGAGACCATAGCTCGAGCCGTAGGTGACTGGTAAGGTGCCATAACCAAGCCATCCCGAGCACAAGCACCAGTACCACCAGACCACAGCAGCAGCACCACATCACACGCTGGGATGTTTCTTTGCACCCCGAGTCTGTACAGCTAATAACACAGAAGACCCCCTTGGCTAATGACTTTGAAATTAAAACATATTAAGGCACGTGCAATGTTTACCAGTCTCATTCCATATAAACATCCGAATGAAAAAGCTTTTCCTGTTAGAGCGTACGCATTTACCAACTCTAGTATCAATGCTTCAAGTTTTTTCCCCATTCTGTCCCCTTATTTCATGCTATGCTCTCCAAACCCAGGCTTTTCGACTGTTGCTCTTCCTTCTAACTTTGCAACCGCCACCGACCCGCAGCAGACCACAGCCGCCCGCGGATCCGCTCCCGTTATTAGGCAGCCAGGAGCAGACACAAAGAAGTAAACAAAAGGGATTCACGTTGCCTTCTGTTCCATCGGAGGCAGAGAAGGGG
>VZTM01034151.1:118848-177141 GCA_013400555.1 Jacana jacana | reverse complement strand
TGCCTATTTGCTACATCTCGGTAACGAGCGTTTACTGATTATGGATTATCTGGAGAATTTAGCTTTTTAAACATTATTCAGATTTTTATGTTTATGTAAGCTAATAAGACTGAGGAGATTCAGTAACTACTCTGTGCCTTATGGTATTTGAGAAGTACGTCCGTTGGGCTTAGCTCAGCATCTTCCAGAAGCGCTTTTAAAATACTAAAAGAGAGATATTTTTTTTTTCCTGCCTGAAACAGCCCAGCCCCTGTCGGTACCCGGTGTGATGCTGCCTGTAATGCTCCCTGCTCACAATTAATGCCCAAAATCAATTTGCTAACATGCTTTTTATGTTTCTGCTGATCACAAACAGGATGGCACGGTAAAAGCTTTTATTGCCATCTGATTAGCCCACAGGGGAGGGGAGGGAACCGCCTGGGCTCCTGCCGCTCAAGAGTCCCATGCTGGATGCACAGGCAGGTGCTGAGCACCAGGCACAATCCTGCTCCGGGTCATTCAGAGACGCTTTACCAACTACGGGAGCGTAAGCAGGATCGGGCCCACAGGGTTCCCGACCGCTGGACAGAGTGGTGCAGAGGCGCTCGGGACGGTCCTGACCCTCCTCCTCCTCCAGGTTCCCGAGGAAGGGTGAACCACAGCCAGGGACTCGCTGAGAGCTGGCTGGCTGTCGATAGCAACGGTGCGGCTGATCTGATTTCCGTGACTGCGATTCAGACGGGCAGGTGATTAACTTTGAGTGAGTGAAAGTGGTGGGGAAAAAAAGGCAAAATGCAGGGAAAAAGAGAGAGAGAGAGAGGGAAAGTTTGGGTGGAAGGAGCAGAGCTGGGAGGGCAGGTCTCTGCTCCGCTGTCATTATCTCCTAGAGCTCCCTGCAGCTCCAGCCCACCAGCTTTACCGTTACAAAGGACCACTGGAAGCACGAGGAGTTTCCAGGGCAGCTCGTGATCCTTCTGAACTTCATGGCAGGGCTCCATTTTGGCAGGAGCAAGTCAATATGCTCCCCTGCACATCCATTACGCCCTTCCCTCTGATCCCGGACGAGGACCGTTTATCACTGTGCTTCAGTGGAGGAAATAGTAACAGAATATTGCCCTGGGGCTGCGAGAGGGTGTAAATTGCAGGTAAGAGGACTGGTGGGCTGGCAGCCTCTGCAAGGGACAATTAAGACACTAAGAGTGTGGGGAAATTATTTGAGAAATTAACCAATCAGTGAGAAGATGAGAATTTAGGACGCGATTCGGTTAGGAGACGTTCCTCGAGCACCCTCTGGATCTTGCCCAGAGCGTGTGAAAAAAGAAAGATTAATAGTATTTCTTGTAGGCAAGACCAGTCAGCGGCTTGGGTGCTTTAATGGTGTGCTGGGTACGTTTACAGCATTTAGTAATGGCAGCAACATTCAATATAAAGAGCAACAGATGAACGCATCGTGAAACAAGGCACTGGCAAGGCAGGTGGGAAGCAGTTTCTAAAATAGAGCAGAAACCAGGCTGGGAGAAGCGTCGTGAGATGGTAAACATGATATAATAGATCTCAGGGGCTTTAACCTGAGGTCTGGAGCCTCGGGCTGAGTCCCACCGACGCAGAACCGAGCTCTGGCCACACTTTCTGTACCCTCACTGCCCTCGCACCCTGGCAGGGACGGCTCCCACGCCACTCCACCCGCCCTCAGGAGGCAAAAGCAAGGGTGAGACCACATTTGAGGGCAAAGATGAAGAAGGAGGGCAATGAAATAGTGTTGCCTCAACTGCAAGGAACAAATTGCCGCTTTCCCGGATCCGGCAGCCGATGCCTAGCCAGGGCACAAAGCGAGCCACGGAGGAAGGCAGCAGATTTCACAAATTAGTCATGGCAAAAACGGTGAATTTCACAGCTTGAAGTGAATTCATGTTATAGGATGAAACAGCAGTAAGTGATTAAGAGCTCTATCTGATAGAAGTAATAAGCATGTGAGCCTTAGTCATCACACAGCAGCCAGCATTCCTCCCTGGCTTCAGCTGAGCCATGGGAGCACCACCTTCATCAGCCCCATCCCATTCCTGATGCTGAGCAGGAGCTGGAGGGGACCACCACAAGGAAATGAGGTCCTATAGACATCTCCAGGAGGCACAATCCCAGCAGTCCCATGAGAGCTGGAGGAACTACCCCGCAGGGACATGGTCTGTAGGCTCCTGCTGCCACCTCTGAAACCTGGAGTTGTGGCTTCAGCAGCTGAGAATGTGCCACAAGAAGAGTAGACCAGGGGACAGCAGAAGGGCTTGTTCTTTACAGCATGACCACACCAGTGAACAGCAGAGCGGGAGGAGAGTTGAGGGAGGTTGGAAGGAGCGGGGACACTGTTGTGGCACCCTCCTGCCATGCTGGGGACAACCTCCCAGGTCTGGCAGTGCCACTTTTGGAGCCACCTCACAATAACCACACCACAGTACGCACCCCTAATAGCAAGCAACCATCAAACAGCCCGGTCAATGGCTTGCTGCTGAAGGCCACCAAGTTTCCATGATTTCAGGGGCTAAAACCCAAGGTCACAAGCCTCTCTTGCAGGTGCAGTTACATGACTTTTGCTGGCAAAACACTTCAAAAGCTCTTTTACCAGACACTAGAACCTTACCCCACCATTTGTAACCCCGCTTAGACAAAGATAAAAATTCTGGAGGAAAATATCACTGTTCCATCTTAATTCTTTTGTTTCCACGTACACTCTGCCACCACTGGTACTGAAAATCCACAGGGTTTGGGAGCGAAGGGAGCAAATACCAACCAGGCTGAGGCCACGCTGGAGCATTCCTCCTTGGGCAGCGTGAGCACACCCTAAAGTCTCCCCCAGGACATGGGCAGCCCCCAGCCCCGGAGCAGAGTGGCTTTAGGCTGCCATGAAGGTTAACAAAGCCTGGGGCTGGCAGAGGGAGCTGGAGCAGCAGCAGAGCTGGGAACCCCCAGGAGAGCAGAGCCTGCCAGCTCCCATGCTCACCAGGGGCGTTCCAGCACACGGGGCGCAGCTGTGGGGACAGGGGAAGATGCTCACGTTGCCAGGGCTGAAGCAGCAGAGGAAGGTGATGGGGCAGGGGCAGTGCCAGGTCTCCCAGATCCCACCGGGAAGCCAGCAGCATCTGCTGGTGGTGGAGTTCCTGGAGCAAGGAAGGTGCAGCTCCTCCCCACCACCCCGGGAACCTTCTACACGTATGTGGAAGAAACGCCCTCAGAGGGACGGGTGACTCCCAGTGAGGGTGGGAAAAAGCTTGAGGAGAATCAGCCTTCCTAAAGCGTTTCAGTAGGAATGCCCTTGGACTCCTGGCAGGGAACTAGACAGGACTTTTTTAAAAGTGGGGTGGGGGGGCCAGGCCCTCTTCTCCCAAATTTGTTTCAAAACTTGGCAGATTTAAGAAGCCTTTCAGTAACATTTTGCGGATCGATGCTAATTTGATGCATGGGAGCTTAGCGCTGTGCCAGTTCACTGTCACGCTGATATTAACTGGCACCTTTTGAGCATGTTTATAGCTCAAGGCCCATTAAATATGCAGACCTGACAATTATTGCACCTCCCTTAAAATACTTAACCTGAAACATGCATCACAGCATCCGTAAGTGGTCTTTGACTCAGAAAGAATCCTCACTCTCGCCAGGAGGTGGGATTCCCTGCTCCGGCAGAAGCGGCTGGAGGTGGGCAGTGACCACCTCCATCACATCTCCCAGGTCTCAATCTGCCAGCTCCCCCTCATTCAGGGACTGACCTCAGGAAAGTCACTTAATGTAAGTAAATGGCATTCACTGAGAGAGCAGCAACTCCTCACCTCGGGTAAGGCGGTGGGACCAGTTCCTCTCTGAGCAGTCTTTGAACTCCAACGCCCGCAATCTGACATCCACTTAGAGCCAGAAGCTAAACAGAAGTCGCTTCATTTCTTAGCAGTGGCTAATTTGAGCCAAAGCTGCAGGAGATCCTGGGGTTTTAAGTTTGGGCCCTTTTAATACCTGCACAGAAATAGTTTGAGAAATGTTAGTTTCTTGCTCTCTTCAGCGTGACCCTCTAATGCAGAGACAGTCCCTTCTGAGCCGGGCGACTCAAAGCAGTGGTGACGTGTCTATTTAGATGACTAACTTTGGGCACCTGTGTTTGAATATTTGATTTAATATGCCTTCATTTTTGTATCCTGAGATGGGGATGCTACTTAGCTCAAAGAAGATCAATTAATTTTTCTGCTGCTTTTAAGTTCTTTAATGGAATATGTTACATAAATTATTATTTAATATACTTTAACAGGGCTTTTTGCATGAGCTGCTTGATCTGCTTAAAGCATATAAATCAGTGTGAGCTGAATTGGGAAAATAAATTCAGAAATCTAAAGGGTGCATCACAAGTTAGACTAGTGCATAAGAAAGGATAAAAATTACACTGCTCTCTCATTTGGAAAAAACCAAACCCGCAAAGATTGTTGCTTTGTGACCCTTTGGACACCCCCTTCTGTAGGGATCACAAAATCCATCTGTGGGAAGATCTATGAAATAAAGGGAAGAAATGGCAGAAGTGGCACCCCGGTCAGTAAAGGGTGGGGATCTGCAGGCAGAGGGGCAGGAGGGTGCCGTGGATCTCCCCTTTGTGCCACAGTTCAGAAAAGCAGTCATTTTCTTCACTTTAGCCGATGCCAAAGGCCCAGAGATAGGAGCTCTTACAGAAGGCAGCCCGTCCTGTCTTGCAGCAGAGGTGCACTTGCCTGCTTTCTCCAGCAAGAGAAGAGATAATCCTGCCCTAGCCCGCCCCTCCAGAGGCTCTCACACCCAGCCCCAGGGTGCAGGATGGAGCGTGACCAACCCTTACTCTGTCCTTGTGCCCCGCATCCAGCACTCAGTCCATCCAGCACGGATTTCCACATCCACCAGTCCTCGGGAAAGGTCATTCCCTGCCGTCTCTGCCATGTGTTACAAACACTTAGGTGCTTTTTTCCACTCTTCCCAGACAGGACACTTTATCACACGTATCAAAAAAAAAATAATCCCCAACTTCTACAACTACAGAAGCAAATTTATTACTTTTCTGGCTTTTCTTCACAGCAGACCACATTGTTGGTGTTTCTGGCTAATAGTTCCTCCCCCGGCTGTAAGCCAGTTATAAAAGTTTATAACAGGCCGGTTATAAAGTCAGTTCGATCGTTTAAGACACAACAGTGTTTTAAAGAACCAGTTACCAATTCCTGGCATCTACCCCTTAGCTAGGTCTGCAGGATCCTCGGGAGGAAGCTGCTGCCCCATAAACCACTGCTCCCCGTGCTCCCAGCATCGCAGCTCTGCTCTCCGTCACCTCACCCAGTGACAGGATGGAGGGATGGCCACTGTCTCACGCTTAATGCCCACGTTCTTCCTTTGCAGGCCAGGGAGGGGGAGCTGCTTTCCCACACGGACCGATGACAGTATTATCCCACATCTTTAAATACAGGTCTCGGAGTTAAGGGTGCAACGGTGAGAGGCAGAGGTTCTGTGTGTGTGATCCCAAAAACTTACACTGATCACTTCTTTTTGTTGGTTTTTTTTGTTTGTGTTTTTGGTTTTGTTTTTTTTTTTTCAGGATTTAAAATCTAAAGTAACTTTTGCACCCTTAAAGTAATTAATTAATCTATTGCTTATTAAAGCCCTGTATTTTTGTTGCTGTACTTTGGGCTAGCGCTGCCCGCGTTGTTTTGTGTGTGCTGACACCTCTCGAGGACTCGCCGGACTCCCCTGGCAGTAGCTGGTGCAGAGACACCCTGCCCAAGGAGCCCAGGGCTCACCTATGGCTCTTCTCACCCTGCACCTTGCACAGCAGGGTGCAAACAGTATCTACATGTAATAAACCACCACACTGTACTGTTCTACCTACGCTGCTGCTAACCTCCCTTGCAGTGGTTTTACTCCTAAAGACTAGAATCTGCTTGTTGTTCAACCCCTGGTTTATACTGGGAGAAATCTGAGCCCAGGCTGATGTCAGGAGTGTATCTGGGATCTCTCTCATAATATCAGCGTGTCACTAGCACAGAAATTCATCTGGTTTTCATAAATATTTGATGGGGCTCTATCATCCTCCTCATCATCATTTTGGGCCGGTTGGAGGAGGTTCTCCCCGCGATTGCAACCTGTTCCCGAGTTGTTATGGGAAGAGGGTTGGTGATATTTCAATCAGAGCGTTCTTATAACAAATTCCATTCAAATTCTGCCTGGAAAAGGGAGTTAAAGTTTCATCCTGCTGCCTGGAGAATGAGATGCTAAACGTGTCTTCCCCTGGGCTTGGCTGCAGCCCAGCGCTTCGTGATTTATGGGTCTCCTTCCCCGTCTCGGCTGTGACCTTGGGACCTCTCTCTTAGGAGCCCTCCATGCCATCCCCCCATGAATAGGGGTGGCCCTCGGGGCATCAGACCCGTGCTGGGGCAGGTGCCCGGTAGGGGGACAAGAGGAACCCTCATTTTCCTGCTCTTACCAATAGGCACAAATCACAGAACATTGTCCTGAACTGGCAGGAACGGTGGGCCAACTGCAAAGTGTGAAAAGCACTGACAGAAGAGGGTTAGAACATATCAGCCAAGGGCACCTGCTCCTCCTTCCTGCAGTTCTGACACCTCTGCCAGCCGGATGGAAAGCCAGGCACGGCAAGAGGGGACAAGAGAGAATCCATCCCCCCTTGGATGGGGAGGGGGTGCCTGGCAGACAGATGAGGCAGCTGGGCTGGTTCAAAGAAGGGGCTCTGCCTCGTGATCCCCTTCAGCTCCGACATGACCCAGAGCATAGAGATGTAACTCTTTCCATCTGATCAGCTCCCCTGTCTGATTAACGCCCCTCTCTTTCCCAGTGCATGCCATCCCACTGCCTGCAGCACCCTGGCAGCTACCCTACACCGGGCACCCTCCCTGCCTGGCTATTCAACTGCCCGGTCGCTTTCCTTCGCTAGGGCTTCTTTCTCCCCACTAATATCTCACCTTTTCTTTCTTTCTTAGCTTCAGGCCATTGCTCCCTGGCCTACAATTTTCTGAGACTGTCAATAATTCCCTCCCTTCGTTTCTGTTGTTACCTTGAAGGTATTTATAGACTGTGATCATGTTCCCCCTGAGCCGGCTCTTTCGCTGGACTCTATGAATTCAGCTCTCAGCCTCTTCACATTATGTTCCTTAATCCACCTATCATTGCCCTCCTTTGTTTTCATCTGCTTCTTTTGAAGGCTGGTTACTAGAAATACTCAGCACCCTGGTTTTACACAGCTGTTATTTATATGGATTTACATGCGCTTCCCCCGTGATCTGCATTTCCTGATCCAGCAGGGCTATTTTGGTTGATATTGGTTTACTTTAGGAATTATCTCCCTCCTCTCCAAATTTAATTTTGCAAATGAAAACATACCAAATAAGTCTCTGTTTTGCTGCCAAGTTATAAAGAGAAGGCAGTAGGGCTGAGAAGGCAAGTGTCAGTGAAGACTAAAAGGTCAGTGGTGCAGAAGCCTTGCCCCAGTTCTGCGCAGGAGGAAGGACTGTCCCCAGGATTGTGCCAGCGCCTCTTCCTCTGCCCTTTGGGAAAGTAACACCAGCTGCCTGTCCCCAGCCATGCAGCTGCTCCATGTGCCATGCCCTCCTCTGCTTTACCCCCAAAACAGGCGTTTCTGTCCTATGGAAAACTCTCATTTGGTTTCATTTAAGATTACAAGTCTCAGTTTTGAGATTTGCCATCTAATACAAAATTATTGGGAAGGAAAAAATAAATAAATCAATTTTCAGAAAGTAGAAACGCTCCAATGAGATGTATTTTCTCTCACCTGGGAGCTGATTTGGGCTGCTGAGACTCTCCTTGCTACCTCCCAGCTCAGCCAGGCACTGGTCTCCACCAGGCACCGCTGCCTCTTCTCGGCTCCCCGCTCCTCCTAAAGTTTGTAACAAAAATACAAAGGACAGATGTAAAACGCCTCGGGAGAAGGTTGTATCATGTCACAGAAAAGGAGACCATGCCCGAGAGCGAGACCTTTACACTGGGTGAGAATTACAGCTCCCTCGGAGCAGCAGGAAGGTTGGGATGAAAGGAGAAGTTTGAACTTTGAAATTTGTAAAATTTATCACAGTAGGATTTCTAACAAAGTCCTGGAAGAGGGAAAAAGCTTTCTAGGCAGCAGCAGGTGGGGCTCTGTGGAGGTGCCTGGGACTGGATTTCTGCCCATCACGCACTCGCTGTGCTGCCCGCGCAGAACCCGGCACTAATGATGCCCCTTGTACGACCGAGCGATCTATCAAACTAACCAGCGCCTCTCAGCTTCCTCCTTGTACTTCCCCAGCTCCCCCTGCCACTCCTTGGGCTTTACTTAGTGCTTTACTGGGAGAAACCACTGCCTCTCCTTGTCCTGGGCTTGTACTCAATGGAAAATTAGGGTCTCTGTTCCAAAACATCATGAGAAGTTATACCTATAATAGTAACTCCACATGTAAAATAGCTAATTCTTTGTTTCATGTTGGTTTATTGAAAAAACTCCTCCAATGAGTAATACCAGCTACGAGGGCTGCTGTCATACCTAAAACACTTTCTAAAGTGTCTCCTGCCTTCATACCATACAAACAGTTACTGTAAGCAATACTTCTGATCCGATGGAAGGCAGTGCTTCCCGTCTGACAGAAGCCACGGCAGCTCCACACGAGGGGACTGCCAGCACTGCAGGGCTCGTTCCTGCACAAAGACCTGAACTGTCACAATAATTAACTTTTCTCTTCAGTGGCTGAACCAAACTAGGTGGGGGGAAGCCTTGTCTCAGGTAGGTCCAACAGACAAGTGAGCATTTCAGTTTTATCACCAAAACAGAAATCTTCAAAGTTAAAACTCATTTCTAATACAAAGATTTAATTTTTTTTTTGGCTTATAAACACCAAAGTGAAACATTTGGGTTGTGTTTAAGTTTAGAGTAATTTTTCAGATGTCTAGTCAGCTGCTACACTCATTTTAAACAAACAAACACACAAAGTTCCATTTACAAACATTTTGCAAATCAAAGACCCCAGGAAGCTTTAGCAGGAATTACAAGAACTTATCTCTGCCTCTGAGAGAGCCAGACACCCAAATGTACTCTGGAAACCAGCTGCTGCTCCCACCCTTTAGTTAATTAATAAACTCAAAATGTTTGAAATATGCATTGTAAGACAACTTCATTCTAGTTTTCCCAGCAGAGGCATTGACAGCTCCTGGACAATACCACACTGAACTGCCCCCCTTAATGGCATTTTCTTTTTACTAGCCATCGATCCACACAAATTTGCCAGTTCCCAGGGAGGAGCTCGTCACTCACACCTCCCGGGAGAGCTCTGCCCAGGGTCTGGGCTGCCACCACTGGGATCCTGCTGTCGCCTGGCTGCTGTAAACCCAGCAGTGAACCGAAACACCACTTCTGTCCCTGCCTTCAGAGAGGAAAGGGACAAGCCTGAGATGAAACAGAAGGAAAATAAACTACTTTGGAAGAGGTATTTCCTGTCTGTCCCCAAGAAAAGAACCTCTTGCCTCCACTGTGTTTGAACCAAAAGATCACCCTTTTCTTAATTTATTGTTTGAAGGATGGGCAGGCTGGCCCAGTTCCTCATGCCTGCCTGGCCACCAGCATCTCCTCTCAAGGAGACAGAGGGGACAGTTTGCAGCAACTGGGACAGGGTATGTGATGAGTTTCCCACAGCCTGTACCTTGGATCAGAGAAGCACAGCCAAGCCTTGCTTTTCCCTCTGCTCCTAGAGTCATTGTGAAGGTTCTGCAAGCACACAGTGGAAATTGACTCCTGGCCTGTGGTGTAAGAGCCCACACGAAGCCCTGCAAACCCATGGCTGGCATTAGAGTCTTAGAGGAGCAGCTGTACCTTCCAGCTGCTGTGCAGAGCCCTGCGGGGCATAATCCTCTGCACAACCTTGGAAGAAGAGAGATCAGCACCATAGTGTGACTTCTTTTCCGAGTCCTGCAGGGCAAGGAGATGGGGAAGAGAAGGATTCCCAGTCCTTTCCCAGAGAACCCCCTAGATTAGGGGAAGAGAGGCCTTTAGCATCCCCCTGCTGACCCCTACTGCCTTTTCCAGCCATCCCCCGCCACATTCACAGATCACCAGACACACACAATGCCCTCTTCTCCACTGTTCTTTCCCTCAGGTCCCCGGAGCTGCCATCCCTGGGCAGGAGGAAGGTTTATGGTTCTTTCCCCCCTTTTCATCTCCCAAGCCATACCCTGATCTCATCCTCTGGGGCTACACAAGCCATAAACCAGGCACCCGAGCATGGTTTATCTCAGCAATATTCCATTTCTCTGTCAGACTTCAGGTCAGGTGGTAATTTTGGGTGAGGTATCGTCTGCAGAGACAACAAATGCAAGAAACAATCTTTCTCCCAGCAGAGGATAAACTGGATGACCCAAGTGATTTTCTCTGTCACCACTATCTATGTTTCTATTATGGAATAAACTGCTGGACAAGGAGAAGGATTTAACGCTTTGACTGTAGTGATGTATGCTACCAAAAAGCTCCGCTTAGTTCATCTCCCCACTGTCTTCTGAGGGGCAGACCGTGTCCAGCAGAACAGTGGTATTTCTCTCCTGCACAGAGAGGATCTGTAGAGCGTGTTCCTCCTGAAGGGTATCACGGATGGCAGAGCTGTTGGGCTTGGATGGCTCATCAATATCTGTGAGAACTTAAGAGGCAGGCTCTGGCTTTCCTTATCTTCAGTCTTTCCAAGACACATTTCAGCCTTGAACGAATTCCTATGACTTGTGCACTGCCCATATAGCTCCAGAAAGGCGGGAGTGGGGAGAGGAGAGTTCAGGGGTTACAGCTTCTCCCATCCCTGGAAGGGATGAGGTGCCCTGAGGCACCTCCACAGGCTGCCTGTTGCCCAGCTCAGGACAGGACGGAAGCGGAACCGATGCCAAGAGAGAACTCCCCACCAAACAATCTGTTATTAAGATCCCATTCATTATATGGCAGAGGCATGAAGGGGTCAGTCTGTTGTTTTACTTCTCAAATGAGAATGCCATCGTCCAGCTCTTGCCACCAGCGAGCTGCCAGCCCTCAGCCCGCTCCGATTGCTGCTCTAGGCAGCTGGAGGAAAAAAAACACCCGAGCAGGTTTAACAGAGGGAACCAAAGATAATTATGTTTAGAGCTTATGGATGTGAAGGAGACTCGCAGGTGTTTGTACAGCCCAGACTGAGAAATGCTGTTAGAGGGAAAAAAGACATCTCAATCATACAGCATCCTGGGTTTTTTCTGTGATATAGAACTCCACTGCACCAGAGGGTGAATAGTTTTCTTCTGCTTCAGCCCCTCAATTCTATTAAGAAATCCTTGAATGTTATTTCCCTACTTCTTCCCTCTTTCTCTCCCTTTCTCTTTTTCCTGTTTACCAAATGTAGAAGCACGTCAGGTAAAGCTCGGTTGGAGGCAGCGAGTGTCTCTGCCTGACAGGGGATCACACTGACTGCACCTTCCACCAGTTGTGCCTTATTATTGTTGTATTTTGCCAAAGGTTTTAACTCTTGTTTTACGTGTTCACGGCATTGCTTAAGCTGAAGGGGCTCTCAGTCTCCATTGCCATACCAAAGGAAGCAGAGGAGAGCTTTGAACAGTGCCTCGTAGCCAGATGTATATCCACAGCCACCAATCACCGTGGGAAGGGGAACAGCAATCACTGTGTTTTGATTTATTGCCACAGTACTTTTCATATAAATATACTGACCAGACTAGGGAATTTAGGTGTCTTTTCTTGCATCTTTATGCAGCAAACGTATCTCTTCAGAGCACCATTTGTGCTGGAAGCCAGAAGGGTATCTCTGAATAAGAACTACTCACAGGAGAAAGCAGCGATGGTGCCAGGCTTGTGGCGAGCAGAGGGATGAAGCCCAGCTGTGTGGGGCTGTGCAGTGCCTGCAGGTGGGCTGGACAGACGGACACGTCGGTGTGCTCGCTGCAGTAATGCATAAAGGGTTCCCCCTGCTCTGATGGGAAGGGCTGTCCTGGGAGCTGTGGGGCAAGTGGAGTTTTAGATCCTACTTTTCCACGGGCTTCTGTGGCATTTTTGCAAGTCATTGCATTTCATTGCCCCTAAGTTTCTTCATCTGTAAAACAAATCCTTCCAATACAATTGGATCAGCTTCACACAGCAAATTACATCTGATGCTGAATCATGTCTTTTATCTCTCTATCTGTCTGCTTATTTTTATTGTGAGCTCCTCAGGGCAAAGACTATCACTTGAAGACTCATCTATAATAAAAGTGTCTTTAGCACCACAGATCCCCTTCTCGGGGACTGGAAGCTTACTGTAATAAAAATAAACAAATGTGATCAGCCACTGGAATGAAAATAAAGCATCCAAACCTAAGCAAATCTATACTTCTGACCCTGTCTCATGAATATACTGCCCCCCAAAAGCAGATATACTGTTTAGTTGCATCCCTGGAGGGATGTAAAACACTGGCTGCACTTCAGCCTCTGGCCAACTGGAAGCAGTAAGAAAAGCTTTTTCTTCCCCCCCTACAGAGCCATTTAGGACTAAAATAAGGAAGACCATGGGTGAGGAAACAGGGTACTCCCTAGTTCAGTGACCTTCTCAAGAGACCAGAAAGGAGCATTACTATTCCTGAACCCCTGTTTTCTACGGTAGGAACAGGTTTGCTAGTCTAAGCATACCCGAGCCAGATAAAGATCTACAAAGGGATTTTTCTGGCGATACAGATGCATGGGGGGTATCTGGGACAGAGATCTGAGAGCACACACAGGTCTGCCTGTTCCTAAAGCCAGGGCTACCAGCCAGGTTTTGTGGCATCCCCACACAGCGTGGAAAGTCTCATTAAGAGAGTGCTTTCTTAGAAGGCAGAGCTAAAACCTTGGTCTTGCTGAAAATGTCACTGCTGCAGGTAACAATAGAGATACAACCTGACCAGAAACTCGAGGGGGATTCGGTCTGCTGAGCATGTTTACCATTCCTCACCCGGGCAAAACACCCAGGAATGGCAAAGATGGCGATATTTTCTTTTTTAATGCCTAGATTTGATAGCTCTGAGCTTTAATTACAAGTAAATACAGAGAGATAACAGGCTCATTAGGCTGCAGGAACACAGGAAGACTGCGGGAGGAGGCGCTGGATCGCCGAGGTCAGTCCATTCTGTTTAAGCACAAGGTTTTTGCTTGGACAAAACTCAGTTTGGTCACAAGTCCTGAGCCAGGGTTGTGCCCCAACGACAGGTTCATGGGACCTCGCTCGTTATTTTTCATACCCATTAAACTCATTGTGACCACAGAAGAGGTCTCTGGGGTCAGCAAACGCCTCAGGATGCTCCTTCCCTTTAATGGCATTAACACCTTAGGTGGCACTCGCTCCTGCATGTCTGCCTGCTGTGTCCACATCTTAAAGACCACTGTTGGCTTCCAGAATAAAACCCAAACTATTTCATTTCTTGCAATCAATGCTCGTTTTTGTAAATCAGGAATTGAGTTGTGCCAGATTGTTCTCCCCCTTTTCCTCCCTTCTGGGGTTATTTGCAAGGTGGCTTATGCTACTCTGCGTGTATCTGCTGCGTGCCTTACAGGAAAATGAAATCATTACACGTAACACAAATTACCAGCCCTCTTTCATTATCACACACTCTTAATTGGCATGTAAGCGTTAAGATCACAGTAATACATGCAGTAAAATGTCTCCCACTCATTTTTTTTCTCCCAGGTTTAAAGGTCAACGAGAATATTTTTCTTTAATTTGACAGGCACACAAGAAATAATGCAAGACTCATTTCTGGTCAGGTAACGCACAAAGAAATCTATAAATCAAGCTAAGGGGAATATTAGATCATGCTCATATCTGAACCCATCTGGCTGAGTTCACCAAAGAATCAATATGAGGCAGGGAGCTCAGTATTACTCCTGATTTATGCTCTTGCGTCTGAAGGGAGAAACATTTGCAATTTTTAAGTCGCTTCATCTGAAACAAAAGGCTATGAAAAAGCAAGTACAGGCAGCTATTAGACCACAGGCTTTGGGTAGGTAATCTGATGACAGACGATAGCTGCTGGAGGAAGGGATGGTTGGCCTGGTTCCTTCCACTTCATGACTCAGCACACTGTTGTGGGGCTTCCATTGTCCTCCCCCCGAGGTCTGTTATTACAGAGCAGTTCAGAAATAAGATCAGCCAGACTGCCACGTGTTTGATCTTTGTAGATGGATTGTGGTGGATGGTTCTCAGGCCCCGAACTGTCAGAAAACAGGGTGTAGCGTAAGGGCTTTCCTTCACCGCCTGCTTTCCAGTACCACTTCCACCGAGGAGCCCCACGCCTACAAACTGTCACAGCCCAGTATTCATCCTGCCCCCCGCCCTATGGCGTACAGAAGCTTTAGGTCCTTCTAGCCTTGCACCTATATCCTGCGTCTCTCACCTAAATAAAAGCCTCCAGCTGGCCTGAGGTTCGTCCTCCCCACGAGGCGGGAGGAGAGGTGCCAGCCCGCCCCGCAGAACACCGCGCCGATGCTCGGGGGAGAGGGGAGGAGGCAGAGAGAGATTTCACAAAGCAATTAGAGTATGAAAAACAGACATTGCAGTGACGGGTGCCACAAGAGCATCAGGGGAAGCGGGGCAAGCAAAGCATCCATTTCAGCTGCAGTGATTTGTTTCACATACCACGCTAATATCCTTCATTCACGCACCCAGCACAGCTTCATCTACATCCAGAAAGGCAGTTAGACTAAAGGGAGAGCCGGACATATTTTTCTCCCAGCTTAAGTGTGCAAGTAGAATCAATAATTTTCCCAGCATATGTTGATAAATTATTACATCAACCGGTATTGATCCAGCCAAAGAAGAAGGAGGTCAAAATAATGGAAATCAGATGGCTGTGATTAGAAATGCTTGGGATATTCACTGGGAAAAGGGTGATAACTGAAATGGTTGACGGGCTTTACACTTATTGATTTCATAAATAGAATAAGCCTTGCTGATCCACAACAAGGTTACTTGTAGAGGTGTTTCAGGGCCTTGTGCTACTGAAAGCCAGTCTATACATCTTCTCTATGTGCTTGAGTTATATGTTAGCCCAGCACACCCAAAGCATTCATTTTAAACACCTGGTTCTTTCAGCCACAACCTTCTACTGCATTTTGCTGCTGAGAACCCTTGGAGTTCATTCTGGTAGTAGGCTGAGTACTCTTTCTAATACTTTTTTAAAAGGTTTTGGCATGTTTGTGTCATTAATAATAACAAATAGGCTCATTCATTGACACATGGTTACAAGCACTGGGTGGGCTGCAGGAGCCTCCCGTGTGAGCAGTGATGCATTGAGGCCCCGCTATCAACTCATTCTCAGGTGTGTCCTTTCAGCAGAGGGTAACACATCAGTGGTGCCACCTTGCAATCCAAACAGGCTCCAAACCATTTCCCAAGCTGGGGAGGGCAGCGTGCCTGTTGGCAAAGACCAAATCCTCCATCCCAGAGAGACACCACTGGGGAGCAGGGACCACCACATTACTCACTACGCAGCATGGAGAGGGAAAAAAAAGAGGTAGAATTGGATTTACCTGAGCAGAACATAGTCTAGGTACAAAATCTACAGCTTCCTCTGCCTTTGTCTTCACACCACTGGAGTCTCTTCTCTTTTGGGAGTCCCACTGGTCTCCTCTCTCGCCACATTCACTGTCCAGGCACTATTCCCCAACCAGGACTCAGCTTTCCTTTGGCAGTATCAGCCTTCACCTTCCATGTTTTTGCTCTTAACGTGCTCCCCACCTTCCTCTTCTCCAAAAACCTCACCCTCCAGCCAGCAATCCCTCCTGGCTTCCCATCTCCTTGGGGACAGTGCAGCCCTTTGCAGTGCCAGTCCCCAGAGTGGCCGTGTCCTCTCTCAGGGCTGCTCTCTCTGCCCAAGGGTTATGGTGGAAACAAGCAAGGAACTCCTGAGGCCTTTAAAAGCTCTTGATAAGAGTCATCTCTCCCAGCTGGGGCTTGTGAGGATGCAGGGGACCAGAATCTGCTTCACCTGTTCTGCCACCACAGCTGGAGCACTGCCCCTGGGAAGGACAGTTTAACTGAGCATGTAGTGCAGGGATTATTGCCATAGCCCAGAATNGGTCTCCCCTCAGCCTCCTCTTCCTCAAACTAAACAATCCCAACTCCCTCAATCCATCCTCATAAGCCTTATTCTCCAGGCCTCTCACCAGCTCCGTGTCCCTCCTCTGCACTCGCTCCAGCACCTCCAGATCTCTCTTGTGCTGAGGTGCCCAGAACTGGACACCAGACTCAAGGTGCAGCCTCCCCAGTGCTGAGCACAGGGGGAAAGTACAGAGGAGCACAGCTCTGCTCCATTGCTGGGAAGTGACAGGGGTTGGTCACGTCCCAGAGGTTTCAGAAGTCCTTCTCAAACGTGGTAACACAGGACATGTGTGCATGTAGATATGGCTCATTGAAAGTCAAAATTTCTTATCCCATTTTCTTTCCACGCTTGGGATTTTTCCAAAGTTTCTCTCAAGCATGAGAAACCAAATATGCTTTCCTTAAGGTCCTTAGACGTTCCTCGCTGTGGTTCTGGGGTAATGAATGCCAAAGGAGCCTTGAGCTGACACGAGTTACAAAGCCCGGGCCACGCGGGGCAGCAGCAGAGCGTGAAAAATGAAAACATCCATATGTAGCCCTCATTTGCTGCGAGTAGAAGGTGATCCTGAAAATGAATTCTATATTTCTTCCCAGTCATCCTTCACCATGGCCAGTGCCTGGAAATGCTGCCTGCTCTCCCCTGGCAGCAGCACGTCCAGCAGTCACGGAGTTGTACTGCCAAGGTGACAAAAGTCATCTTCCAGAGAGACGGGAAGGGATACAAGCTCCACAGCACAGGTCTGGACCCATCACACCTGCTCTGCCTTATTTAGAGGCACAATAGCACAGCTGGTTTTACTGGGCAACTGGTACAGCAGCAGCATGACCTCTCTACAAGGCTATCGTTCTGAATCTCCTTTGGAGATTCAACTGCTCCTTCTGGATAAGACCTATCGTATTTGCCACCTGCTCTAGAATAAGACACCTGGACCATCACTATTCTGCACCAACTTTAGAGATTATTTTTGCCTGGCTGGATTCTTTCAACTCACCAAGATGAGCAGTGTGAGAATGAGAAGGGTTGGGGTGAAATGGGGGTGGGGGACTGGTTCCCTGTTTCTGGAGGCGCTGTGGGATGACAGGGGCTCTGAGCTGGAGCAGGGGGATGTGGCAGAGCTTTGAGGTCCTTTAGAGAGGAGAAGGGCAGTGGTCCTGTGCACAGTGAGGTGCCCAGCACTTACAAGGCAACAGAGGGTATTTTGGTTCCTCCACTGAAAGGAGATAGGGTTTCCCAGCAGGGAGTCTGGTGTGGGTACTGTGTTCAGGTGATAGTGCTTATGTGTCTCTGGTAACATGGCATATTCTTCCCAATGCTGGTATCTCTCTGGCCACAGAGGCTAAACTACTATTTCTTGCTCATACTTTTTCTTTTTTTTCCCCTTTCCTTCCCCCTGCAAAGCTTCACCTCTTTAATGTTTGTTATTTAGAAACTTTGTGTTATGTAAAATGCAAGCTGTGACCTTTGCCTTTCCAGGGGCTGGAGCTCAGTTAATGTAGATCAGAGCCAAGAGAGAGCAGGAGCAGACAGGGTTAGAGCACATTTTAAAATGCCATTTTCTTCCTTGTAATTTATTCTTCTTACCTCTAGCATTCCTCTGCAGAGATATTTATAAAAATAGGTGTTCCATGCACTGTATATCACAGGTTTATTTAGGACTGTTGTTGAAGATTTACACTCTCAAAAGAGCAGTCCTAGCAGATAATTCCATTTGCAAGCTTCGACACAATGTTCCAGGGAAAGTGCTGTTATCACCGTGGAGAATTTTAATGATGCCAGAGTTTACAGACAACTTCTTTGGCTGCAGTAACAGACACCTCTGCCAGTTCTTTTGCCAGGGTGGTCTTCTGATTGTCGCTGCAGCCTGTTGAACACACTTTACATCTGCCTCCCAGCCCGCTCCAGAATCCTCACAACTGGGGTTTTCCTGCAGCATTGACCACGCTCCTCACAAACACCTACCAGGGACTCACCAGCACCCGAGACTGGGGAACTCAGTCACAGCTGGGTCTGCCACAAACCTTCTTGTTATCTCAATAAAAGTTTTGGCTTTGCCATTGCAATGAGGAAAACTAATAATACTAACTTTACTAAGAACATGATATGATGCAGGGTCACCATGGGAGAAGCTGGGTCAAGGTACCTCCAGCTTTCTGGGAGATGCCTCACTGATCCACGTCTGGCTAACCACCGGGCTCAGTGTTGCAGTGAGTTAATGCAGTGCTTTAGTGATGTGTTACCAGCTGTTGGAGGGAGCCAGGAAAGGAGGACCTTGACCTTACAGTCCTCACTGAGGAGAGCCCCGCTCTGGGCACATCCAGCCTGGCTGGGATCTCCTCACTGCATAATGCACATAATATATAGTTACTGCATGCCACATACTGCACATATGTATTCACATAGGACTATATATTGCACTTGTCTGGCTTAGACTCCCTCCCCTGCAGGCAAACTGCTGTTCTGTGGCAACTCCCCTGGTCCTCCTCGCTTGCCCACCTCTTGGCCACCAGCTCTGCCACCGCCTACAGAGAAGCCCAGGCCCCGTGGACACAGCCTTCCCTGGACAGCCCTTCGCCTCACAGGGGCCTGGAAAAGGGGATTGGGGATGCTCCCTCTCCATGTTGTTCCTGTTCCAGCAAATGCACCGGGCTCTGGGTTGTCAGTCTGACAGCCCTTCGTTAGCACTCACAATGCTGGGCACTGCCATCCCGAGTACGTCGCACTGGAATCCCTGGGAGACGCCACGCTGCTCCCCAGTGATTTTTTTCCTCTTTCCCTCATGGCTTTTATGTTGTCAGCTAGAACAAAAGGAGTTTCAGCTAATTATCTGTGTATTTGCTGAAACCACTAACCTACATCCCAGCTAGCGCCGAGCAGTTGCTCAACGGAAGTTCTTGGCAGCTTTAGACACCTTCTGGTTGTAAGTTTAAAAAAATCCATTCCCGTTTGCAGATTTGCATATTCAGTTTCCTCTTATGTAAAAAATAAACATTTTACCTTTTTCACTCTTCCCCAGTAACTAAGGCAAAGGAGGGGGACTCGCTATCTGGGGCATTAACCCGAACGGTGGGCAGTCCGGACTCAGGCTCTGCTCCACAGAACTCCCACTTCTCCAGGCAAGTTCTTCAGGCTTTTCTGCCTCCACTTCCCATTTGCACAAGGGGAGCAGCAACGCCGTTTGCACAACTATTGAGTGTGAGAAGCTCAGCTACAGCAGGGCCAGGGAGGGTGCAGGAGGCTGAAGGGACAGACTGTGCAGCGAGAACAGAGCATGGAGGGCTTTGATCCCAGTTAGCATTTTGAAGACCATTTCTCTCCACAAACAGGACTTTCTTTCGGTGCTGCTCTGTCTTGGGCTGTTTCTCTGCTGAACTGGGTTCCTCAGTTCACAGCCCAGCTCAAAGCTGCTATTGCCAATGCGCTGCAGGAGGGACGGGATGGGTAGAAGTACCCATCGCTTGGGTTGTGCCACCCCCGGGCAGCAGATCCTGGCCCCAGAGTTTCAAGAACGGCCCTTTGCGCAGCAGCAGGTGACACAGTGCCACGGCTGGCACTCAGCGAGTCTTTGCAGCGGTTTATCCCAGGGCTGTGACCCAGCACCCACGCAGATGGCATGCGGGGCCACGGCTGCCCCACTGACAGGCAGGAGCTCCACAAAACCGTCTCTGCACCCACCTCACCCTTGAGGGTAACGAAAGGTGAAATTTTCTCCTCCTGGGCAAAAATTAACCACATGCAAAAGAGGGAGATTTCTACCCTGGGTGTGGAGGGAGGGGGTTCAGATGTCTCTCTTCCTGCAGATAATTGCTTGGCTTAATGAGGAAGTTTTGCAGAATCTTTAACCGCTGATTCTGTGCCTCGTTTAATGATTTGCATATGGCATCACCGAGTTACAAAGAGCGTGCACACACAGCACTTCTCGTTCCTGTATTAGACATTAATGAAAGGAAGCACGAGGATGAGTTTCTCACTAATGATGATGGAAAATTAGTTTCAAAATCCCAGAGGTGTCTTGAAAGCTTCACCAGTGATACATTAAGGTCCAAGGAGAGAGATTGGGCACAAAATATTGCTTGGGCCCTTCTGGGCTGTTCCTGGGAGAGATGCTGTTCCTGTGGAGGCCTGTGGTGCTGGGGGCGGGTGGCAAAGAGGGATCTGAGGGAGCAGAATGCCCAGGGCCAGAGCGTGAGGCTGATGGACGCCGCGCAGAGGGGAGGGCGGGTGGCAGCCTGGCATACACAGGAAAGGTTACACGCCTGGAGACCTACAGCCACAGACAGATTCACGGCTTTTTGCTTGGCTGGGTTTTTTTCTGAGTCTCAAGCTGGTGAAAAGTTGAGTGTCTGGAGAGAAGCAACGCTTTATGCATTAGTCATAACATTTGGAAGGGCAGCAAATCCACAGGCAGGAGCATGAGGCAGGAAAAAAACCCCACCCAATCCCAGTTGCTGATTCTTTTCCTCTCGTTCCGCGAGACGCAGACTCCAGCTACGCTCGGGCAGCTCAGCCGGCCCGGAGAGGATCACGCTCCACTTACACAGTGCCACCCTCGGCTGCAGCACCTCCTTTGCAATCTCGGGTGTTTCTTCTCCGGCAGGACCAGTGAGACAAACTGGGAGTGAGGGTCAGGGGATGCTGCTGTCACGGCTCAACCATTTCACACCCCCCACCACAGAGCATCGCTTTGGGGGGTTCTGCATTTTCCCGACTGACAGACTCCTGATTTTCTCTCAGGAGCAGCTGGTTCCCTCTGCAGATAAAGCAGTCTCTGACAATAAGGCTGCTTTGCTCAGATGCTTTTCAGAAGAGTTTGGAAATAGCCCCCACACACTCAGCTTGAGAACTCCTCCTCGGCCTGTGGTTACCCTCTGCCTGCTGTGTCCCCCGTCCCCAGGTTATTGCTTTAACGTCTGGGACATTAGAACACTTCAGCAGGAAGTTGCTCGTTATACAGAGGCAGAATAGGGAAAGGAGAGAAGGATAAACAGAGGTGGCAAAGAAGCTACCACTAAGGTTTGAGCCAAAATAGCTTTTTTCCTTATGTTTCAGTAGGTCTCTCAAACACAAACACACCACAACCATTAGCCGTCAGATGCACAGCTTGCTTATGTTCATCCTGATGCTCTCACTCTGTTCTGTTTTACTCATCCCTAATAATATTTTGCAGGCAATTAGGATATGGCAGTTGCAGTTACTTAGGTGGGAAAGAAGCTCTTTAGTGCTTTCTTCAGGTAGGGTGTGCTGGAAGCAGGGCTAAACCAGAGCTAGTGGTTTGGAGAGGTCTCAGATCCTCCCTGTGTTGTGATGCAACGTTGAATAATCTAGTCATGGTGCTACTGAAAAGGGTTGCAAAATTAAAATCATTCTGTAAAAATAAATAACAGAAAATATTAATCACTAAAAATAATAAAAGAAAGTACTGGCTCCAGTAGTGGAGGCTGGCTGTGCACTGGGAAGTCCAGAATGAAGTCTAAAATGGCACGTTAACCCTGCTGTTACACCTGGGTCTCTGGGGGACCTGACACTGGGGTCCAGCCACTGCAGAGCACACCCAGCACGTCAGACCACAGAGAAGCTCTCATTTGGGCTCCTTTAGAGTACTCTGTGTCACTATACTACATATCATGCAACACCTATGTGTTATAGAATGATAGTAATATTCACAGTATTCTTTTGGCAATGTAGGACCCAGAACTTCACTCTGTCAAGGAAAGCACCTCGTTATCACAAAATTATCACCAAAGAATACATTTTCTGAATGGCATCATTTTGTTAAAAAGCCATTTTGGCAAAGAAAACTGACTTGCTCTAATCAAACCCAGGATGCTCTTACCATGTCAAATAAGGGAGAGGTGACTGTACGTTTATGGGCGCCTGAGCATAAGACAGTGAAACAGGGTTAGGGTTAGCTGTGATATGAAGGAACTGGAGGGCTCCCTCTGACTCCTCCCCCCCCAGAAGGAGAAATCCCCCCAGCCAGCACCTCTCTCGGGTACAGAAGAATCCTCCGCCGCCTCATTTTTCTGTTTCACTGATTTCAAGCGCTCAGAATTCTTGAATGACGCTCTCCAAAATAATGAGGTTTAAAAATAGTAAATGTCATACATAAACGCTTTCTGGGCTCTATTTCATAATCAAAATAATTACACCACCATTCAAGGTTAAGAGCCTTAATATTATTAATCATTCATTACCTGTGATGGGATGAAGGGCCAGCAGAGCAGCGCTCACACTTGCCTCCTGGCTACAAGCCCCTTCTCCACGGAAGGAGCACAACTCGGCCGCCTCCAGGGACGCTCGTAAAGCATTAGCTTTTGTAGCACAACTGGAAAGTCACCAAGTTTGGGTTATTTTCAGTTTACGTGGGAGTAAACTCCAGAAAAAGACCTGGCTGGGGAATTCTCCAGCAAGATTTTCAGTAAGAAACTGCCCTTTTCACAGAGCCAAAGTTTTCTATGTAGAAATGAAAAGTTTGGAAAAATGTATTTTTTCCCTGGGAGAACCAAAGTGAGGGTTCTCCTGGCTGCTGCCTGCTCCCTGCTCCTCAGTCCCGCTCTCAGCAGAAGGGGAGTTCTCCAGCAGCTCTCCAGAAAGGCTGCTGGAGGTCGGCAGTGCTGCCCAGGGAGAGGATGGAGCGGGGAGCTGGAGCCCTCTGCACCTCGAGAAAACCCTCGGCAGTTCTCAAGCTTTCTGCACAGATGTCCAAGCACAGTGAAAACTCCCCTTAAGGGCCCAGGAAATTACATTTTTCTGAAAATCCATTTCTGTAAGTTCTCCCTTTGACCTTTTGTCCTGAGTCAATACATCTCTTTTCCCTACGGGAAAGGGTTTATCTTTTCCAGACAATTCTCTCCCGGAACCCCTCGCCACCTTCTCCTGCAGGTCCTGATGAGGACATTTGATGGAAGAGACCTCGCTGGCCACGGCCACCACGTCACACGCCCCCGAGACGAGGTCTCTGGGGAGGTGCTGGTGTATCTGAGTAGGCAATGAGCAAACAGGCCTCGAGATGAGGGCTGAGATGGGAAGAAACACTCAGACCCTCCCACCGGCAGAGCTATGGAATGTCTGTCCCAGCCGCAGCACGGAAGCGTGGCTTTACTGGCACTTAAATGAGTGTCTTACAGCGTTCTGGGCTGTGGGGGCATCTGTCTCCCTGCTCGGCCGAGGGGCGACCGACAGCGCCGTGGGATCGCCTGCCATGCACGACCAAGGGAGAGGGCGCCGGCCGCGCGCTGCGTCCTAGCTGAGTTCCCAGGATTTGTTAAGAACAAAAGTTCAGCTCACGTACAGGATGAAATATCCACTGACTGAGCTTCCCTGGAGATTTTTAAGGTGGTCTGATGTTCCTGGAATGCATGGGTTTACCACGATCAGCCCGGGCACTGCCAGCCCTCTGCAAGGGTCCTCGCTGGAAAGAAATTGAGCGTGCAAACGCTCCTTCATCATAATCACACTGGCAGTGCAGGGTAATTCATAAAAGAGCCAGAAATGTATTGAAATTCAATATTGTTTTAGTCCAAATCAATATTAATAATTGTTTGCATTTTTAAAGTGCAATTCACAACTGAAAAATGTACAGAGATCAACCCATAGTTGCTAACACATCAAATTTTCCTATTAAACTTAAAGGCACAGTAATTTTACTTAAAAATGTTTCTTATGAAGCAGGAGAAGGCATTGATCTGTGAAAACAGCGATCTATTATTTATATGCACAACATTAGAACGGGTTTTAATTATGAATGAGCTAAAAGGTCAGTAACTCTTTTGTTTTTGAGGTCTGGATTTTCAATTTGGAGAGCTGAGTAACAAGGGTGTGCTCAGGGTGGGCCCAGCCATTTCCCCAGTGGTGGGACTGGCCTCGGGACGCACACGGAGGGATGGGGTTAATTCTCAGGAACAGGAGTGAAGGAGAGGCTGGGAGCTGCACAGCCAAACCTTCCCTCTGCTCCACTGGAGAATTCCCAGTCTGTGTGACACTCCTTGGAAGGGAGGCACTAGTGAGGAAGGCAGGGAACACAAGGCATCAGAATGAAGCTTCCGAGGGTTTTGCCAGGGCTGGGGCTCAGGGGGCACATTCAGCTTGTAAAGGGACAGGCCTCTAGTTTTGTAGGAAAGTTTTGTGCTGGAGAAGGATTTAAGAAGCTGTCAAGCACCAGAGTGGGTCTGTGGTGGTTTTCTAGACATGGAGACATGGATATAAAACCTGAATTGGGCAGAAGCCGGAGTTAAAGCTCCGTCTGTACCGTCCTGGTTTACGGGAAACCGCCACCACCGGAGCCTGGATGGCAAGAGCCCTGCTCTGCTCTGCCCACTCCGGAGTGCGGCTCAGGCACACTGCTCTCCCTACCCTGGGAACAACTGCAGGGTCGAGGCAGAAAGGGTTATACTCCTTACCTTGGGAAGAACTGCAGCCTGGTTGAGGCAGAAAGGGTTATAAGGATGATGAATTTCTCGATAAAGCCCGAGGAAGCCGTGGAATCTCTGAGCCCGGCTCTCTCTGTGGGCAGGCCAGCAAAGCATCTTTCTGGGCTGGTTCCAGTACAGTGGAGGTGTCTCCCCCCAGGGATACTGACACTGGGCAGAGCAGAAAGCTCAGCCCCTTGGCACTGGTTCCCATGACCTGCTTATAACTGCTACCTGCTGCCACCCAAGTTTAAGGAAAGCTTAAGGAACCCCTAGATCTGAAAGGGCCCAAATTTGATTTTTTCCTGTCCAGCTGTGCCTGTGGGATACCTGACCCAGCCCTGGGAGCTCTTTGGTTTCCCCAAGCATCCCCTGTGAAGTCACAGAGAACAAACCGCTACGACTGAGCAAGAAAACCACTTAGCAGTGTGCTGTCATTGGAAAATTAAAGTCCAGAAGGGCTATCACAGTGAGGTAGGCATCAAAATCCACAGCTAAGCAGCCAGGCTAACTGGAACCATACTTCTGCCAAACGCTGTGCAGCAAGGAGAAGAATTAGACGACCCTTCAGTGCGATGAGAGCTGCAGTGCTCAGCGGGTTGGAGGTGTGGAACAAGACCTACAGCATAGAGCAGGACCAGAGCATTTACAGCACACACGTATGGCCAGCAGCCACTTGCCTTATCTGTTCTTATTACAAACCTGACAAAAGGTGCTTAAAAATAACTGAGTAACAGCAAAGCACCCAGTAATATTCTCCCACTCAGCTAGTACCACAGAACTGATTTTAAAGAGAGTTCAGGATTCTCATTACAGCTCAATATTGAAAATCCCCGTCTGCTTAAAAGGCTCCCGAGCAGTTGCTCCAAAATCCGTACGGTTCCTCTGACTGCTTGGAAATTTGGAGTCTCTGGAGCACAGCAGCACACAGGCAGCTTTTGAATGTCTCCAGAGAAGGAGACTCCCCCACCCCTCTGGGCAGCCTCTGCCAGGGCTCTGCCACCCTCAAAGTGAAGAAGTTCCTCCTCATGTTTCGATTAAACTTCTTATGTTCAACTTTTTGTCGATTCCCTTTTGTCCTGTCCCTGGGCACCACTGAGAAAAGCCTGGCCCCATCCTCCTGACACCCACCCTTGAAGGATTTCTAGGTGTTGATCAGATCCCATCTCAGCCTTCTCTTCTCCAGACTCAAAAGCCCCAAGTTCCTCAGCCCTCCCTCAGCAGAGCGATGCTCCAGGCCCCTCATCATCTCTGTGCTCCTCTGCTGTCCCCTCTCCAGCAGTTCCCTGACCTTCCTGAACTGGAAAGCCCAGACCTGGACCCAGTGCTCTCCAGATGGGGCCTCACCAGAGCAGAGCAGGGAAGGAGGATGACCTCCCTCCACCTGCTGGCCAGGATGCCACTGGTCTTGTTGGCCACAAGGGCACATTGCTGGCTCATGAGCATCCTGTTGTCCACCAGGACTCCCAGGTCTTTTCCCACATCTTGCTCCTCTTCAAGTGATGGCAAAGTCCCCAGATATTTCTCTTCCCTATCACAAGCCCAGGAGTTCTCTCCTCTTGCAGAAGGGCTTCTGCCCCATGTGGGCTGGAGGGGCTTGGTCCCTGCTCCAGACCTGCCAGCTCTGGGCACGCTGTGGAAACGGAGCAACTCCACTCCAAACAAAACTTCCATTTCGTTTTGTATAGAAATTACACTTCCAAGTAAAATGCAAATATTTGTTTAGGTTTGCTTTGCAATGAAGCCTGGGGGATTTCAGCTGGAAAGAAAACCTAAGAGGTGTTTTAGAGAAGCAAAAATATCTCCTTTCCCAACTAGATCTACTTACAGAATACCTCTTTCAATGAGCTGCTGGGTTTCAGCTGCCCAAATCAAGCAGAGGAAATAACTTCTCTCTGCCATACGGGCACAGTCCAAGGGAAAAAGAACCCCGACTAACCAGATGGTGATCCTTCATCAGGGAGAAAGCATTTGTAACATTTCCATAGGAAACAAATGAGTCACCACAGCCAGAAGGATTAGGAGCCAGTATCAGGTGAGAACAGTGAGATGTACATCGCCCTCACAGAAGCTGCTGGAGTCAATAAAGGAACCCACTCCACCGCCACAGCAAGATGTTCCATGTCAAGGTTAGGAGGGCTCTTCTCTGCTTCCTGAGGTAACCATAGTAGCATCACAAAGAGCAGGCACAGCGGGAGCCGCAGGGCTGGGCTCCTTCTGCCTGTGCAGACATTGTGCTGTGTTTTGTGTCCTCAAGTGCGGAATTGAAACCACCCTCGCTTGTGACAAAGAGCTTTAATTCCTGCCTTACAGGGACCCTTCCGCAGTTCTCCTGGGTTTCTCGCTTGCTCACCACTCCCAGACAAAGAATCTCCACTTCAAATACTTTTAGGAGGAGGAAATAACACTGAGGAGCCATGAATCTCCATTCCATGCTACACAAACCGCCTTACACACGGCACAGAGTTAAACCAGAACGCGGGAGGACAGGGCCCCACACGTATACACACATAGAGCTACCCCAAACTGTGGTCCACACAACTATTTAAAATCTCACCATGTCAAGAGGTTTGGCATGGGAATAGGACTTTTACCCAATGGCTAGGAACATTTTCTTTATATGTATGTACGTATGTATGTATATATAAACAGCTCATAAAACATCTAAGCTCTGCAATCTTTTTCTACTTACCAGAACACATCTAAAACTGCACAGAAAAATGTACAAAAGCCAACTCCAACGTACCTTTGCTCCACACTGAGGTCAAGGAGGGCACGTGCCTGGGGTAGTTAGTTGTTTGGTACCTCTGAAGTCCAGCTTACTCCAGGGGTATCCTGTCTTCTGAAAGAAGGTGCTTTTATTTGGAATAGCTGGGAAACCTATAGAAGAGACAAATGAAGCACCTTCAGGACAACTAGAGAAGAATATCTCAGGGATGTGCAGCCACCACTGCCATTTTATGGTGGGAACATCTGAAAAAAATCCACCTTTGAAAACATGATAATTACTTTCAGTGGATGTGAGACTGAAGCAAGTGAAGGGAGAGGGAAGCATTTCAAACCGGGCTCTAACTAGAACCAAGTGGGCACCTGATAAATCAGGAACCTTTATGCTCTGTTTTACAAGAATCATAGAATTGCCCAGGTTGGGTGGGACCTGTCAGATCATCGAGTCCAACCATCAACCCAACTCTGACAAAACCCATCACTAACCATGTCCCTGAGCACTGTGTCAACCCGGCTTCTGAACACCTTCAGGGATGGTGCCTCAACCCCTGCCCTGGGCAGCCCATCCCAAGGCTTCAGAACCTTTTAGTGTGAAAAACTTTCCTAAATTGGTTTCATTGCTTTCTGTATGAAATACTGTAGGTGGGACAATATCCCCATGCACCCTTCTGCTCCGGGGTGGAAGAACAGCCGGGCAAGTTCTTTACTGACACTGGCCATTTACAGCACTGCCCTACAGCTCCCGCCAGATGCCAACTGGAACAAAGCAAAGGGGGGTGGAAAAGAGTCATTTCAAATGCAAACTGCTTTCAGAGATTATATTTTAGCTTAGGAATAGCATTGTAAGCCCTCAAGGATCCTGGAGAGGTGTGTGTATTAACCTGCTGAAGGACCCGCTGCAGCACGGAGGGGATTAGTAACACATGACTCCTGCCACTATTTGCACCCAGAAAGATAGGGAAGAAATCTTCTCGACTTTAAAGGATTAGTTTGGTTGTTTACTGAGTGCTGTCCCTTTCGGTCTTAAATTGTAGATGAAAGTGGGAACCAGAAGTGCCCGCTGCCTATGGCAGTGTGATGGAAGCGAGGGGGGCTGCCTGAGCAGCTTTGCCAGGGGGTTGGAGTGGGGAAAGGGGGTCATACCTTATCACCCTGACTTCAGCCATGTACATCAACATCATAACTTTTCACAGTTATGTCAAAATTCAGGTTTGGGACTGTCATCTGGGCTAACAACCTTCTAGAGGTTGCAGGTCCAAGGGACCAAACGGGTGTACACAGAACTGGACCCACCAATACCTGGGAAAACAATTTCCAGCAGAGTAAGAGAAAGCCTTTAAGCCCCCCTTTCCCCACTTTTTTGCAGTGCATGGGTTTGTGTATATCTGCAAAAGAAAGAGGATACTGTCACTTCCTGCATTCTCTTTGTGTCGAGAAATCCCTGTGCAACACAAAGAGGGGAGATGCTGGAAGCCAAGGCCCTGGTGACCGGAGAACAGGGCTGGTGAAAGGCAGTAATTGTGCCTAACCTCCTCCAAGACCCGAGGGTGCGCTGGGCCCACCATCCCCTCTGGCATCCCCCCTGGCGCAGGGGCCAGGGCGGGCCAGGGAGGTGGGAAGGCTGAGCCACCTCTCTCCATTCCCTTCCCTTCTGACTTCCGAGGATCTGTCAGTCAGAGGAACCCCAGAGTTCACTCGTGATCAATTCCTTTCCCCGTGTAAAGGGAAAATACGAATCCAGATTTTCTTCAGGAAAGAATTCTGGGGAGGCTTCAGGCATTTTAAACAGATACAACCTAAAATTTATTTCACCCTCCTTCAAAATATTTATCTGTAGTTATTACAGATATTATTACAGAGAAGAACGTAATTACATATGATGTGAGACAGACAAAATATTTTGATTTGAAGTATTGGCTGGAAACAAATTTGTTCTTTCCAAATTTCAGGAAAAAAACCCAAGTTTTTTCTTCAACTGAGACGTGAGCAAGAATACGGTGCCAGAAAATCCAGCACCCAAAGGTGAAGGTTTGGTGAATGGGAGCAGCTACAGCATTAATAGTTTCTTACTTCTTGCTCTGCTAAAGAAGCTGGAGGATTTGGGGCAGAATACTTGGGATTCATTTGTGTTTCCTATTTCCAAGAAGTGCTGACAGTTACAGAATAATGTGACTTGTGAGCAGTGCTGCATCTGTAAAACTGCTATACAGTTAGCTTCACCGGCGACTACGCTTAGTGTTTATAAATCCCTCTTATCCCTCGAAGTGTCATGACGAGCCCGACCTGGGAGTCGGGGCCAGAGAGCAGACATCTGAGCCACAGGCACACCCAGTGCCCTGGGCTGGAGGGCCTCTGGGGTCCCCAAGTGCTGTGAGCCCAGAGCCATGGGCTGTGAGCATGGAGCTGTGGGCTTGGCTCAGCTCCCGAGAGAGAAGCTGCCGGTCGCACGACGCAGGCACACAGCTCACGCACCTATGATCATTCCAGTGAGGACAGCAGAGCTTTTTCTAATATTCTTCTAGTAATAGTATTCCTTTCCCCCCCCACCACCCCAATTCAGCTTATTGCCCACTGTCATTATCCCAGTCTCATTAAATTAGCTCAAGAAGGCATCCAGCACGTGCGGCGTCTCGGCACCCTCTCAGGATGCAGGAGGCAAAATACATCGGAAGACGACAGCCCCGCGGCAGCTCAAGGTTACACCACCCCCCGCCAGCTTGGGCAGCACCCACATTTAATGTGCAGGGCTTGTCTGTCGGGTAAAGGCACCCACGAGGCTGTGCTCGTGTGGTGCCACGATTCTCCATAGAGAGAGCCCAGATAGCGCCACACGGACCATCCCGACATCCCCCTTTGCCTCCCAAGCCTGGTAGAACCATGGCAGTGCCCAGCCCCGTCCCTGCTGCTTAGTACCCGGTGGAAAGACCTCCAACCCGGCTTCCCAAAGGCCAAGATTCCTGTGAGCTGCTGCCCTCCTTTGAATACGGAGCGGGCTCTGCCTGTGCTGGGAAGCAGCATCCTGCCCTGGGCTAACGCTGGCACAGCGTGAGGAATGGCATTTACCCTGTGCATTTACATTCGTTTGCAGGTGATTTGTAATTGTCCAATTTAGCAATCAGTAGGTGTTTGCAAACAGCCTGGGTGCTTTGTTGACTTGCTGATGTATAGGGTAATGTAAACCTGAGGCTGGCATCAGTTCACCTTCCTCATCTAAAGGTGCTCTGCACTGGGCAGCAGCCTTAAAAGGGCTCTGGCCCACCTTGGTCCTTCCACCCCTGGTTCCATGTCAGAAAAGAGCCTTCATCCTTCATCTCCAGGCTGACGTAGCTGGGCTGGTCACCAGCTCTACGGGGTCTCCCCTCAGCCTCCTCTTCCTCCAACTAAACAAACAGTCCCAGCTCCTTCAATCTCTCTTCAGAAGGTTTATTCTCCAGGCCCTTCACCAGCTCCGCTGCCCTCCTCTGCACAGCTCCAGCACAGCACAGAAGCAGCCCTGCTTCTCTGTCCATAAGTAAAAGGGTTGGCACCCAAAAACTTTCCTGTAATAGTGGAGTATCTCCCACAAACATATTTGAATGACTTTTGCCTAAAACCTTGCACTTTGTTTCCCTTCAAAGGCTTGCTTCCATGAGGCCACACCTATTCTCCTGCCTGCCACTAATTCTTCCTCACTGCACAGCTCCTAGGAGTGATTAATGAATCTCTTTGAACTGAAAGTGCTATCTGAGAGCTAATTATTGGCCACACATACACGTACTGCTGCTGCTTTCACACAGAGCATTCACACGCCCTGGGAATGGGAAGGGCCAGAAAAACATACATCGGTACCTCTGAGTTTCATCCACCTCAAAAATGGTGGAAGGAAGAATAAATTAGAAGTTAGATGTTTCAATTCATTATTGCACGTTCTAGGGAACCCCTCTCCATCTGTTTAATAAGTTCAGGGCAGCTGAAAATGGAGTTTAGATTGGAAGCTGTTGCAACCTCACCTCCTTGTGCTCCCAGTTATACCAATAAGAATTATAAAAGTATGTTCTTGTGGGTTGGGAGGAGCACAGTTCAAGTGTGTGACTGCAAACCCAAAGTCTAAGTTGAAAGCTCTGCATTCATCCCAGCTCTGCCTCCCAGGCACCAGGGCCCTGCAGGGATCAACCCAAAGCTCCCCCCACAGCATCCCTCTCCTCCACCTGCCCAAGGAAGCATTGCCTGAAGAAACTGTTAGCTGATGCTCCACTAAGGGGGATTTTGTAGGTTTTTAATCCCATCCATCTTTAAAATGATGTGATTTGAGTGTAAACGATCTTTACAGATGTCTCCTTCGTCAGGATCCTGGGTTCACGTCTCTGGGTGGGTGCCCTCTGCTTTCAGGGCCCCTCTGCTCCTGGAACCCAGCGACCAGCCTGGCAGGGCTGGGGACAGGCACGCGCTCTGCGTGTCTAAAACTGCCCTTCCATTCACCAGCTCTGCTCTCCTGGGACGTGATAATTAAAGTCACCTGATTGAAAACATAATTACGGCAGAATAGGGAGGGGGAAAGCCTAGACCCGTAATTTAAAGATCATGGAAGTTTGTGTTCTGTGGAGAGGTAATAATTTTGTTGGGAGGAAAGAGGTTCTCTTTCTTTTTCCTTCTCGGACTCCCTCTGTCTTCATTCCCCGCAAAGACGAGCGACAGCAGCAGTTCTTCTTTGGAGTTACCCAAGGGCCTTTTCTTCTTTCAACACTGGCTTTCACCCAGCTCCCTTACTGATCTCCTTCACGTGTCCCCAAGACACTGAGGCGTCTCACCTACAGAACCTTTATCCTTTAAACCTTCCAAAGAATGCTTATCAATATGGTGATAGGCACAAGATAAATACCAATGATTGTAAATACAAATCTATGTAAGGGTGCTGTGATCCTGAACGCAGTTGTCCTACAGGCTGTGGAACTGTGTAAACATCCTAAGTGTTAAAACTGCTCCCGTAGCATTTCTTGCACTAATTAGGAACTGGCGAGGGATCTGCTGTCTGGATGCTGCCTCTACTTCAAACAAAAACATTTCAACAAATCAAAAACGGGGGAAACGGTTTAGCATTTTAAGCTAATGATAATTGTTTGCGAATCCCATATTTGCTCAAGGGTATAATTAATTCAAAAAATGACCTTAAAACTCTGCATTAAGCGAATATAAACCCCCGGTTATTTGGGAGCGGATGTTTTTCAGCTGCTGTCTCTCAAGTGATGATGAGGCATTCCTTGCCAGCTCTCTATCCCAGCAGCTGCTGGGGCATTCCCAGAGAAGGGTTTGGATTTGACCCTTAAAAATATAGAGAGAATAAATATATGTGCAAAAAAGTCCATCCGTACTACATACACACACCCCGGGCACAGAGGAACCTGCCCAGGCCCCACAGGGCTGTGGCTTTGCCAGCACTGAACAGCTTACTGCCTTTTTCTTTTCATTTTACTTTTAAAGGGGTGACAAAGGTTTAAGGGAAAAAATAATACAAATATGCAGTTAATGTCTGCCATAATCTTAATGGAAAATAAAGATGAAGTAATGGAAATGGAAAATCAAGATGAAGTTGCCTACCTACAGAGAGAACTTAGCGCTCTGTACTAGTTAAGTATCCAGGAGCGTCCCTGGGCTGGAGCCTGCCTTCAGCTGCTTTATGCACAGAATAGCTGCCATTAAATACCCTTACCCATCAGTCACCGAAATGACGTCATCAGGCCTGCACTAGGCTGCTTCTTTGGTGCACTTTACGAATTTAGACTAGCAATACACTGCAGAAGGTTACCCAAGTAGAGAAACCATGAAAAGTAAACGGGTTGCCCCGACACAAACACTCTAGGCATGCTGAGAACCAATCCTTAAAGCCTTTTCCTGGCCTGACTGTTTTGAGTGATCACCTTCCCACAACCCATCCTCCCAGCACCCCGAGGTTTGGCTGCCTGGCTGCACTTCATACTGCTTCCATAAGCAAAGGCCACCTTCAAGCCCCTGCCTGTAGACCAGCTCACATTTACAGTCAGAAAGACGAGACAGGCCAAGCCTTTGTCACCCCTGTGACCTGTTGCTGGTCTCCAGCCGCAGGGCCCGTGCTCAGTTTGCCTTCAGGAGGGAATCCAGGTGGGTTCCTAGTGGCGTCTCCTCTGTGTTGCTGAAAAGGGCAGGACCAGCAGAGCTGGGTGGCAAGAGCCTTTATGTTAACAGAGCCGTGTGGCCATGCTGATGGATTTTCCTCTCCAGTTCCATTCTATCAATATCTCACTTCTCTGCACCTCCCCAGGCTGGACACTGGTTCCAGGAGGACTGCTCCTGTGCCGGCAGAGAGGTCTTTACCTGAGGACTGTGCTCAGTGAGGGGCTCGGGGTGACAATCCAAGGGGGCCACCTGGGACTACAGCTGCTGCTGCTTCCCTGGGACCATGCATAGGGGCAAGTGTTGGAGCCAGCAGGGAGAATTGGGAGAAACGAACCCAAAAACTGGCTGGTTGTTCCCAGGGGAGCAGAGGCAGTGGGGACAGCTCGCCTGCTCCTCACGCTCTTCCTTCCCACCTCCTCTGCCAGCCAGAAGGAGGAGGCCCAAGCACCATGACCAGTATGTCCCTTGGGAGCCCACAGAGCTTCTCCAGCTGACCTGGGGTGCTCCTTTTTGGTCCCATTGCTTTTTTGGAGGGTGAAACAGGCAGTGATTGCTTCCCACATTATCTCACTTCATGGTTTTCATATTGCTTAACCAGGGAAAAATAAGAGGTGGCACATGCTTCACTGGAAACAAGCCAACTATGAAGAGGGGTTTCTGTGCAAATTGCAGCCATGGCATGACCCTTTTTCCCCCAGCTGTGCTTTTTAATGATATTCTACCTCATCTCTTCAATACGATAAAACCAGTGATATATAATTAAAGACAAATTGATGGGGCAGAAATCGACTGGATGACTGCAATTAACTGTACCAAGGAAACGCGACAGAAATCAGTTATTTGATCTAAACAAGGACTTAAATCTACTAATCTGCCTTGAAAACAAAATAAATGCTCTGTATGCTAAGTTTCAGGGGTTTGGTTTTTTACCTCTTGCAGATGTCTTCTGCCAGACTTCCAGAGGAGAGGAGGGGACTATGAGTGACGAGTGTCCTGGAGATCGCGTGCAGTTCTTTCCCTGGCTCAGGACCGGATTGACTGGAGAACAATAATTATGAGGCTGACATGTATGTTCTCCTTCATCTTGCTGTTTGGAGCAGCCGGGCTCGTTGTCTTCATCCACCTGCAGGATCCAGAGGAAGTAGTTCACCAGCAGACACCAGGTCAGCCTCCCCATTTCTACTGGCTCGCTCGCGCTTTCGCGTGCCGCAGTTTGTATTCATACTTCTAACACGTTTTACACGTTTCACAGAGGTTGACTCAACAAAGGTAGGTAAGTTTGGCTGTTGGGTTTTTTTAAATAAAGGCTATATTGAGGTTAATCAACAACTTATTTAAAAAAAAAAAGAAAAGAGTTTATGTAAAAAGCAATGCCAAGAACCAATGGACTGATTGTGCAGGAATCTTTGCCAAGGTGCACAGGGCCCCGCTGGATGCAGTTCATTTTCTGCTAGAGTTCAGACCAGTTTCTGTCTCCAGCTCCACCACTACCAACAGGAACATGAGAAGTCTTGCCAAAAGTTGAGTTCCTGCAAAGATGTGTCCCTGAATTCCCCCTTGCCTGTGTGTGGCATTCAGCGTGTCACAGAGGTGTGCAAATGCCTCACGCGAGAAGGATGAAGCACTTTGGGATGCATTCCCTGAACCTGCTTCCTTCCCACTAAGCTTTCCACAGCTTTCACTCCTCCACACTGTCCTCCCCTGCCACAGGCTTTAAATGTGCAGAGCCACAGAGACCCCACCCATGGGAGAACCAGGAAACCGTGGGCTGAAACAGCGGTTTCCTTCTGAAGGAGGGGCAGGCAAGAGGAGTGAAAAAGCATGAGATCTCTTGATTTACTTACAGCCGCTGTCCTTTGGCGCAGGCGGTGGTGAAGGCTGGTTTAGAGCCCTGACAAATGCCAGTGGGGCTACTCCAGCTCATAATAACGCCCCTGTGCGCCAAGGTTCGGTCACTGTGTCTGCTTTGATACGCCCCGAGATCCCCCTTTGACTAACTCTGTGCTTTATAAGGTCTATTTGATTGACATCTTCATTGTGCGGCAAACACCACTGTGTCTATTGTAAAGTACTACTAACATTTTTAAAGGAGCTGAGCCCTAACAGAGAGAACTCTTAAGTAATTGCATTAAGTGCTAATTCCTGCGTCCAGGTTTATGAAGTGCTTATTTCCATGTCACTGAACAAACTGTACTTTGAGATGTTTGCTATTTAGTCCAGCTGCATACCCGTCTGAAAGCAGCCACCCAGCTCAGACTGTAGAAATATTGAATCATCGGTGTTGTGCAAAGCAGAGAATCAACCAGTCCCTTCAGTGCTTTCGCAGTTGGTTTTTGCATACTTAGACGCCAAAGGCTCTACAGATCAAAACTGGGGGTACTGACCACATCCAGCTGAAGCTGGCCCGTAGATCGGGCAGCTGTGCCGGTACTGTAGCGCGTCTGAGGGTCTGGAACTTCACACTGGAACGTTAGTTCTCTGCACCTGAAAGAGCAGGCATTTCTAGCGGTGTCTCAAGAACAGTGCAATTTCATCTCATTTTTTTCATTACTGCTCCCTCACCTCGACCCATCGTACCCCTGCTCTCTGCTATGAACCCCCTGAATGCTGACCGCTGGTTGTAGCACCCCGAGAAGGGGTTTTTGAGAGGGATGTAGCTGCAGGAGAGGCCCAAGCCCATTGAAATGCCCGCCCCAGCAGGGACCCTCACCCCGTGCCGCGCTCGGCTGCTGCGGGAGGGCTCTGCCGTGAACAGCCCCACCGTGCCCGTGTGCCAAAGGTGTGCCAGCAACTGCTCGGCCTCCACATTCAATTGGGATTTGTGTTAATAGGAACCAGACTGTACCCTGGAGTGAAAGGTGCTCAATACAATTACTCTCATTTCTCTTTGGCCGATTTTCATGAGTGTTAAGTGCTTTCAGCTCCCAGGGGACTCAGAAACTCCTCACATCCACTGCTTCTGAAAATGATACCAGTTATCGCTAGAACTTATTTAGGTGGCTTAAAGGACACGGGGAAAAAATCCATCCATCAATTTCATGAAAGAGAGAGGCAGGCATATTTCATCCCTGGAGAGTCTCCTGCGCAGGTCTGTCTGTCAGAGGTGACATTCTGGGGAGGTGGGGAGGACCCTTCCCCTGCCTGGGCAGAGCGTTCCCCGGGAAAGGGCCTGTTTCTGATGGAGAAGGGCTATTGCTGTACTTGGCTTCTCTGCTCCCTCAATAGGATTGACCGAGTGCACGTGCCCATGAAGCTACTTTGGGCAGCAGCCTCCGCCCGGCAAAGTCGTACTGGATTAGCCTCTGCTTTTGCATCTCCCATGCAGTTGCCCCGTTCTGAGGCTGCTTGCCAGGCCTGGAGTCCCAGCAGCAGAGAAGTCACTGACGTTCTCTGGCTGGAGGAAAAGGCAGCAACGTTTATTTTCCACTGAAAAGCCACGTAGGGGAATTCTGCAGCGTCCCAAAGGGCATTTCTCATTGTTAGTACGTTCGGTCATCTTTAACATAAGATGGTACAATTTGTGAAACACGATTAATATGAATACTTTGGTTTTATCTGTCTCTTCTGGAAATTGTTCTCACTTGTTCTGGCCCTAGCAAGCCTGACGGTGAGACCTCGCTGTGCTGCTTAAACCGGTATAAAACCCACAGTCATCAAACTTTAAGTAATGCTTACATTACTTGCACTGAGCAAAGCACTCCTGACAGTAGCTGTTTGTGTTGATTTGTTACTATTCATTTATTCTTTCCCTGTGCTTCACATTGCTCCCTAATTGTGATGCTGTACTGAGAAAGCAATATCAAAGTAATTTTCCACAACATTAGTTACAATTTTCTTCTGATCTTTCGAGTGAAACAATCCCATCCTGTTGGCTTCTGTGAGCATATAAACCTTGATTACATTTATCTGTTGGAAAGCCATGCTTACAAAGTCCATGTGCCCGGGACAGCGCGGGCAGAGCCTTCTCTGCTGACTGACACCCAGGCACCTCTATTTATGTAACGCACATCCCTCCCACCAGATATATTTAGGACACAGAGCCATTTCGGGTGAGCCAAACAGGTTTCCCAGGCCCATCTGTTCAATGCAGTAGGTATTCCTGTGCTCACTAAAGAGACAGCAGCTTCGCTTATGGTGGGGTGGTCGTTGCTGTTTCTATGGAGGGTGCAGGACAAAGGCAGGGCGGGTGATGAGCAGTGCTGTGACCCATAGTCCTACGCTGTACAGGAACACAACGCTCTTCTAGTAATTCTCCTGGTGTAAATACAAACAACTTGGGCTTCTGCAGAAATCCCACCCGTGCTCCTCGGCAGAGTGGTGGGTTTGGTTTGACATTACAAGGCTATATTGAGTTTTTCACAGCAGATGTGTCAGAGTCCCCATCCCTGACTGTGTTCAAGAGTAGATTAGATGTGGTGTTGAGGGATCTGGTGTAGGGGAGAACTTGTAACATTCCTGTAGCCAAGTTCTCCATGTGGGGAGACTCGTGGGAAAAAATTACTGGGCTTTTGCCATATGGGTGCTGAATTCACCGATTTGTAAGAGTTTTCAGTTAGAACTTTTAAGATGAGTATATGTGGGCACACTCTGAGACCTGGTAAAAGGTGGAAAGTACATCTCAAAGGATGGCCAGTGTGAAAGGTCCCATGGGAGAGGGCAGGGAGCAGAATGGGAACGGCTTTTGCAGAGTCAAGTCTGAGCATAACCCAGCACGACACTCATCTGACTGAGACTCCCCGGTGATTGCTGCCCTTGCCTCCTCTACCAGCCTCTACCGTCACACTGTCCCGCTCTGTGTTTCTGCTTTACTCGGGGTGGGATGGGGAGGAGAGGGAGGGAGGGGAGGACACTGCGCTGGCAAACCCGAGGGCGCAGGGGAGGTGCAGAAAGCTCCCCGTGTGCTGCAGCACTCTCACAGCAGATACCCACGTTACAGCTCCACCAGAACTTTCTTACTTGCTCATTCAGAGCACATACACCTCGTTACTGGCAAATCACAGCCCTACGCACATCTCTGGGTACATTTCCATAATACCATCCTGGCGCACAACGTGCCGCTTGTTTGTCACACGGCAAACTTTTTACAAATACAATTGAAAGTGAACTAGCAGCCATATATAATTTGAGAGGTAATTTTCCTACAATTTGCAACTTACTTCTCTTTATAAGCTGGAAGCCGTTTTAAGTCTGCTTCTCGTCTGACAGCAGCAGCAGAAATCACCACCAGCAGAGTGCGGTGACGGTGGCAGAGGGATGGGGCTGGCCAACACCCTGCCCCAGCAGGAGAGGGGTGTGGTACATGTGTAAGGGCAGCTTCCACTAATAAAAGAGCGGATGATCGGTCCACAGTCGCATCCTCCAAGTCTTCTTTAGCTGAAGAGAAGTTTTCCCACAGCAAAGAGAAGTTCCCAGTGTGCAGACCAGTTCCCAACAGTCTGCAGTTATTGGGAGGAAAAGAACAAGGGGAATGGGCTCTTGTGCTGCTTCTGTGGCTGTTGCTTGCAATGGTTGGGGTTTAGGCTGGTCAAGAATGTGAAGCTGGTGATTTTTCACATTGGAAAGAAGCACTGGCAACGGCTTCATCAGCCTGAGCTACGGAGGGGTCGAACGCTGCTCTACCCCCAGGGCCAGTGCAGCCCCTGCAGATGAAACACAGCCCAGTGCCAGCACTTGCACACAAGCTGGTTTATGACCAGTGATACAATGCTTTTTCCCTGCTTTCAGGACTGTGCCATACCCTTGGCAGTCTTATGAAAAATGCAGCACTCACTAATGAGAGGGCATTGAGAGAGCGCCGCTTTTCTGCCTTTTCTACAGTTTCTGTTCGTGTATCGTAGCCTAAAGGCCGTTAAAGCGAATGCAGCACTCAGTGCATAGCATCACCACAGGCCAGCCCTCAGAGCACCAGCATTTCTTTTCTCTGGTCAACCAGCAGCAAGTGCTTCCAGCAGTCAGAGCCCCTGGGTGTCAGACTGGAACTGGGGTCCCAAGCCACCGGGGTTTGTCCCTGTCCTGCCCCGCTGCTCCCAGACTCTGCTCTAACAGCGTTACATCAGGCAATTCACCTGCTACACATTTCCAGTTCCTATTATTACAGGGGTTCTCTGCAGGGAATTCAAGGTACCAAAGGATTGCAAGATCCTACCACAAAAATGCAAGGCCAAGGCATATGAACTGTGCAGTTGTCACAAGATCTATTGCTTTCCTGGCAGCAGGCACACTCCCACCGCAGAGGTGATTGAACCCACAGCCACCAACTGTTCACTCGATGGCAAAAAGTCTGTGTCACCTAATCCCAAACGTGAGATACTCAGGGTAAAACCAGAGTGATGAAACGCTACATCACCCACATACTGCTGCTTCCACTTCCACCAATTTTCCTATCCTCTCCTTTTTCTGTGACCACTTCTTCTCAGACACTGAATGGTAAAAAAAGAATGAATAGCTAGCTAGCTAGATATAAGGTTTGATAGTTCTTTTAATGCCTACTTTTAAAACCTGCCAGAGGTTGACACTTCTTTGCTGTTGTCTGGCAAAGTAAAAAGTGACCTGCCAGCTCAGAGCCGCGCTCCTTCCCGGAGCTTGGCAGGGTATCGCGGGGAAAGCTCAGGCGTCCCTCTGAGAGTTGGAGGACTCTCAGAGCAGCTGCTTCCTAAGAGCAGGTTCCTGGGGAACAAGCCTGGATCCCTGTGGAAACTCGCAGAGGCATTGCAGAAATGTGCAAAAGTTGGATCAGCAGACTTGAGTTTTGCCTCCAAACATTTATTCTAAATACAAGGCTATATTGAGTTCTTCACCGAAAACGTGTCAGTACTAGAAAGCCACTCTCCATATGTCAGCCATCATTCAGTTCCCTTGATTTTTAGAACTTGATACTGTGTCAAGGAGCTTAGAAAAGTTTAAAATACTTTCTGGATTTTCTAAAGTTTATGCCATTTTAAACATATTCTATACTGTATGTTTCCATTCCTCAGAGTTATTAACATTCCCCTAAAAGCTTAACCAAAACTTCCTCTCGCCAGCAATATCATCCTTTTTCATTTAGTAAACATTCATTTTCCTTTCGTGATTCTAGCAGAGCTTGAAATTAAAGGTGGCTTTCTTCTCCATTCCGGCTGGCTTTGTGTCCCAGCACCGACGCGGGCGCTGAGCTACTGCCGTAGCACCCGTCCAGAGAGCACAAAAAGGCCCTGCACAAGAGCAACTCCTCGTGCACACCTTTATCGCTTTCTGCAAATGAGTAATCCATCTATTTTTGACAGTAAGCGACTGGTTTGGGGTCTGTTAATCCCAAAGGCGAGGTGATTAACTGATCTTCATCCCAGCGCAGACCCCATCCTGCCAGAGGCTCACGGTGCCAGCATGGAACAGCCCTTTGGTGTCAGCTGCGTGGCTCCAGGCTGGCTCTGCTCCACCGCCCCAGGGACACAATATTCTGCCTCTTGTAGAATCAAGTGCCATCTTTGTCCCTTGTTGGTCACAGCCACTTCAGGAGACCTATGGGTGACTGGGGAGGGAAATTCTCCAGCCAGTCCCTTCCTCTGCTGTCACTTCGGGGCAGCTCCACATGCTCGTCCCCTCTTTTAGCAGAATGCCTGTCCCCTGGCTGCTCACGCCCACAGCAGTGGACTCTCTGGGGTCTTCTGTTCCTGCTTCTTAGATGGAAAGCACACATTTTCTCATAAAACTCCTTGTGGGGACCGGATGCCTGATGTTTTGCTCTTTGCAGTGCACTAGCCAAGAGGTTGGTGTTTGCAGACTTGGGGTCCCCCTGCGTGGTGAGAGTGACACATGCTGTGCCACCGAGCGTGTGTTGCAGGCTTGAGGTGACCTCCAGGCTGGGGGTAATCAAGGGACATCACATCCCTTTGTGGAGCAGTGGGATCCGAACATCCTTGGGAGGGAGGAAAAAGCAGGATGTGAATGCAATCCCTCATCCTTGAGGAAGGTGCCAGTGCTCCGCTGCCCTGTTCCTCCTCTCCCCATCTGAACTCACCCACCTTTCTCCTCCTGCTGGCTGTGATGACTGGCAGTGCTGAGCTTTCCCCACTGATGCCACAGCTCGGGACAAATAGAGGAACCTTTGGCTTTAGAGTTATTTTAGGCGTGAATTCACAGGCGCCTTCCGATGGCCTGTACCCGCTGCAGTCAGAGAAGCTGATGTGGAAGCAGAGGAGACACACAACTGCTTTTTCTCATGGCCAGGTGGATGGAAAGCAGAAGCCTAAAGAGGGGAAAGTGGTCACTTGCCCAGTGGCTCTGTGAGAGGGGTTGGAGGGGAGACTCCTTTTCGCCAGCTGCAGGTAGCGCACATCGGCCAAGATCCTACACGCCAGTTCCCAGCTTGCTGGATTTTCTTCTCCTGACTTGTTTGACTTCACTTTATTTGTTAATAAAGTTCTGCACAGCTTAATGCCCATAAGTCAAACCACAGGAGAAATTACAGACAGCAATCACTGCTGCTCTGTGTGAACTGAATGCAGCTTTAATTGGGTCCTCCTAATTGTGCACGCAGCTGCTAGGAAAAACATGACGATGCTTATCTCAGGCAAGAAAACAAATTCTTCTCACTGCTCCCTCGTAAACAAGTGAAAAGGCATGTATTTAAATAGTCACAAAAGTAAATGTATATACCTGCAGGCAGATACCCTGAATTTTATGCCACAGCAAAGCAATTCCATGCTCATTGAGTCGGTAATGCAGTTCCACAGTGATCGTTTAAAACCCCTCCTAGAGACCCTGGTGAGAAGTTAATCAGGGCTGGGCACCACCCACACACCCAGACACCCGCTCCTCAGCCACCAAGTTCCCTGAGACACCAGGAACAGCCAAGGGTAAGACTGGAAACCAATCAACCGATGCTTTATAAGCTCTTTAATTGAAACCTGCCCCTCCATTCCTTTAGAGAGAGGTGATTGCCTTGTGAACAGGGGGCATCCTTAAGTCACTACCTAATTAAAATTCCAATTGTTCTGCATTTATGAGCTGCTCCTCCTCGTACCATTGAAGGGAATTAAGTTACTCAAGAATGTACCAAGTCAGGTATTGTTTAGCACCTCTGTGTACCGAGGATGTGCCGGGTGCTGGGTGTTAAACCAGCCCTGCCCCTGCCTGTTCCCGCAGCGCACGTCACCCATCCCCGCTGAATCCTTCTTCCCACCATTCATACTTTGCCAGAGAAGAACCGAATGAACAGACCACAGCAAACCTTTACCACAGCGTTAGGAAAGAACAGCATGTAAACAGAGAGAAACAGGGGGGCAAAGAAGTTTGTGCATCACAGGAGGCAGAGAGGCAGGGAGGCAGGGAGGAGGTGTGAGGAGCAAAAGGTGAGGTGACCTCCTCTTCCCCTCACATCTGAAACTACTGAATGAAAGGAGCTCGGGGGGGGCTTTTGTAGAAAAACACCCAGGGAGACTGGTTCTGCTAGATACTCTGAACATCTTCTGAGAGGAAAATTTTAAAAATTATTATTAAAACTAAAATGCTTAATTCAATTGGAGTGTGAGGGAATTTACTGCACTTCTATAATTCATGTTCCTTGACAATGGGCCCAGGCTCGTTATGACTGAAGTTCCTGTGGGTGCTAAAACGCAGACAAGGGAAGTAGTAAGGAAAATTAATATTTACTACAGTAAATGTGCAATAGTTAACAAACTTAGAAAGAACACCTTACATTTTTAAAAGCATTAAATATTCCTCAGGAGCAGTTATGATCTAACTATATTTCACTTCCATGTACAAGTCCTTGAGACACAACACATTCCTAATGTCTACAGATTTGCACACCATATTTTTCCTCCTGCTTGTTCCCAGAGATCAAATTATATATTCAGTATATTCTGATTGTTCTCTGCCTTTTCCTCTAAAGGCACTGGCTTTACTTCTTAATTGAGACCCAGTGGAGGGAAGTTCACCACAACACAATTTAATGAACTACGGAAGAGTTACCTTTTCCTGCACAAAATACCAAGCTGCGTGACAGAGCAAGAGTATCTCCTACGTGATGTCTCAGAAGATAATAATTAACCAAGACATCTCTTAAAATAATGCCACACACACACACACCTCCCAGTGCAGCCCTCTGCCCCTCTGGCATTGGGACAGCACGTGAAGGGAGGTAAGAAGCAGGGACACTGTTCCTAGGAGGAGCCCAGTCGTGCAGGCAGTTTCTTTCCTGTGTGAAATCACAGCTGAGGAGTGGGAGACCCACAGCACAGGCGAGAGAGTTCCCTCTTCTCCCCCTCAACTTCAAAGGCTGAGTTGTACTTGCTTGACCCTTCGCCTTAGTGCTGGGTGTGCCACCGCCACAGCCCCTTCCCGGTGTGCAGACCTTCCTTTCACTCAGGATTTTGAACCCATTCTGCAGCATCACCTGCACTGCGTTTTTTGGTTATTTACTTAAATTTTGGGGTAGAGGAAGAAGCTCTAACTGCTCAATGTGTCCCTCAAGGCAGCCTGGGTGCAGGACAAAGCCACCAGCGTCCCCACTCTCAGGGACATGGGGACAGCACGAAGCCGTCCCCTGTATCACCTTCACCCCAGAGATTCTGTCCCTACCCAGAGCAGCCTTCTCTCCCTTGGTCTTTGCCCATCTTGTTCCAATTTAACATGAATTAGATTTCAAATTGCTCAAATCAGGGAGCACGGGTCCGGTGCTGGCTGCGGCTGAGCTGAGAAGGGTGCAGGAATCCGTTTGAGGACAGCCCCCCTTACCATCACAGACACATCCTCACTGGGTTGTAGTGGAAGATGTTCCACAAAGAACTGCTGAGACAGCATTTCAAGAATTCTGCATATTTTAATAGTCATTAATTAAATGTTTCAGGGTTTCTGTCCTCTTAGCTACCAAGCACTGAAGCTGCAAAAACATTCAAGTGGAGGGCAATTTGCTGATATTCCACAAGAAACCCCATTTGCTGTAAGAGCAGCTCTAATTAGCAGGACAAACCATCTTGTAGTGATTTAGAGAAATGAGAAGCGAGCACAGATCTTGACAGCAGCAAAATATTTACCATCTCCCATCTCAGTGGAGAAGGTGCCCAGGGTCAGAGGCTCCCCTTGGGACGAGGCAGTTCTGGTGCCTGGCCTTGGCTTTGCTCCCTCAACGTAGGGATGTCCTTAGGTGTGGTGCAGGTAACAACTGCAGTTTCTTAGCCCAGATCCAAAGCAGGTGATCTCCAAAGGCCCCTTCTGACCCCTACCATTCTGTGGCTCTCTGAAAACGCAGGGGAACAGTTCGACACCACATTCCCAAGCTTTGTTATCTGTCCACGCTGCCTTAACGCCTGGAGCTAAAACATCCCCTCTCGCTCACCCTGAGCAGGACTAGGCAGTGCCCAGCCATCTCTCTCTGAGGAGCCTTGGCTGGAATAGCTGGTTCCTTTTCTCAACAATGGGTGGAATAACTGGGCAAGATCGGATCCTGGAGATGAGAGAGGTTTATCCCCCCGTGCAGAAGCAGTAATAACAGTTGGTCTCCATCCTCACAGTGATGGTGAGGTGTCAAAAATCAACCCAAAGAGGCAGCCAATATGAGCAGGTTTCTTTAAATCAAGTCTATTTGTACTAAATCAGGTTATTCATACTGAAGGGAAAAAAAAACAAAACAAAAAAACCCCCACCAAACTTCTCTAGTTTTATTCTTTGCATTCCTGGACTTAGTCCATGGTGCTAAACAAGTCCTTGTTTGTGCTTCAGAAATGAAGCCCAAAAGCCATTTTGCAGCGAGGAGGTCACCCAGCGAGGCTGTACCGTGGGTGGCTGCAGTCTGTAAATGCCAAACTGCTCCTGGCACTGGCCAGCCCTGACAAATCAGAGCTTAAAACAAATACCACTCAGGCTTCTCTACTGGTACTACTGTGTGTGCCCAGTCAACACCCTGGGACAACGCTCCGCCTGGGCCAGGGGACCCTTTCTCACCCAGCCCACCAGACAGCCAGCAAACACCCTCTGTCCTTAAACAAGTAATTCAAAAAGTGTGGTTTCAGCTAGAAATTATCTTTCTAAACAAGTATACTGAACATGTAAATGTCACAAGATTTTATTTCCTGGGGGAAGTCAAAAAGAAGAAGGGTTAAAAAACATCCCAACCCCGAATGAAACATGCTGGATTAAACAAGGCCATCTGCACTGAAGGGCGGTGTTGCAGCAGGAAAAAACAAACAAAACCCAACACAACAAACAAACAAAACCCAACAACACAAACAAAGCCCAACAAAACAAGCAAACCCAACAAAACAAACAAACAAACCCCAACAAACCAAACAAAACCCAACAAACCNACAAAACCCAACACAACAAACAAACAAACCCCAACAAAACAAACAAACCCAACAAACCAAACAAACCCCAACAAAACAAACAAACAAAAAAACCAACCCCGCCCTGATTTATTCTTTTCCCAACCTTTTTTAGTTTAGCTGCCAATTCAAAACGTAGACACAAACAAAAAAACCAACCCCGCAAAGGCAATCTAATGTTGGTAAGCAAACCATGGCTCTCCTCCAGAGGTGGTGTGAAATACAACCTGCTCTCCTGCTGCCCAGAGCCCTCTCCTCCGCCCTCTGTGACACCAGGGCGACGAGCGGCTCTTCTGGGGACCTACCTGATACGAAGTGAGGGAGTCACCAAATGTAACTTATTTCAGTTAGGGAATGTTATTAAGGTATAAAGATATAATCCCTTCCTCAGGCATCCTAGTCCTAAACAAAAGAGTTCCTGCCAAAGAATGTCTTTTTTTCCCATAAAACACGTAGACCACTAAAAGCTACCCCCAAGCCCAACGCCCACAACCCACCTTGCAGGAGAACCCCCCACCCCTGCCCGGCTGCTGCGGAACCACCGCCCCCCCGGCGCCAAAAGCCCCCAAACCCTCAGACACACAGCCCTGACAACCATCCCGCTCCATCACACAACCTCCCAGTGTTTACCCAAAGCTTTCTGGAGTTGCTAACAGCTTTTTGAGCGCCACACAAACATACTGAAGTGCAAAGAGTAGCAACACGATGGGCTAATGCAGCAGGCATTTAGTAAGATACACATCCATTGAAATTCCTGGTACCTTCCTGTCAACACAGCACATGGAAAAAATGAACCACCGAGGGCGCAGTTTACGCTGATATAAAATCAAATGATCCATGTTAACAAGACAATTAAATAACCCTCAGAAACTAAAGAAAAAAATATCAGTTTGCCATAAAAACCATGGTTTTGAATAATGTGAAGGCATGATTACACGGTATGCAACCCAAAAGATGTTACTGCCATTAGGATAACACGGGTGGTAAATTAGGTAGCAATTCCATTAAGAAAAAGGTCTAGCTCGGGTGCTTGAAGAAAGAAAGCAAAACTGCAAATTACAGCCTGTTTAGGTTAGGTTATATTATGTTAAAATCACGGGCTGGAGAAGACACTAGGAGGGAATTAGCATTTGGAAAGGTTGTTTGAAAGCAGTAAAACTGAAAATTGTGACAGCTGCTTTTCAGCTGGACACGACAAGCACAAGGATGCTCCGGGTACGTGACACAGAGGTGTGGTAGATGCTGTTTCCCACAACACAACGCTCCCATGCAGTGGCCACAAACCACAGGAATTAAACCTTACGCTTAAAATTCACCAGCTCCTGGCTCGTGGTACTGTGTACCTGCTCTCTCAAGATGCAATAGGGGGGATTCTCCCTGGCAAAGTTTTATTCTCAAGGCAATGGATGAACAGCTTTGTACGGCTCCACTGTAGGTACAATCTTCACCTTTGCTGTGGCAGAAGCAACCCAGGTGCTGGGAGGCACTGGGACACTGAGCTGAGAGCCCAGCTCCAGCATCCCCATCGCTGCCCCTCCACCACCCCTTTAGTGCAGGAGCTGCCAACACCTCACGGTGGTCTGTGGGCCCCTGAAGTCATAGAATCATAGAACAGTCCAGGCCAGAAGGGACCTCTAGGGCATCTAGTCCGACCTCCCCGCAGTCAGCAGGGACACTCCCAACTAGACCAGGTTGCCCAGGGCCTCCTCCAGCCTCCCCTTGAATATTTCCAGGGAAGGGGCCTCAGCCACCACCGTGGGCAACCTGTTCCAGTGCTCCACCACCCTCAGTAAAGAACCTACTCCTTATGCCCAATCCAAGTCCACAGATTTCTTTTAAGGTAACTGAAAGGTCCAAATAAAGGTAAGAAAGGTAAGCTTATACCTAGCAAACCTCAAAATACAGGGCTCCACAGAGTAATTGTAGAGGCTCACAGCTTTAACGAAGGCTGAACTGCTGTCTAAAGGGTGCAATTACCAGAAGTGCACCTAAGGCTATGCATCTGCTTTGAACTACAAACCAGAAATGCTCTCTGGTGCAGGGTGCTTTCCGGGTGTGGAATACCCGGAGTGCTCCACACCCGACACAAGCACCCACACGGCTGAAAGGCTGCGTTCTCTCTGTGGGCAGCGCTGGAGCGGGGTCAGCAGTACACGTGCCTGCCCTTAATGCCCCTTCTGCAGCCCCACTCAGCTTCAAGGGGAAAAAAAACCCAGCACCACATTTCTTCAGAAGCCACTCACTATTTGTTTTGTCTTTATTCGGGGAACTTTTGAGGATGACTCTTCCCTTCCCCTCCCCGTGGCTCCCTGCACGCCGTGTCCATCACCCCAGCAGCCCGCGGCTCCGGGCAGAGAGGAGCAGCACGTGAGATTCACTCCAGCTGCTTGTGGCCACCTCGTTTGACCCTCCCTGCCAGCCTACATCTTTCAGATCCCTTCTAACATTAGTTATATGGCTGAGACAACAGGAAGGGAAAGATATACCTGGGGAAATAACCCGAGCTTCGGAGTTGCTGGTTTGGTTTCCAGTTTGGCTACCCCCCGCAGGGCTGCAGGAGGGACGTGGGTGGCCACTGCTGCAGCTGATGGCCACCTCATCCTTCCAGCCACCGTCCCTCTGCCTGGACACAGAGCAAGCTCCTGGGGCAGTGAGCGGGGCAGGACGGGGACATTATCCAGCAATTCTGTGGGGAAGGCAGAGCCTTCCCACGCCAGCACCCAAGCACATCAGCACCCGGTCCCAGCCCTGCTGTCAGCCTCCCAGCACACGGGGCACACAGGTCTGTCCAGGAGTGCCTTATCCTCTCACACACATAAATACCGAGTTTGCTCAGGGATTGTGTTACCTGCTAATGCATTCACATACGTGAGGGCTTTAAAAACAGCTTCAGAAGCCCCGGTTCAAAGACCAGGGAAGTCCCGAGGAACTTTTCCATTGACTTGCTCTGGATGGTGTCCCAGGTGCTCACCAGTTCCTTCAGCCCCCCCGCTTCAACAGAGCCCAGCTCCGCTAGCTAACGGTGATGCTCTGCTTCTTTCTTACAACCAGATAAAATTCCTATTCACAGCTCAGCACTTCCAAACAGAGGTTTTCCCCAGATGCCTCTGATGCTCATCCCCCTTTGTTCAAGAGGATGCTGCTTCTTCCAGCAGAGCTGGAGTGCTAATGGAGAGCCCACCCCGCTGCAAAGAATGATGTTGTCAGACAGACTGATCTTTCTCCAATAGCCTTTGCAGCACTTTTGTTAGGAAGATGTTAAAGATAACACAGAAGAGAAAAGGAACAGATTTAGAGTCTTGGGATAACAAAACACAAAGCTCCACAAAGAATCATAACGCTGATACTTGTAATTGAAAGAGCCTGAGAAAAATGTATCCTGGGCTTTGGGGAAGAATAGGGGAAACAAAAGTAATGTAACCTGCTAAAAAACAAATAGATCTTCGTGAAAAAGGATAACAATAACTTTTGAAGGATTGTTAATTGTTTTGTTTCGCTGCTGTAACTGAGATTTAATTGGGGTAACAGGAAAGAGCCTCAGCTCAAGACAGCACACCTGCAGCAGCCTGAGCCCCCAGCTCACAATTAATTTAAACCAGGGAACTATTAAGTACAATAAAAGACTGGGAATAACATGTACATCACAGGAACAGAGATTCATGGCAGTTATTCCAGCTCAGTCAGATAAAAACGATAATGAACAGATTGTAAAACGCATTGCTGTTGAGAGTCCCCAGTACCTCCCAGGGCCAGGCTCTGTGTGTAGATGGAGAGGAGGCCTTTCCCAAAGCAACAACAACAAGATCTCAGTCTCCCACCGCTAAACGTTAACGGTGACTCCAAAGGCAGCAGATTCACCCTGGTGCTAAATACTTTGCAAAACTTCAAATACTGAAGAGCAGAAAGTCACATACAGAGCTTGTTCCATACACAGGGCACAGAGTACCTTTATTCTGCGAGCACATGTGCCCAAGGAGAGCTTATGCAAGAGGGGAAGGGATTCTTCTCATCATCCTTCAAGGAAAGTGTTCTATGCTCCAACCAAACAGAAAGCACAGGTCGCCCGTGTCTTATTTGGGCTAGATTTCATATTTCTTGGAGTTAGCCCTTTTCCTATTAGCAAGAGAGAGAGACCCCAACCCAGGAAGCCCCGAGACAGCAGCTGCAGTTAAATAAAAGCTGGATTTCCTCGTTGCTGGGTACTGGCCACAGCCCAGCCAGCACCAAGCAGCAGTGCCCAGAGGAAGGCTTCTTCCACGCATTACAGCCTGCAACCGGGCTCCCTCCTGTCCCCTTCGTGCTGTTTCTCTCCCTTTCTACACCTCAGGAACGAGTTTAAAAGGATCAACCCCCCCAGTGGATACTGCACTGGGTGGGCTCTCTCCAACTATCCTCTTGGTTTCTACTTCTGTAAGCAAAGTTAAAAAGGCAGCAGAGAGCAAAATTGCTAGCGCCACGTCAGACCTCGCTGGCTCTCCTACATCACCACGAGTTGTATAAAGCCACTCTGAACGGCTCAGAAAAGTAGTTATGCCAATTAAAAGTGCTGGAGTAACAATTTTGAAGTGCCAGATGTCTAACTTGTCATTTTTAAGTGAAGTCTTCTAACACAACTTCTATATTTTCTGGATTTTTTGCACAAAGTATCGTAGCCTGCAGAAGCCTTTTAATTAAGCACGTATCATAGTGAATAGCGTGTACCGGAGTTGAGGATTAGGTGATCTTATTCCTGTAATAGGATTTGCTGCTAATTGCCACTGACATGACAGCAGCCTCTGTTCACAGGAGCTGCCGTGGTGGCTCAGATCAGCAGCACCTCTATCCATTAAAATATCCTGTCTTTAGCAAGGGATGGTATGATATGATTTAGAGGGAAATGCAAGGCAGTCTGCTGCAGAGTAAGCAGTGAACCAGCACCAGCGTGGTCCTGCCCCGTCCCCCTGCAGTGTGTCAGGACAGAGGACATGGAGGCAGAGGAACAGAGGTGGGTGACGCCAGAAGAACGGTGCTCTCAACATCTGTCTCATCAAGGCTCAAAGCAATGTCTGCCCACGGGCTGGGACAGAGATGGGCCAGCTCCTGACTTACTGGTGAGCCACAATCCTTTAATGATGTGGGAATCTCATCTCCTCCCAACTGACCATTCAGAAATCTTACACCCTGACTTCTGCCAGACTGTTTCTACTGCAAGAGTAAGATAAAAACCAACCCCAGAAAGCAGCACGCGGCAATATCGGGTGATTATATCGCAATACACTCAAGCTCTTTCAAATAATTAGTCAGGCAAACAGCTGCTGCAAATCAACACCGGGCCAAACTTGTCTCTTGGGTAATTCAATGGACTCCAGTACCATTAGGCAAGGGGTGATCTGTTCCAACACATTTACTGTCTGTGGATAATTTGCTCTGGTTTAGAGCTTCTTCCTTGCCCTGCTCTAGCTTGGAATCCTCTTGCAGCGCAGTAGCTATTTACCAGCTTGTGCTGATGCATCCACTTTTTCTGGCTTAACTCAAGAAAATTCAGAATGCACACACTGCCAAGGAAATGAATTTATTCAATAAGCCCTGCAATGTCAACTCTTACTAATTCTGTAATGCTGGAATAAACAAAGTCAGAAATTGTGCTTGGCTTTCTAGCCACCAATAAAGCTTTATAAATCTGTAAGGACTCATAAATTTCACTGTACAAAAACGGATATTAAGGCAACCCTCAACTTGGAAAATTCAAATTGCGCTGTAACCAAACAACAAATGAAGCTAATGTGGAGTGACTGCATTAACAATTCATAAACCCACAAAAAAGAAATAAACAGTCTTTAGAGCGCTGCCCTGTCTTTGAGGCATTGATTAAGCACTGTAGATGCTGGTCTGTCACCTCAGCACCTACTCAGTGAGCCCAGTGATTGTCCATCAACGTCCTTTGTCACTGTCCCGCTCCCACGAAGGTTGGCAGCTATTTCAGAAAATGAACTGTCACCACGGGATAATCAATTAATCGGGCATGAATTGCTTGACCAAGCCCTCTAATGAATGTGAACACGTAAACACTTGTCAGACACTCTGCAGACCCGGGGGGGGTTTGTCTGCTCCTGCTCCTGCTCCTGCTCCTGCTCCTGCTCCTGCTCCTGCTCCTGCTCCTGCTCCTGCCTGGGAGGACAGCAAAGGCCCTAAGCACAGGCCTTGCACGGCGCTTACAAGTGTTGCTTTGAAATAGATTAGCTAGAAACAGAATGATTTATTGATTTTACAATCTTTTCCCCTCCTATGGAAAGGGAGGTGGATCCATGTGGGAGGCAGCTGGTGCCCAGAGGAACGAGGTGGGAATAGATGCTCTCAGCCCTGGTGCGGGAGGCTGGTGCGTTTCCATGAGCCGTCACCGCCGCTCGCGCGCGAGAGCCATTCACATCCAGACCCTGGAACTCCAGCCTTTCATCACAAAAATTGTGCTCCAGACCCCTCACCAGCTCCATTGCTCTTCTCTGGAGCTGCTCCTGTACCTCAGTGTGCCTCCTGTCATGAGGGACCCAAAACTGGACACAGGACTCGAGGTGGGACCTCACCAGTGCCCAGTACAGGAGGATGGTCACTGTCCCTATTCCTTTGGCCATACTGTTCCTGATCCAGGCCAGGATGCTGGTGGCCTTTTTGGCCACCTGGGCACACTGCTGGCTCATGTTCAACCACTGTTGACCAACACCCCCAGGTCCTTTTCCCTGGGGCAGCTCCAGCCACTCTGCTCCCAGCCTGGAGTGTCCATGGGGCTGGTGTGACCCAAGGGCAGGACCTGGCACTTGGCCTTTTTGAACCTCAAACCACTGACCTTGGCCCATCCAGCCAGCCAGCCTGCCAAGAAGCCTCTGTAGACCCTTCCTCCCCTCAAGTAGATTGACACTCCTTCCCAACTTGGTGTCCCCTGCAAATTGACCAAGGGAGCACTCAATCCATCATCCAGATCATTCATAAAGATGTTAAAGAGCTGTCTAAGGGCAGCAGATTTATGCAGGTGCTAAATCCTTTGCCAAACTTCAAATACTGAAGAGTAGAATGAAGTTAAAGGGAACCATCCCCAACTCCAAGCCCTGGGGACACCACTTGTGACCGCTCGCCATCTGGAGTTAACTCCATTCACCACCACCCTCTGGGCCCGGCCTCCAGCCAGTTTTTCACCCAGTAAAGAGTTCTCCCCTCCAAGCCCCAAGCAGCCAGTTTCTCCTTAATTTAAACCACCATTCAGACAAGGTTTGAGCTGAGACTGCTGATTTAACACGGAAAGGCCTAATGCGATCAAACAAAACCAAACGGATAAAGGGTAGCGGCATCTTAAAATGCCAGTCTCTCCTCCTCATTCTCTGGCAACTCATGCCCTTTCCAGAGGTGTTAGAGATAAAACACTGCAGTGAGTACCTGGATTATTCTGTTCTGAAATGAAGCTCTACGTTCCTCTGTGCTTCCCAAATCACACAGCGTTATTAATATAACATAAGAAGCATCAAAGAATGAAAATGGCATCTGAGACAGGGCACATCACGCTATATACATGCTTTTAAAAGCACTGAAAATATGCTTCAAGTTGTTTTACAGCTAGTTACCCCATCCATTCCAATTGTAGCTACATTGCTGTAACAGAATATTTACCTACAAATATGCTGTTGCATTCATTGCAAACACCTGGAACCGGTTTCCAGAGAGAGATCAAACCTACAAACCCTGGGCCTTACCAACACGCGGGTTTCCAAAGCCTGAAGTGAGATGAGCCAATGTACAGCTAGTTTGCTTTTTAATCAAAATTGATTTTTTAACATTCTTGCCACTTCTCTTGCTCCCCTGGAACCGCAGGAGTGCTAGGGCAGAGCAGCGTGTTTCATTTGCGCCCGAGATTACAGTTGTCACGTAAGTGCTCCTTCTGAATACCCATGAAATTAAAATGCACGTGAAGTAGTATTTCTTTGCTGCCTTTGGAGGGGAGGCCAGCAGGACAGTCCCACCCAGGCTGCACAAAGCGCTCTCTACCTGTGCCCTCCGGAGTGCGTTCTTCAGAATGAGCTGGAAAGGAGAAAGGGGGCGTCGAAGCGTAACAAAAACCTATCAGTTAACACAGCCATCAAGTCCAGTTTGCTTGATGGCACGGTGGCTGATGCTCAATTATGCTTCTCCACTGTAATTTATACCCTGGGAAAGCCTAAATTGCTAGAAAGTATAGAAGGGCGTTAACATAACCGAAAATAAGGCTCACATAACGTCACTGCCTTTTCACAGAGCAGCCTGGAATCTTCAGACATTACTTACAGCTGTATGTAAGAACAGAAGAACATTTTTGCTACTTCTCTGGATTTCACACAGTCAATAGAAGGCATACATAAATGTAAGGGATTGAAAAGCCATTCCCTAAATTTATGAAGCCTGGGATCTCCCCGCATGGGATTCTCAATCCTTTTAAAGTCCGTGATGGACTTTCAGGGTTGGTAATAACCATTCTACAGTACCGTTTGGGTTTTGTCCCCAGTTCAGTTTGCAATATCTGTATAGCTGCAAAAATAAAAATAAAAATAAAAGCCAAGGAAGGCAAACTGTAGCAAATACATTAAACCTGTGAGTTCAGTGGAGCCACACAAGGCGCTGCCCCGTACGACAGGGTTCGGTCCCCTGCCTCCCTCAGAGCCTCCAGCCAGGCATCGCTGCACCTCGGTTCCCGTCCCACCGAGGGTAGGTCCCTTCCAACCCTAACCATTCCACGATTCTCTCCTTTCCAAGGGGCCCGGAGCCCAAGCACATGTTTCCATGAGATTTTAATGACAGCCAGCCAGATTAAATGGGCACGAGAATCACACTGCGCTGGTACCCGAGAGGAAACAATACCTACACTCTTCCCTCCCCATTGCAGAAGGGTTCTCTCTCTCTGGCGGTGCTGATGTACAGTTCTGCTTCTACTCTTCTAAAGCTCTCTTTAATTCAGTGTTTTCATTTTAAAATGCTGGCTGAAGAGATAAAGAACCTACAGCATCAACATTGTGAAAGCTGTTGAAGCTCGTAGTATCAATTTGCAAGATTTTTTAATTCTTTTGTATTTATTTGGTTAATCTTAACTTAGCAAAGGGGTTTTTCTACAGCCATCTCTAATATTTTTCTGCTAATATGACAGAAGAACACTTATTTCATGAAAAATAAAACCAGAACTACTCATAATACCTGGCTGCAGAAGAATAGGATTTGGAAAAATGCTTTTAAGCAAATTTTTAAAATTATGCTTAAAATATGACAGCTAGTAATAATTATCTTTTTAATGATCATTAGAACCACCTTCCCCCAAGGTGCTGCTGCTTGGGGAGGAAGGGAAGGGCTCGGGGCTCCGGCACCATTCTCTGGATCGCAGCCACCAAGGGAGAGAGGGATGAAGAACTCAGCAAACTTTCTAATTCACATCGAACGTGCCCTTCGTGGCATGAAATAACCCTGTTGGCAGCTCGGGTCAAGCGCCCACGTCTCACTCCTCCTCGTCCCCACAACGGGGAAGCTAGAAAACACCAAGACCTTGAATCCCACTTTCCAGAGCTGGCTCTAAAGTAAATGTTTTCACAAATTCAGACAGTGCAGCTTCCCCCAGGCATTAGAAGAGACCTTACTGAAAAATGAAATTACTGGGAGAGAAATGTGTGGCTCAGAGCAGGACACTCGGTCTGCTAAGGAGCAAGGACTGGCTCTGGGGGGAGGTGGGAGCCCAGCCCAGGGGGGCTGCAGCCCTACCAGTGGCGTTTGGGGTCCCGTGCTGTCCCTCTGGCTGCAGCCCCATGGCTCACGGTGAGTTGGCAGCAGTGTCCCCGGCTCTAAAGGCATGGCAGGCTTTCACCTCAACTGTCTCCCACTGCTCTCCGAGATAAATACAGCACGCTCCTTAATCCTACAGTGGCTTAGCAGCTTTTTCACTACCTGCAGCTTACGGGATCAAGCCCTGAGTTGTTAAACCATCCGAGAGAAACACATTTCAGGATTTTCCCGGCCTCGAGCTTTGCAAAAAAGGCTAGACAGTGCAGCTTCCCCCAATAACTGTTGAGAGCAGGCACATAACCATATTCGTTCTGCTATTAAATGGCCAAATATCTGAAGTGGATCTATTCAGAACGTTTATGCTGCTACTGAGCACATCACCTAAATACACCTCAGCAGAGCCGGGGAGATGGGCTGGAAGATGGTGCTCAGCTCAAGCCGAGCACTGGAGGCAGGTGCTGCACACACTGTGCTCCCGGGTAAGCCACGGAAACCGGCCAGGACACGGGCCAAAGGACAGTCTGAAACCCCTCAGCGGCACCCCCGGCTCTGAAGTTGCATGGCCGATGCTCGTGCCCAACAGGAACCACTTCTCCTTGTGCTGGGAGGGCACGTCGCGGAAAGCACGGGAGTCAACGGCTTTTCCAGCGAGGAAGGTGAGATCCGCAGCCAGGCGGTGAGGCCCGCAGGGTCACCCCCCCGCCTTGGCCCGCACGCCCTCCTGGCCAGGAGGTGTTCACAGGAAGGTGCCTGGGCTCGCTCTTTAGTGGAGCAGGCTCTCCTCTTTGAACGTGCTCCCGAAAACCGAGGTTCAGATTTCTCCCATGGGGTACAGAGAGCAGTTGCTGTAAACGTGGCAGAGAAGTCCTTGCCGGAAGGGAAGAAGCTGGTTACCTGCCTGATTTCTCTGGCTAATCGAGTCTCCTAGGCAAAGCGCTGCTCTGCAGAGAGCCTTGCACACACACTGGAAGAGCAATAAAGCGGTGGAGCTGCTGGTGTTAAGCACTTCTACTCCTTGTACTTTGTTAACAAAGCATGAATCTATTTAGAGGAGGAATCACTGCTATCCTACAGGAAATGAGCTCAAGGGTAGCTGATTTGTCAACTAAAGAAATACCTGTCTCTGTCTCTCTCTCTCCACATATAGATAGAAAAAGATGAAAATAATCCTCTGTGGGTTTTGGTTGGTTTTGCTCTAAGTTAACACCTTGGTGCCCGTCTAAAAGGAACACCCAGCCCAGTTCATGCACTGGTGTGAACTTCAAGGATGCTGTAGCCTTTTCATTGCAGAAGTGCAACCCTTGCTACCCTCCCCTCTCGATTAGTGAGTGATCCAAACGCAACACAGATCAAGATATCAACTGATTTCTTTGGCGTGTTCTGTCCCAGTGGTTAAATCCTTGCACAAGTGCAATCTGAAGCACTGGACAAGCCCAGGCAGTTCCTGGTCTGTGCACTCAAGGTGGGAGGAAGAACTCCCTCCCACTCCTTACCACATTCCAGCAGAGTCTCACTGACTTCAGACTTGGGGTAGATCTACCAGTAATGGAGAAGGTATATCAGTAAGTGTAGGAGACCTTCTAAAAAGCTAAACTAGGGATGATAATTTTCATACACATCACAAGTGTATGTGATATCCAGTTCTGGGCTCCCCAGTTCAGGAAGGACAGGGAACTGCTGGAGAGGGGACAGCAGAGGAGCACAGAGATGCTGAGGGTCCTGGAGCATCGCTCTGCTGAGGAAAGGCTGAAGGGCTTGGGTCTGTTCAGTCTGGAGAAGAGAAGGCTGAGGGGGATCTGATCAACACACAGAAATACTTCAAGGGTGGGTGTCAGGAGGATGGGGCCAGGCTTTTTCCAGTGGTGCCCAGGGACAGGACAAGAGGGAATGGGCACAAACTTGACTATAAGAAGTCTCATCTCAACATGAGGAGGAACTTCCTCACTTTGAGGGTGGCAGAGCCCTGGCAGAGGCTGCCCAGAGGGGTGTGGAGTCTCCATCTCTGGAGACATGCAAACCTCCCTGGACATGTTCCTGTGGGACCTGCTCTGGGTGACCCTGCTCTGGCAGGGGGATGGACTGGATGATCTCCAGAGGTCCCTGCCAACCTAGACAATTCTATGGTTCTATGAAACGGTGTCAGAGAAAGGCCTTCTGCTACGTTTAACAAATGGCACATGTGGGCATGGGGACAGGCAGCAGACACACAGCTTCACTGTGCAGTTCGTGGCTCCTCTGAAAGCAGCAGTGGCTACAACTGTGTGATGGCAGCCTTGCCCCAGGTGCCCCAGCAGCCATTAAACTCTTAGCCGCCTGCTCGACAGAAGCTGAGGTGCTCGTCCTGCATTTCCCCCGCCGGGCTGGGGTGGAGGAGCCGGGGCTGGAGGGATGTGCCTGTCCCCAGCCCAGCAGTCACTGCCCTGCGCTCTCCTGCAGCCGGCCGTCAGCTCCCGTCCCCGGAGCCGCGCGGGACGCAGCTCTCCGCTCACCCAAAGCTGCATATTTCAGCCGTTTCGGTGCGGCAACCTGAGAATTTCCTCCCGGAAAGTTGTGGTTTGCAGGGCAGGGCTGCTCCGCCCGCACAGCACCACCGCAGCCCGGTAGTATGCTACTTCCCGTTAGTTTTAGCCGCCGGCCGACTGTCCTCGCGCCACCGCTGCCAGACGCGGAGGCCGGTTCCGCGCGCGGTCAAGGAGGCACCGTCACGCGCAGCGGCTGCAGCCTCCTCCGCTGCCACAGGCACCTCCCCACCGCTCCCCTGGCACCCCGCTCCTCTGGCACCCCAGTCCCCTAGCACCCTGCTCCTCTGGCACCCCACTCTTCTCACACCCCACTCCCCTGGCACCCCAGTCCCCTAGCACCCCGCTCCTCTGACACCCTGC